>JARQOD010000004.1:478020699-478036411 GCA_033576555.1 Oophaga sylvatica
GTATTTGGAGAACACCAGTCCAGATTTCCCCCGCAGTATATGCCTTTCCGGGCCTCTCACTGTTGATTTCTATCCTTTTCCTTCCCAGCACTACATAATCAGTGTCCAGTCTAACAGCTAACGAATCCTGTCGGACAACGTGACCAGGCGTTTCCTTGATTCTATATAGCTGTCTTCTGAAGAAGAAATAGTGGTTGTTGGCTGTGACCCCTAAAGTTGCCACAGCTGTCGGTTTGCTAGCTGAGTCCTGTTGTACACTCCACTAGGCTAGGGGCCGAGACCCTTCTGCAATCTGAATCTCCCAGCTGACGTCCGTCAGCCTGGAACAGGCACCACGGGTAGCCTCTGCTCAGCCGTGCCTCTGAGAAATCCCTTTCCCTCCAGGAGCTTCTTTCTGTCTTTCTGTCTGTTCAGCAGTTCCTCCAGACCAGGAGACTGCTGCACGGTTCTATCTCTTCCCGCCTTCCCCGTTTGGGAAGGTTGCCTATGCACATCTTTCCCATTCTTCCCCTACGGGAAGACTCTTCCTTTCTTCCTCTGTTCTCCTGCTCTAACCCTCCAGCTCCACCCACCATCTAACACCCTTTCCTAGCCAGCAGGCATGCGAGAGGAACTGCTGCTAGTGTGTGTTATGGATGTAGTGTTGTCAGATCCAGGTTCAGTGTCTCCATCTTATCTGAAAGATGGGATACCACACCTCTGGTTGAGGTGCAGTACCTCTGTGGGCGACTGGACCCTCAAGGGCACCACATTGCCTTTTCAGCTCGTTGAGACAGAGCTTTCCGCAACCTGATGGTGGAGGCCGTCCCAAGGTACTCCGTCCCCAGTCGCCACTATTTCTCCGATGTTGCTGTACGGCATTAAACCAGCATGTGTCCCACAACATTACCCGTGCCCTCAACAATGCTGTTACTCTGAAAGTTCACCTAGCAACGGACACATGGACAAGTCCCTGTGGGCAGGGACGGTACATATCACTGACGGCACACTGTGTTAACATAGTGGAAGCTGGGACCAGTCGGACTTGGATGGAACACATCTACTCACGCCGAGGATTGCGGGCCCCACGTCATCAGGGTTGCCCCACAGTCTAAAAGCTCCTGCACCTCATCCTTCTCCTCTTCTTCATCCTACATCTCTGAAATGAACACATCAGTCAGAAGCTGAAAGCACTGCAGCACTGCCTCAGCCAAGTGGCAACGGACTGTGCTGAAGCTAATCTGCATAGGTGACAAACCATAAACACTTCATAAACAAATACCTATTCAAAACATAATATTATGTCAATAAACTCGGTCATATAATATTAAAGAAAAGGTTAGGGTCTGGACATAGCGGGATAATCGCTAACAATAGTTCATATGCATGAAAAAAACCACGATAAAAAAAATCCCAATAGACTTAATTGTGAAATGCAACATTAATAATTTTATTACATGTATCAGGATATTTGACAAACCAGTGAAACAGTGAGGCAGCGTTTACGCAGGTGTAGGTATTGTATCCATTTATGTTATTTGTAGTATCTGACTCTGTGATCTATAGATATTCATCTGGTCTATGCATTTTTCCTCCAGCTACGCTGGTTTATATCTGATATATGTATTTTCCACACTGCACTATATTTGTGTTATGAGGGAGGGTTATGTATTTCTTAGCCAGGACATGTTTGTGAATTGTACTATATATTTGGGTTCAGGGGACCTATTCCCTATCATGGGGCTTTTTCTGCTCTGTTTTTAATTGGTTTTGAATCGTTTTGGTGTGATTTTTTCAGGTGTTCAATAAACATTTATATTATTATAAATATTCTCATGGTCCCTGGTGGTGGTATGTCTCTTTTTCGCTTGTTTTTTTTGCATAATCTTTGACATACTCCAGGTTGACCATTTATGTTTTTTTTTTATATTGTATTGTTTGGTGCCCTCCATTTCTTTGTTATACATTGATTAGTTTTGGGTGGCTTTACCTCCTGTTTCTGGAGTGTGGCACATTCTTATGAGTATATTGTTATTTATACTGTTCCTCAGCAGCTAGCATGGATCTCTCCTCTAGAGAGAAAGCTTGGAGTAACAAGGCCTTGGGCCTTTTTGATAGCATTAATGGTACCGATCTGGAAGAAACTAGTAAAGAATCTGATTTTCAGACTCTTTCGTCCAAAATTATTGGCCTTCATAAATCCCTTACAAAAGTATGGTGGAACATAAGAAGTCTAGAAGAATATAAAAAAGCGGGCTTGGTACCCCGCGGCCTTCGTATTCAAATCTTCCCTGCTTGGGAAGCATCTCCTGAATTTCAAAATACCTGGGAAACTGGGCTTTCTAGATGCTCCACCATACTAATAGACATGCTCATTGAACATGACCAGCTGTTATTGATAAAAATTAAGGAGGATATTAAGGCCTGTGAAACAAAGCTTGCCGATTTTGATAAAGTTAATCTGGTAAACCCGTTTCAACTCAGATTAAAAAATCTAATTGATACGTTTGAAAAAAAAAAAATTTCTCGTAAGAGAAATAAATTCCATAGGGATAAGTTGGATTATAATAACGGTAAAGCTTATAGATGGGTCCACCGTGGCAACAAACGCCGAGCGGTAAACGATCCAAAAAGCACGGATAACCCTCTGCCTAGACAAGAATTGTCGTCCAGTGATTTTTTGTCCTCGGACCCCAGCGACGTGGAGGGCGCCTCCGGAGGGGTAGGAGAAATAAGAAGAGACCCCAACAGAAAGAAAGGCAGAAATTACAAGCATTGGTCTCCAACATACAGGAGAAGAGACACGTTTCAACCGGAGACGATAAATGAAGCTATTGAAGATACCAGTGGGGAAGGTAATTTACAGATTATTAATCTTTCAACATATGTTTTGTCCGATGTTGAGCGGAAGGTTCTATCTAGGGGTTTATAGTTTTCACCCATGAATTCACTGGATAAATTTGTATTGGTTAAGGATCTATATCTGTTTTGTCGCCAAATTGCCTTCAAGTTACTCTATCAACAACCCTCCCTCTTAGATAATCTCTCTTCTGATGATAGACAGGTTTTCAATGACCTTTTGGATCTCTTACAGGAAATGAGTCTTTCAACACTGTGAATAGATTCAATAGACGTCTCCCTCGCAAGCTACTCCGTCTTTCTCTCTATTTCCAGCTATCAAGATCTTCTTTGACAAAATGTGTAAAGATATTGATAATCTACAGCTTGATCGACAAAGATCTAACAACCTGGGTAAGGAAGAAAGAATAGCTTTACAGAATTTGAGGAAAAATGATGCATTCCTGATTCGTGAGGCTGACAAAGGGGGCAATGTGATCTTATGGCCACACGATTTATACCAAAAAGGTTTTGCGTCAACTATATGGGGGACACTGCTACATGGTCCTACTGTCGGACCCTACTTCTTTTTTTAAGGGACAAAATGATTCTCTAATCAATGATGCCCTATATAAGAATATTTTGACTAAAAAGGAAGCAGATTTTCTTATCACCCCTTGTCCCATTGTTCCAACTTTTTATGCCCTCCCGAAGGTCCACAAATCACTCATAGATACCCCAGGGAGACCAATCGCTACCGGTATTGGGAGCCTATTTGAAAGGCCGTGCATTTATGTGGATCATTTTCTACAGCCTATTGTAACATCTTTGACTTCCTTCACCATAGACTCTACCCACCTTATGCAAACCGTTGAGAATTTGGATGTACCGGATGGTGCCTTTCTTGTCAGCATGGATGTTGAATCGCTTTATACAAGTATCCAACATCAACCAGGTATTGAAGCGGTTGCATATTTTCTGTCCAAGATCCCCAAGAGGTTTATTGACCATGATAATTTTATCCTAAAACTTTTGCATTTTATTTTGGATAAAAATTATTTTGTCTTTGACAGGAAGTTCTTCAGACAGTTAGCTGGTACAGCCATGGGTGCACGTTGTGCACCCGCTTATGCTAATTTATTTCTTGGGTGGTGGGAGGAGTCAGTGGTTTACCAGCATCCATCTTTTTCTTCCAAAGTTTTAATTTGGCAACAGTATATCGATGATATTCTGTTTATATGGACTGGTTCGGCAGCAGAGTGTCGATTGTTTATCGAAGATTTGAATCTGAACGCTCTAAACATTAAACTTACTTCTACCATTTCAGAATCCTCTATCAAGTTTCTGGACCTCAAACTCTCAATTACTGGAGCTGGAGTCACGTGTTCTTTATTCCGTAAGGCTACAGCCACAAACAGTCTGCTCCATTTCTCAAGTTTTCATCCTCACCACCAAAAAACGGGCATCCCTAAAGGCCACTTTCTGCGCCTGAGAAGAATTTGCAGTATGGAATCGGATTTCCTCAATAAGGCTAAGGATCTGTCCTCTCGGTTCAGACGAAGAGGATATCCGAAAGGAACCATCTTACAGGCATTTCAGTTTGCAGTACAACAAGACAGAAGTACTCTTCTTTGCACAAAGGTACGTCAATCTTCTAGACCACTTTCATTGATTAACACGTTTAACAATTAGTGGTCTGATATACGTAACCTTTTGCATAGAAATTGGGATATCCTAATGAGTGACAAGCGTATCATCCCTTTTGTCTCTAATTCCCCGTGCCTTGTAGCTAGGCGCGCCAGGAATTTGAGGGACAGTTTGTGTCAGAGCCACTACCAACGACCTACCGTGAGATTGAAATGTGGCACTAGGACAAATGGATCCTATCCCTGTGGCAACTGCAATGTCTGCCAATATCTGACAGGACAAAATGGTTACTCTATCTCCACTCTTTCTTTTCAGATCAAGCCTAAAGAATTCTTCAATTGCAGGTCCCGAAATCTGGTCTACGCTATTTTCTGCGATTGCCCAAAGATTTACGTGGGCCAAACTACACAAGAACTCAGGAGAAGAATGCAGCAACACCTTTCAAACATTTCAACAGCCAAGAATGACCGGGAGAAGAATAAGACGCTTACATCGGTGGCAAATCATTTTCTGGAGTACCATCGCGGCAGGACATCCAGCTTTAGAATGATGGGACTTGAGAGTGTGCACCCCACTATTAGAGGGGGTGATATTGTGAACCGTTTACTATGTATTGAAAGCAAGTGGATCTATAGGTTACAGAGTCAGTCCCCTAAGGGCCTTAATGAGGAATTAGTATTCACTGGCTTTTACAAGCAACTTTAAGTGCTGGTCCATACTCTTTAATCCTGTGTTTTTTTTGTTTTTTTTTGATATTGTGAACCGTTTACTATGTATTGAAAGCAAGTGGATCTATAGGTTACAGAGTCAGTCCCCTAAGGGCCTTAATGAGGAACTACTATTCACTGGCTTTTACAAGCAACTTTAAGTGCTGGTCCATACTCTTTAATCCTGTGTGGTTTTTTTTTTGTTTTTTTGTTTTTTATTCTAATTTTTTCTATTGATTTTGATTGCCAGCTTTTACGGGTATTGTCTGTATGATTATGGATAGAACCTATTTCGATGCACAGAATTGCATCATACCATCTGGTGTTGGCGCTTTGGCCGTGCGTATGTGCATCAGCTAATAGGGGATTTTTATCCCTTGTCTTTGCATTTTGGGCATGTGCATTTGTGAATTTTTTGCAAGTACATATGCCCTTTCGATCTAGTATGCCCTCTTCTTTCCGTACTTTTGTGCTGTAGATCAACACACTTTATCATATTATATGTGCTGTATATATTGGTGAGTGCTATCAATCCAGGTCCCATGACATAGGGGGCGCTTATGCTCTTTGAGGCCGCTTGGTATTATAGATATCATCCACCATTAAGTTCATTTATTTTGACAAATATGATCGGTTACGGGGTGGTGTGGCTACATGCGATCGCACATGGGTCCAATTAACGGGGGACCTTTACCCCTAGTATCCGTAATTCTATTCATCACAGTAAACAAATCTATTGTTGATGTTACATTTTCCATAAATTTTCCTTATACCATATAACTAACTGTACTGGGAATCTTTAGAAATAATTTATTTATAATTTTTTTTTTCTCAAATGTTTTTGGATATTGGGCATTTGCCTTGGTTGTTTGATGTGGGTATACTTATATTTCCTGCATGCATATTTTGAATATATGCTTGATATGGGGATGTAAATGAATACACGCTGTGTACGGATTGATGAGTGTGTTCTATCTAGCTTATATGGTAAAGGGGCGCTTATGCCCCCTTTTAATCGCCAGCTATTTTAGACATTGTGCACCAGTTGGTGCATTTTTTTCAACAAACATAATCTTGCCACGGGGGAGGGGTTTTGTCATAGGTGATTATACATGGGTTTAATTAACATGGGTCTTGCACCCCTAGTATCTGTATACTTTATTAATCAGGAAAAATAAATCTTCTCTGGTATAACGCTTTCCCTGTGTCAGTCGTCTGAATGCAATGGAGTTTTTTACCTTTTTTATCTATCTCTCTATGGTATCACCATTGCTGTATTATGAGCATTAGCCTTTAGGTGCTTGATACAGGGATATATATGTCATCTGTTTAGGGTGTTTCTCCTTTTTTTTTTCACACTACTACATATATAATCAGGATAGGTGTATTTTTTGATCGCCCTTTATATATTTGTTGTTGGTACCACCAAGTTTATATCATGGGCATATATTGTGAGCATGTACCTTTTATAACTTGGTATGTGGGCGTATTTTTTGCATCAATTTTTTTTTTTTTTATATTATTACTGTGTATATTACCACTATATATATGCGCCATGGACTGTTGGTGGGTGTTCATGTACAAAATTTGTTTATATGTTTTGAGAATTTTCCATTCTTGTGATTTGTGAACTAATGCTGGCTTTGTAAGCTCATATATATGTGGGTCATCTATCTCTATGATGCTGTTTCAGGCTCAGCGTACGCGCGTCTGTCCTGAAGTATTGCCCTTTATGTGTATCACTACAAGTATATGACGCATGCGCTGTCTTTTTGTGAATGACTGGATTACGCTCTCCATTTTGGTTTCACTTAAATACTTTGCACCGCCTCATAATATGAGTCAAAAGCACATGACCAATGATGGTCACATGATATGGGTGGCGCCTGCGCCTTCTGAGCCTTTCAGCCATCTTTGTACACCTCAGGCTCACACCTTGTGTACTCCAGGCGTCCATTGCTAATATCGTCTCCATGTGGAGAGTTCATGCAGCTGCTGTGAGTTTTTTAATCTATTTTGACTTGTATAAATATATCGCCGTCCTGATCGATCACTATCTTGCCCCTGATGAAGCCATTTTGATGGCGACACGCGTCGGCAACGGTCCAGCCTGACCCTTTAGACTTGATAACCTGGTCATGTTCATCACATGAGCCTCCTATTCAGCACACCTGCCCTCTTTTATTCCAGCTCATGCAGTGAGGCAGCGTTTAGGCAGGTGTAGGTATTGTATCCATTTATGTCATTTGTAGTATCTGACTCTGTGATCTATAGATATTCATCTGGTCTATACATTTTTCCTCCAGCTATGCTGGTTTATATCTGATATATGTATTTTCCTCACTGCACTATATTTGTGTTATGAGGGAGGGTTATGTATTTCTTAGCCAGGACATGTTTGTGAATTGTACTATATATTTGGGTTCAGGGGACCTATTCCCTATCATGGGGCTTTTTCTGCTGTTTTTAATTGGTTTTTAATCGTTTTGGTGTAATTTTTTCAGGTGTTCA
Organism: Oophaga sylvatica; assembly: GCA_033576555.1. Lineage (NCBI taxonomy): Eukaryota > Metazoa > Chordata > Amphibia > Anura > Dendrobatidae > Oophaga > Oophaga sylvatica. The sequence goes on from JARQOD010000004.1 coordinate 478,028,382, forward strand.
ATAAACATTTATATTATTATAAATATTCTCATGGTCCCTGGTGGTGGTATGTCTCTTTTTCTCTTGTTTTTTTTGCATAATCTTTGACATACTCCAGGTTGACCATTTATGCTTTTTTGGTATTGTATTGTTTGATGCCCTCCATTGCTTTGTTATACGGAGGTCAAGAACAAAGTTGCACATGAGAAACAATGAGCGCACACAAGTGGGAGGAGAGGGGATACATATTAACTTTGTTAATCATAAACTACAATAGAGTAGCTCTCTTATGTATTGCACTATCCCCAATTGCCTGGGAAACAAATAGACCAGGCATCCTAGTAAACATCATAATATAATATCAAAAGTGACAGTAGTACATTAGTTACCTGTTAGGCTAATGTAGAGACCCAAACGGTGCACTCACCCCGACGCACATTTCGGCGAAGTGGCCTTTGTCAAGGGGTGACAAACTACACAATGCAGAAGAGTTGTGGACAGCGCTGAAAGAGCAGTCAGATATTTGGATGACACCGCTGAACCTACAGCCAGGCATAGTCGTGTGTGACAATTGCCGGAACCTTGTGGCGGCTCTGAGGCAAGGTGAGCTCACACACGTACCTTGCCTGGCCCATGTGTTTAACCTTGTGGTTCAACATTTTCTCAAAAGCTACATGGGGCTTCTGGATCTGCTAGTGAAAGTACGCCGTCTGTCTGCCCATTTTACATTTTACAGCTTCAACCGCCCTTGCAGTGCTTCAGCAGCGTTTGCATCTTCCAGCTCACCGACTGGTGTGTGATGTCCCCACGCATAGGAACTCTACACTGCATATGTTGGAAAGGATTTGTGAGCAGAAGAGGGCAGTTGTTGACTACCAGCATCAACAAGGCCGTCGATATTCAGTTCAGACTTCACACATAAGACCTCAGGAGTGGACATGTAAGACATATGTACCATCCTCCAGAAATTTTAGGACTGCACCAAGATGGTGAGCGGCGATGACGCCATAATTAGCGTCACCATCCCGCTTCTCAGCATTCTGAAAACCTCTCTGCTCACAATTAAAGATGATGCATTGCAGGCAGAGCGCGAGGACATGGAGCAAGGAACCATACAGGGTGATTATACTCAGCCCAGCCTCATGTCATTGCAATGTGGATTGGTAGACAATGAGGAGCAGGAGGAAGAACAGGAGCTACTTTCATGCGCTATAGATGGTATTACAAGCACAGCTTGTCATACCGTCTGTTCAGCGGGATGGCCTGAGGACAGGGAGGAGGAGGAGGACAGCATGTTTAGTCATCCTGTTGGCAAGGACACCGAAGTCTTGCCTGTTAGTATTCTGGCACGCATGGCTGACTTATGTTGCATAGTTTCCCATGACCCTTGCATTATAAAAATTTTCAGTGACACTCATTACTGGTTGGTGACACTTCTAGACCCACGCTAAAAGGAAAACTTTCAATCTCTTCTTCCAGAGGCAGACAGGTGTACAAAAATTTTTGCTGTACCAGAGGGCCCTTGCAGCGGAATTACTGAAAAAATTCCCATGTGAGAACGCTGGCAGCAGACATCAGAGTTTGTTGTACAGCCAAGGAGTCCAAGCGAGAGAGATAGAAGTACCATCCAGCTCAGGCAGGGGAACAATGGCAAAGTTCTGGGACAGTTTTCTCAGACCCTCCATCGTGCCGCCACAGAGGCAAGGGGTGCTGGCACAAGAAGTGCAATGTTTGGGAAGATGGTGAGGGAGTACCTTGTAAATCGTACAAACGTCCTCCGGGATTCCTCTGAGCCTTTTAATTATTGGGTATCCAAGCTGAACACGTGGCATGAACTGGCTCTCTACGCCTTGTAGGTCCTGGCCTGTCCTGCTGCTAGCGTTCTGTCAGAGTGTGCTTTTAGTGCCGCTGGTGGAATTATAACAGATAAGTGCATCCGCCTGTCAACTGACAATGCTGACAGGCTGACTCTCATAAAAATGAACAAGTACTGGATTCTGTTAGCCAGAATTTGCTTAACAGTCTCTTTATCAGTGTCCTGCCAGGACTTTACTTCTCTTGTCCAATGAGAATGTTTACTTTTTGGTTTTCAGACAGGGGGTATGCATCAAATAAACTGCACAGTCTCTCCTGAAATCGCTCAGGGTATACGGCTCCCCAGAGTATTGTTGTAGCCAGGCCGCTCCCGGTATATATGGCATTGATAGCGGCATAATAGGGACTGCAGCGGTTACCAGATCTTGCTGCACTCTGGGGGCTGCAGCTGCACCTGCCTCTGAATCTTGCGGCGCTATGGGGGCTGCGGTGGCATCCGCTGCTATATCTTCTCCTGCGTGAGACATTCTCTTCCCCCATAGTGAATCTTAGCCAGGCTCTGCATTTTCACTGGCTTACCAGGCTGTTGCCCTGCCGGCAGGGTGAGCGGTGCATGTCGTGACTCCAGGCCTCAGCTCCCTGTTCTCTGTCAGCTGACCGCATAGCGTGCGCAGCACTTCACTTTTTCGTGCTCTCACTCTGGCTTCACCCACGACAGCACGCCTCCCTTCTCCCTGCATGCCTCGTGGAGTTGTAATGGCGGCAATCACACAAAACTTTCAGCAAAGTCTCTGGCGCAATAGACAGTTCAAAATAGGCACACAGGACCCGGTGATACCGGGCTACGTATCCTGTTCGTGACGCCAAGTTGGTTGCCCGCCAGGGCAGTGGGATACTCAGTACCGAGCCTGTGTCTTAAAGGGATGTGTCACAGCAGCAGTGACCCGGTCCGTGGCCCTGGGCATCCAATAAAAGGGGAATATTTACAGGGAATGATAGAGTTTGTAGTAAAGTGTTCGTGACGCCACCTGTGGTATCTGGTCAGAGGTGACCAGCGCTGCAGTGCAGATCCTCTGAGACTGGTGGTGATGCAGCAGAGTTGGAATAGCTCTCCACAGGCAGAGCTGGTTGTCTCAGGGCAGAGGTATGTAGTAGAAGATGATGGTGCGGGGAGATGTAGCAGAGTGGAATGTGTGTCGCAGGAAGAACTTGAGAGGACACAGTCAGATGCAGTTTCCAAATCTTTCCTCACCATTTTGCAGGCAAAGTGTCCATGGATCAGGTTACAGATGGTGCTGGAGTCGGTCAGCCTGGAAGCAATTTAGGAATCTCCCTATTTCAGGTGGGATGTGAGGTCTCCTTTCTAGTGCTATTCTCTGAGGTACTTGCTGCTGTAAGCTCTGTTCAAGTTCCTCTTTCTCTCTCTGTGACTTAAGTAGAACTTCACTCGCATATCAGACAACTGTAGCCTGCTTCAGGAATCACTCCTCTATGGAGTCTCCGGCTCACATGTGCTGCTGTGTAGTCGAGTCTTAGTTGGGGAAGAGAACCTGCTGTCTCTTGGCCTCCGGATTCTGCTGCTGGGGCTTTAGTTTACTCACTCAGCCTCGGACTCCGGGGTCTGATTTCTGGCGCTCAGATTTGGGGATGAGCTCTGCTATAGCTCCTGTTTCCCCATCTTGTCTCTGCACGTCCTTCCCCTCTCAACCCTGCAGACAGACTCATTAACTCCTCCCTGTTATGATTTGGTAGCTGAGGAGAGCAGGCAAAAAAGGCAAAACACCAGAGAGGTTGGAATCTACTGGATTGCAGTACCCTGACTAACCACCACAACTAAAGGCATCCGTGGAGCGTACCTACGTTGGTCCTAGACGCCTCGTCACAGCCTGAGAAGCTAACTACACCTAAAGATAGAAAGAGGAAAACTATCTGCCCCGGAGCAGATCCCCAAAGAACATAGGAAGCCCCCAAACATGTAATGGCGGTTAGACAAGAGGAAATACAGACACAGACAGAAAATAGTATGAGCAAACGTTGGGGCCCAATCTTCCTAGAAAGAAAAGGATAGGAAGGACACTTACTGCAATCCAAAAAACCCTAAAAAAATACCAACTCACTAATTGCAAAAACACCTGAGATCACACACGACTAGTGTTGAGCATTCCGATACCGCAAGTATCGGGTATCGGCCGATATTCGCTGTATCGGAATTCCGATACTTAGTTCCGATATTTTTCCGATATCGTATACCGGAATCGGAAGTTCCCATAATTCTTTGAGAGGCAATGTGATTTTAGTCAGCCAATGAGGAATCTTATGAAGTGTGGGCACATCCTGTAATGCTGCGGTCATCTTAACTAATGGCATGGCTGTGATTGGCTGCTGAAATTATGTCAGAATGCACTATAAAAGGCGCCGCCGCCATTTTAGCGTCACTGTGCTGTGAATTCAGATAGGGACAGAACGCTGCTCTGCTGACTCTGAGGGACAGTTAGAGATTGCGATTTTGTGTACTTTGCTTTAGGCAGGCTAGTTTACCAACCGCTGTGTAAAGCTTTCCTTTTGCCTTGCAGTGTTGTTTTAACAGCTCTGTGCAAGGTGTGTGTGTGAGAGTGCAGGTGACGCTGCAGTTTGCTCTGCATCCAACGCTGTCTGTAGGCATCTGCACGTGTCACTCACTGACTTTTTTTTTAATTTTATTTTGTGGAATTGGTGCAGCTCCATTATATTTTAAAAAAATCTAATCTATTAGTGTGACGCGCTTCCATCCGTATACAATACATTGGTTGCAAACACTATAGAAGTATAGAAAGGACCTTTCACAGATAGTGAAAGTTGTGTTTCAGTGTTCACTGCAGTCTGTGAGGTTTTGATTTTTTGAGTGCAGATCACGCTCCAGTTAGTTCTTCAACCACTGCTGGTTGTAGTCTGCTGAGCGTGTGTCACTGCCTCATCCTTCACATTTTTCTCTAATTGGTGCTGCTCCATTATATTTGAAAAAAATCGAATCTATTAGTGTGACGCGCTTCCATCCGTATACAATACATTGGTTGCAAACACTATAGAAGTACAGAAAGGAGCCTTTCACAGATAGTGAACAGTTGTGTTTCAGTGTTCACTGCAGTCTGTGAGGTTTTGATTTTTTGAGTGCAGATCACGCTCCAGTTAGTTCTTCAACCACTGCTGGTTGTAGTCTGCTGAGCGTGTGTCACTGCCTCATCCTTCACATTTTTCTCTAATTGGTGCTGCTCCATTATATTTGAAAAAAATCGAATCTATTAGTGTGACGCGCTTCCATCCGTATACAATACATTGGTTGCAAACACTATAGAAGTACAGAAAGGAGCCTTTCACAGATAGTGAACAGTTGTGTTTCAGTGTTCACTGCAGTCTGTGAGGTTTTGATTTTTTGAGTGCAGATCACGCTCCAGTTAGTTCTTCAACCACTGCTGGTTGTAGTCTGCTGAGCGTGTGTCACTGCCTCATCCTTCACATTTTTCTCTAATTGGTGCTGCTCCATTATATTTGAAAAAAATCGAATCTATTAGTGTGACGCGCTTCCATCCGTATACAATACATTGGTTGCAAACACTATAGAAGTACAGAAAGGAGCCTTTCACAGATAGTGAACAGTTGTGTTTCAGTGTTCACTGCAGTCTGTGAGGTTTTGATTTTTTGAGTGCAGATCACGCTCCAGTTAGTTCTTCAACCACTGCTGGTTGTAGTCTGCTGAGCGTGTGTCACTGTCTCGTCCTTCACATTTTTCTCTAATTGGTGCTGCTCCATTATATTTGAAAAAAATCTAATCTATTAGTGTGACGCGCTTCCATCCGTATACAATACATTGGTTGCAAACACTATAGAAGTACAGAAAGGAGCCTTTCACAGATAGTGAACAGTTGTGTTTCAGTGTTCACTGCATTCTGTGAGGTTTTGATTTTTTGAGTGCAGATCACGCTCCAGTTAGTTCTTCAACCACTGCTGGTTGTAGTCTGCTGAGCGTGTGTCACTGCCTCATCCTTCACATTTTTCTCTAATTGGTGCTGTTCCATTATATTTGAAAAAAATCTAATCTATTAGTGTGACGCGCTTCCATCGGTATACAATACATTGGTTGCAAACACTATAGAAGTACAGAAAGGAGCCTTTCACAGATAGTGAACAGTTGTGTTTCAGTGTTCACTGCAGTCTGTGAGGTTTTGATTTTTTGAGTGCAGATCACGCTCCAGTTAGTTCTTCAACCACTGCTGGTTGTAGTCTGCTGAGCGTGTGTCACTGCCTCATCCTTCACATTTTTCTCTAATTGGTGCTGCTCCATTATATTTGAAAAAAATCTAATCTATTAGTGTGACGCGCTTCCATCCATATACAATACATTGGTTGCAAACACTATAGAAGTACACAAAGGGGCCTTTCACAGCTACTGAACAGTTGTCTGCAGTGTTCACTGTAGTCTGTGAGCTTTTCATTTTTTGAGTGCAGATTACGCTCCAGTTAGTTCTTCAACCACTGCTGGTTGTAGTCTGCTGAGCGTGTGTCACTGCCTCATCCTTCACATTTTTCTCTAATTGGTGCTGCTCCATTATATTTGAAAAAAATCGAATCTATTAGTGTGACGCGCTTCCATCCGTATACAATACATTGGTTGCAAACACTATAGAAGTACACAAAGGGGCCTTTCACAGCTACTGAACAGTTGTCTGCAGTGTTCACTGTAGTCTGTGAGCTTTTCATTTTTTGAGTGCAGATTACGCTCCAGTTAGTTCTTCAACCACTGCTGGTTGTAGTCTGCTGAGCGTGTGTCACTGCCTCATCCTTCACATTTTTCTCTAATTGGTGCTGCTCCATTATATTTGAAAAAAATCGAATCTATTAGTGTGACGCGCTTCCATCCGTATACAATACATTGGTTGCAAACACTATAGAAGTACACAAAGGGGCCTTTCACAGCTACTGAACAGTTGTCTGCAGTGTTCACTGCAGTCTCTGAGGAATAACCACACTTAGGCCTTATAACTTTTCTGACTTTCTTTATCAATCTACCAAGATGAAGAAGGCAGGGAGTAAGGCACGTGGTCGTGGCCGTGGAGTTTCAGCAGGGAGAGGACGTGGGGATTCTGTGGCTGCTGCCGCACCCAGTGACACAGCATCCACCAGTTTTCCCCGTGAGCGTTCCTTTATGCGCAGTTTTGTAGGAGCTCAGCGTACCCCCCTGCTGCGGGAAGAACAAATTGAAGCCGTTGTTGGTTGGATGGCAGCCAATGCATCGACTTCAATTGCTTCCACCTCCTCTCAGGACCACAGCACTGTTGAACAACTATCTGTCTCTTCACCGCCTGCCAAATTGCCCAGGCAGTCAGAGAGTTCTGAACTGGAGCCAGCTGAGTCTCTGCTTCTGTTCTCAGAATCTGTTGGCTTGCAAACAGGGGCCCAGCCAAGCAGCATTCTGGAATGAGAAGAAGAGGCAGTATGCAGTGATGCGCAACAGCTGTGTCTCTCTGAATGTGAAGAGGCGGGTGAGCCAGTGCCGATGGTCAGCACACCTCAGAACGCATCTGATGATGATGAGACTCAGGTGCCAGTTTCTGTTGAGCATGGTGCTGACCAGACCACCCAACAGCAGCAGGTGTTGGAAGAGGGTAGTGGAGATGATGAGGTCCAAGACCCAACATGGCGTGAGGAACAGGAAGGTGGTGGTAGCAGCTCTGAGGAAGAGATTGCCCCAACGGTCCAAACAGTAGGGAGAGGTAGGCTGCAGACTCGGTTGCCTGTAGCCTCCAGTTTGGCACCCGTTCGTAGCAGTTCTCTTCCAACAGCCAAAACGGGCGCTCCCAGGACTTGCACTGCGTGGTCCTTTTTTGACACACTTGCAGATGATATTTGCTATGTCAAATGCAAGCTGTGTAATCAAAAAGTAAAAAGAGGTAAAAGTGTCAGTAACCTTAATACCACAAATATGTGGAAACATGTGCGGTCAGAGCACGTGGTTGAGTTACAAAGACACAGTGGAGATGTAGGCCAACCTACAGCAGCACCTACATCTTCAGCTCGTGTTGGAGCCTCTTCCTCCAGCTCACACACAGCTGGTTCGGCTTCCTCACAGGATCGCCATGGAAGAACCTCTGTCACTGTTGTCCAGAGACCCAGTGTTATTCCACCCACAGCTGCAAGTTCCCTGTCATCCTCACACTCCCAGGCCACAAAACAGCCATCGGTAGCACAGGCATGGGATAAAA
>JARQOD010000004.1:478036511-478066780 GCA_033576555.1 Oophaga sylvatica
TCTATTGTATTATTTCTGTGCGGTGTTGTGTATAAATATGTGATTCTTCAGATTTTGTATTAGTCTATCCCTGATGAAGAAACCTGAGTAGTCTCGAAAGCTTGCAATTTGTCACCATCTTTTCAGTTAGCCATTAGAAAGTATCAACCACTGAGGACTCTCAATTCTAAATATTTTTCTATCTACTGGCTAACACAGTACAAAGATATATATCTTTCATGTATCCTCATGCGCAGGCATTTCAGGACCTTAGGTATCCATGGTTACAACCACTAGCAACTAGCTAACTTACTGTCACCATATCAGTGGTTGTAGCCATGAATACCTAAGGTCCTGCAGTGCCTGCATGAAGAAGGAGACATATCAAATCAGAAAAACTATGCTACATTTCTAACTAAAGGTATTTGCTAATATTATTATTATTACATCTACTACGTATTGGGATAGATTCTTGGAGATGGGAATACCCCTTTAAGTCCATTAAGTTCAATCTATAGCCTAATATATTGATCCTGAGGAAGGCAAAAACCACAATGGGCAGAAACTAATATTTCCATATTAAGGGAAAAATTCCTTCCTGACTTCACATATGGCAATCAAACTAGTTTCTGCATCAATGACCCATCACAGAATATTATGTCCATAACCTGTAATATTATTAGTGATGAGCGAGTATGCTCGTCACTACTCTGTGCTCACCCAAGCATCTCACTGCTTGAGATGCTTGGAGCTCGCCGAGTATTTCCGAGGTTGATCGCGGGAGCTCGGGTCCCCGCCCTTCATGTTTGGCGCTCTTTAGAGAGCCAATGAACATGCTAGGATTGTCTGCCACACACTGTAATGCAGCAGCCATGTTGGTTGAGGCATTACAGTGATTGTTTGGCCGCACAGCGTCATCAGGTCTATATCAGACCTGATGCCGCCATGCTCGTCACAGTCTGCTCTGGAATCAAGACACCAAGAAGCCAGTGACGTCTATGGTCAGCACGCAATACATAAAGTGCTAATGCACATATTGATTTCTAACTGTAATTTAAAATGAGACATTTAGCAAACAATTGATCAATTCTTTGAGCCACCCCGCCACTTCACGGCATTCTCATATGGGGCAGTCCTACTCTGCATTTTTTATATACGCTGTGCCATTACAGCCTCCTAAATGTATTAAAAGCAAGACTATATTGAATGCAAACGTACCTGAAACATATCTGAATCACTCCCATGGCGCCAGAAGGGCGAGCGCAGATGAAGGCCTACCAGGTCCTGGACATAACATTTCAGATCTGACCTCCACACTGCAAAACCAGCAACCATGGATGAAGGGTGAAACAGGCCCAGACACAGGTGCATAATTAAGTAAAACCTATGAGGAAGGGTAGGGCTGCTGTATGTGTGTACAGCAGCCTGGACCAATCACAATAAAGAAAGAATGGCGTGCACAACCAAGCGTGCATGGCAAAAAGTGGGAGTTAGCCACAAACCAGTATAAAACAAGAAACCAAGAAGCCTGGCTCACAGAAATGGAAGCTTTCTGCAAACTGATGGCAGCGGCCGTCCCTCGGTACTTGGTCCCCAGCCACCACTATTTCTCACGATGTGCCGTCCCCTCATTACATAAGCATGTGTCCCACAACATTAGCCGTGCCCTCAACAATGCAGTTACTGGGAAAGTCCACCTAACAACGGACACATGGACAAGTGCTTGTGAGCAGGGATGGTACATCTCGGTGACGGCACACTGGGTTAACATAGTGGAAGCCGAGACCCAGTCGGACCTTGGGATGGAACACATCCTCCCGATGCCGAGGATTGAGGGCCCTAGGTCAACCAGGGTTGCCCCCACAGTCTACAGCTCCTGCACCTCATCCTCCTCCTCCTCCTCTCCAGCCTACATCTCCGAAATGACCACATCAGTCACATTAGCACTGCCTCAGCCAAGCAGCAACAGGCTTTGCTAAAGCTAGTATGCTTAGGTGACAAACCACACAATGCTGAAGAGTCATGGACAGCTCTGAAAGAGCAGGCAGATCTGTGGATGACATCGCTGATCGTACAGCCAGACATGGTCGTGTGTGACAATGGCCGTAACCTGGTGACGGCTCTGAGGTTAGGCGAGCTCACACACGTACCATGCTTGGCCCATGTGCTTAACCTCGTGATTCAGAGGTTTCTCAAAACCTACCCGGAGCTGCCGAATCTGCCTGTCAAAGTATGCCGCCTGTGTGCCTATTTAAGAAAGTCAGCTTCAGCTTCCGCCGCCTTTGCCGTGCTTCAGCAGCGTTTGCAGCTGCCGGCTCACCGAATGTTGTGTGGTGTGTGATGTCCTCACTAGAGTTGAGCGATACTTTCCGATATCCAAAAGTATCAGAATCGGAATGGTATCGCCGATATCACTAAAATATCGGCGATACCCGATACCGATACCGGAAGTCCCATGTAAGTCTATGGGAACAAAATATCGCACCTAAAAAAACCTCTTTCTTTCCTTGTAAACACTAAATATACACACATAGAATACATATATGTATATATACATGTCATTGTGACATGTATATATACATATATGTATTGTTTATACACTTCTACATAGTAAAATATCCTCTGATTCAATTGCCGGGTAAAGCCGGCATCTGTGAAAAGACAGAAGCACCCGACATGAAATGACACTTGGTGTACATAGGGTTAACCATGTCTTTTCATGTCCTTTGCTATCTGATTTGCACAAACAATTACATCAGTCTATGTGTGCAAAATTTCACACCTGTAGGGGTTAATTAAAGGTGTAAATTCGTTGTAAAAAAAACGGACTTTTTTGCTACGAATTTACACCTTTAATTAACCCCTACAGGTGTGAAATTTTGCACACTTACACTCATGTAATTGTTTGTGCAAATCAGATATCAAACTACATGAAAAGACATGGTTAACCCTATGTACACCAAGTGTCATTTCATGTCGGGTTCTGCATTTTCACAAAAGCCGGCAATTGAATTAGCGGCTATTATACTATGTAGAAGTGTATGAACTATAAATATAAATATATATATATATGTGTCACAAATTCAATGACATGTATATATATATATGAGGTGTAAAATTGCTGAAAAAAAATGCGTGGGCTCCCGCCCTATTTTCGCAACCAGACAGACAAAGCCAGTGAGTGGGGGCAGATAATAATAGCCCAGAGAGGGACCATTTTTTTTGGCCCCCCCCGGCTACTTAACATCTGCCCCCAGACACCCCAGAAAGGGCAAATCTCTAATTAGATTTGCCCTTTCTGGCACTTTGCCCGTCTATTCCCATTGCCCTGTAGCGGTGGCGAATGGGTTAATAAGGGGTTAAAATGACCTTGCAATTGAAAGGTCACTTTAAGCCAGGTTAATAATTGAGAGCTGTCAATTAGACAACTATCAATTATTAATCCTATTGTATGAAAGAAAAATCAAACACACACACTTTAATAAAAAAGAAGTTTAATGAAATAATCACACAGTTTTTGACCATATTTTATTTACCTGCTAAAACCATTTCCTGTAATAAAAATAAAATAATAAAGCAAAATTATTCTTACCAATCCGATGCACAGTCAGGTCCCACGGTGTAATCCTTCAGAAAGGGTTAATGTTTACTGCAGGGACCGCAGCTAATGCTGCAGCCTCACAGTAAACCCCCAAATGAATGAGCTCCTCTCCTGGCTGACAGGAGAGGAAGTGGAAAGCTTAATTGATTGCTTTCCACTTTCACTTCAGGTCAGCCAGGGACACCATCAGTGACGTCAGAGGGAACTGATTAACAAAAATAGGGGTTCCCTTCGAAAAAAAAATGGCGTGGGGTCCCCCTATTTTTGTTAACCAGCCAGATGAAGCAGACCGCTGAGGCCTGGATTTTCAGGCTGTTAAGGAGCCAAGATCCATGGACCTTGCCAGCCTGATAATACCAGGCCACAGCGGTCTGCATATCTTGGCTGATTAACAAAAATAGGGGATCCCCTCGAAAAAAATTGGCGTGGGGTCCCCCCTATTTTTGTTAACCAGCCAGATGAAGCAGACCACTGAGGCCTGGATTTTCAGGCTGTTAAGGAGCCAAGATCCATGGACCTTGCCAGCCTGATAATACCAGGCCACAGCAGTCTGCATATCTTGGCTGATTAACAAAAATAGGGGATCCCCTCGAAAAAAATTGGCGTGGGGTCCCCCCTATTTTTATTAACCAGCCAGATGAAGCAGACCGCTGAGGCCTGGTTTTTCAGGCTGGTAAGGATCCAATATCCATGGACCTTGCAAGCCTGATAATACCAGGCCACAGCAGTCTGCTTAGCTTGGCTGGTTAACAAAAATAGGGGATCCCCTCGAAAAAAAAACGGCGTAGGGGTCCCCCTATTTTTCTTAACCAGCCAAGTAAAATGCAGACTGCTGCGGCCTGGTATTAAAAGACTGTCAAGGCCCATGGATTTTGGCCCTCAACAGCCTGATAATACCAGGCTACAGCAGCCCCACATTTGGCGCATCAAAAGATGTGCCAATTGTGGCACTTTACCCGGCTCTTCCCACTTGCCCTGTAGCGGTGGCAAGCGGGGTAATAAGGGGTTAATGTCACCGTTGATTGCACGGTGACAATAAGCCCGGTTAATAATGGAGAGGTGTCAATAAGACACCGATCCATTATTAATCCCAAAGTTTTTAAATGTGTAAAAAAAAGACACAGCAAGAAAAAAGTATTTTAATGAAATAAAAGAGACAACACAGTTTTCATTTTTTTTATTACTCTCTCATTCCTGCGACGCCATCGATCTCCTGTAAAAAAATAAAAAAAACAAACCAACAGTATACCACCTGTCCGACGCAGTCCATAACGACAGTCCCACGACGATCCAGCTCTGCTACATCGGAATGACAGGCAGAGCCTGACATCCCGGCGCAGCACAGCTGCTTACCAGCTTCCCCGGCGGTGACGTCATCGGACTGCTTTACGGCCGCGATTACCCAGCAGTCACTGCAGTTATCGCGAGAAACTGCATGTGACCGCCGGGGAGAGGAGGATGGCGGCCATTAAGCAGTCCGGGATGTGACCGCCGGAGATCTTCTGCCGGGTAAGTGCCGCTGACTCCTGACAGACCCGACCGACGGACACTGACAGTGACAGTGACAATCCCGATTCCGGTATCCGATATGACGAAAATATCGGTACTCGGAATCGGAATTCCGATACAGCCAATATCGGCCGATACCCGATATTTGCAGTATCGGAATGCTCAACCCTAGTCCTCACATGTTGGAATTCACTGCAGATGTTGGGAAGGATCTGTCAGCAGAAGAGGGCAGTTGTTGAATACCAGCATCAACAAAGCCGTCGATATTCAATTCAGACTCCACACATAAGACCTTAGGAGTGGACATGGATGTCAGACATATGTAATATTCTCCAAAACTTTGAGGACTCCACCAAGATGGTGAGTGGTGAGCAGTGATGACACTATAATTAACATCACCATCCCGCTTTTCAGTCTTCTGAAATGCTCTCTGTTCACAATCAAAGAGGATGCATTGCAGGCAGAGCACGATGAGATGGAGCAAGGAACCATACAAGGGCGATTACACACAGCCCAGCCTCATCTCATCCCAATGTGGATTGGGTGACAATGAGGAGGAGGAGGAGTAGAGCATGGTCAGTCATTCTCTTGGTGAGTTCATGGAAGTCTTGCCTATTAGCAGTCTGGCACACATGGCTGAGTTTATGTTACACTACCTTTCCTGTGACCCTCGCATTCTTCAAATTTTGGGTGACAGTCATTACTGGTTGGTGACACTTCTAGACCCACGCTACAAGGAGAACTTTCTATCTCTTGTTCCTGAGGCGGATAGGTCTACACAAATGGGGCAAAACCAGAAGGCCCTTGTTGCAGAATTATTAAAAAATTCCCATCTGAAAACGCTGGTGGCAGAGGTCACGGTTCTTTAGACAAAGAATGAGTACAGGCGAAACACAACTCCAATCCTGCAGAGGCAGGGGAACACTGACAAAGTTCTGGGAGAGTTTTCTCAGTCCCTCCCATTGCACAAGCGCTGAGGCGTGGGGTACTCTCACAAGGAGAGCAAAGTTTTTGAATATGCTGAGGGAGAACCTTGCTGACTGTACCAACGTCCTCCGTGATTCCTCTGTGCCTTGTAGGTCCTGGCCTGCCCTGCCGCAAGCGTTTTGTCAGTGCGGGTTTTTAGTGCCGCTGGTGGAATTATAACTGATAACCGCATCCGCCTGTCAACTGAAAATGCTGACAGGCTGACTTATAAAAATGAACAAGGGCTGGATAGGGCCAGACTTCTCAACACCACCAAATGATAGCAGCGTAACATAAGCTCAAATCGAGTGTCTTTTTTGGGAGGTCTATTCCCATGCATCTCTTCCCACCCACACATGGGTATACACTTTCTGATTTTGGCTATTTGCTGTTGTCCTCGCCAGGGTGGCCATGGTCTGTGATGCAACCCCCACATAATTTTTTAAAGGGTTTTATGATGCCCGTAAAATAAAAATTGTTTAAAAGTATGTTCTTGTATACCCCCCAAGGGGTAAATGTTTTTCAGCCCATACATTTAATGCATGGGTATTACAAGTATAGGAGACCCACTCCTTTCTAATGGGAACAATATTTTATGATGCCATCCTCCACCTCTCTTCCAAAGGGCATTGGAGTGTCTCCAAATTTTTGGTAGCCCTCGCATTCACTGCATAGGCAAACAGTATGGGAGATCCACTACCTAATATTGGGAACATTGTTTTCAGGAGGCCCTCCTCTATGTCTCTTCAAAAGGGTATTATGGTGTGTCCAAATTTTTGGCAACCCTAGCATTCACTGCATAGGCAAACACTATGGGAGACTTGCTCCTTTCTAATGGGAACATTTTTTTATGAGGCCCTCCTCCACATCTCTTCCAAAGGGCATTGGGGTGCCTCCAAGTTTTTGGTAGTCGTTGCATTCACTGCATAGGCAAACAGTATGGGAGAGCCACTTCCTAATAATACGAACATTGTTATCATGGGGCCCTCCTCTATGACACTTCAAAGGGGTATTGGGGTGCGTCTAAATTTTGGTCAGGCCTTGCATTCACTGCATATGCAAACAGTATGGGAGTACCAACTTCATAATAATGGGAACATTGTTTTCAGGAGGCCCTTCTGTAAGTCTCTTCAAAGGGGTATTGGGGTGCGTCTACATTTTGGCCAAGCCTTGCATTCACTGTGTAGTCAAACAGTATTGGAGACCCACTTCCTATTAATGGGAACATTGCTTTCAGGAAACCCTTCTGAACGTCTCTTCAAAGGATTATTGGGGTGCGTCCAAATTTGGGGCAGGCCTTGTATTCACTGCATAGGCAAAGAGTATAGACTACCAACTTCCTAATAATGGAAACTTTGTTTTCAGGAGGCCCTTCTGTACTTCTCTTCAAAGGGGTTATTGGGGTGCATCTAAATTTTGGCCAACCCTCGCATTCACTGCATAGGCAAACAGTATGGGAGACCCACTACCTAATAATGGGAGCATTGTTTTCACGAGGCCCTCCTCTACGTCTCTTCAAAGGGGTATTACGGTTCGTCCAAATTTTTGGCAGCCCTTGCATTCACTGCATAGGCAAACACTATGGGAGACCAGCTCCTTAATAATGGGAACATTTTTTATGTGGCCCTTCTCCACATCTCTTCCAAAAGGCATTGGAGTGCCTCCAAGTTTTTGGCAGTCCTTGCATTCACTGCATAGGCAAACAGTATGGGAGAGCCACTTCCAAATAGTAGGAACATTGTTTTCATGAGGCCCTCCTCTACATCTCTTCAAAGGGGTATTGGGGTGTGTCTAAATTTTGGCCAGGCCTTGTATTCACTGCATAGGCAAACAGTATGGGAGAGCCACTTCCTAATAATGGGAACATTGTTTTCAGGAGGCCCTTCTGTATGTCTCTTTAAAGGGGTATTGGGGTAAGTCTAAATTTGGCCAGGCCTTGCATTCACTGCATAGGCAAACAGTATGGGAGTACCAACTTCCTAATAATGGGAGCATTGTTTACAGGAGGCCTACTGTATGTCTCTTAAAAGGGTTATTAGGGTGCATCTAAATTTGGCCAGGCCTTGCATTCACTGCATAGGCAAACAGTATTGGAGATCCACTTCATAATAATGGGAACATTGTTTTCAGGAGGCCCTCCTGTACTTCTCTTCAAAGGGGTATTGAGGTGCATCTAAATTTTGGCCAGGTTCACTGCAGAGGCAAACAGTATGGGAGACCCACTTCCTAATAATGGGAACATTGTTTTCAGGAGGCCCTTCTGTAATTCTCTACAAAGGGGTATTGGGGTGTGTCTACATTTTGGCCAAGTCTTGCATTCACTGCATAGGCAAACAGTATTGGAGACCCACTTCCTATTAATTGGAACATTGCTTTCAGGAGGCCCTTATGTACATCTCTTCAAAGGATTATTGGGGTGCATCCAAATTTGGGGCAGGCCTTGCATTCACTGCATAGTCAAACAGTATGGGAGTACCAACTTCCTAATAATGGGAACTTTGTTTTCAGAAGGCCCTCCTGTACGTCTCTTCAAAGTGGTATTTGGGTGTGTCCAAATTTTGGCCAAGGCCTACCACTCACTGCATATGCAATTACAGTATAGGAGACCAACTGTTTAATAATGGGAACAACAAAGCATAGCGGCTGATGGCTCTCTAAGAATAGTGAGGGCTGACTGCTGGCCCTTTAAGAATAGTAAAGACCGCCTGATGGCCCTATGAAAATAGGCTTTGTGGCTTTCAGTGTCCCTCCTTCATAAATGAAACAGGATGTTTCTGATGATATGTCACATACCACATGGCCAGATAAGGTTGTAAAATGTTAAAATGACATTTCCCAGTGAATGCATTTGTCTTGGTTGAAAGCAATGCTAAAGTAGAGAAACGCATCAAAAACGCTACATGTGAACATAGCCCAAGGTGTGGAGGAGCATTTTTGTTTTTGGTTATTTATTTTGCCTTATATACAAGTCATTACCCTGGAAAGGATGTTCCTTAACATATTTCCCAGTAAAAATTCATTTTGATTTAGTTTTTGTATGTTTTAATGTGAGTCGTAAAAGTGGTGTAAGACTCTGACAACATTGTTCACAGCAGTGACCTGGGAGTCAGAAATGCTTCCAGGGGTCTTCCCCATGCTGTTCCCATGTCATTTGAGCACTGTACCCATTGATTTCCGCAATTTTTAGTCCATCTGCAGACCGCCGGGGGGGCAGCCGGAAAAATGCTTGTGTTTCCTAGACTTACATTGTTCTCGTTGCTCGGGTCGAGCACCCGAGCATTACAATTTGCTCGACACGAGCAACAAACACCCGAGCATTTTAGTGCTCGCCCATCACTAAATATTTTATTTTTAAAGAAAGGCATCCAGGCCTCTCTTGAATTTTATGACTGATCCAACCACTACAACATCATGCGGCAGAGAGTTCTATAGTCTCAGAATGGTTTCTGTGGAACTCCGCAGGAGTACACAGAGACGGGAGGGACCCATGTTTACTTTGAACCTAGCACTTTGAAAACCGTATTTTAAGATACAAGTGTAAAGTCCCCTGAAGAATTACTTGGATGAAACACGTCAGGATGTGCAATAAGTGAAAGTGGAGGGCCTCCGTTGTATGGCCAGCTGTGGACTGTCATATGTTATATGAACAATTGTACTATTAATGTTATTGCAATAGAATTTTTTTGTCACTTGGATTTGGGTGGACCTTTATACGGGGTTATCCAACTGCTCTCCAGTGTCCTACCTTTTCCACAACACAACTCCTTTGGCGTATGATTCGAACCTCCTTACTGTAAGGTAGTCTCTGTAAATCATTGTTTATTGAATTTGGTTTTATTAATAGAGGTAGACCTTCGTATCTTACATAAGGTTACGTACACCTAAGTTGGACCATCTGCCCACTTTTTGGGCAGCACTGATTTTTATTATTGAACTATTAAAAGTTAAGTCTTATTGTAACTCTCACAAATGCTATATCTGATTTAATCGAGTGAGGTGTCTGTTTGTAAGTGGGCAATCTATTCCCACTATCTTTGCTTTTCTAGAACCCCTTCAATTAAGTAAACAAAAAGGCTCTTAAAAATCCCCAGAGATTATTTTTGTTCTATAACATGTGAAAAAGCGACAGACTTTTGCACTGTCTGTGTATAAACACCATCAAGACAGGCGTCTACCCAAAAGGGGTTATTTTTTTACCTTTTCTACAATTTAAGCATCCTAACAAGTTTGATATTGCACTATATTGTTAATTAAGCTATTATTTCCCAGTGATTACTATTCATTTTCACTTAGCTAAATAGGTTAAAGTCACTTGGTCATTAATAAGGCTGTGTTTGCATACAGAGTTCAAAAGGCTTTCAATACAGTCCTAGGTGAATTCAGCTAGATGCTTTGGAGCATTGACATTCAATACATTTGTGGCAAATTTCATTTGTCTCGAACATTAGGTGAGGCCAGCAATTTCGAGTTTCAAAATATTTGATTATTTCTAACAGCAATTCATACTCTATGTACTTCTAGATCTTACGGGTAGACCAACCATTCTGCTTCTTTCAAATAATCATACCTTCATTGATTCATGGAAGCATTTCATTAACTGAAAAATCTTATTATGGAGGAATCAGATTAGTAGAATGCTCAAAACCTCTTCATCACTGATGTACAGAGCCCCTAAAGGCTCAATATCAGCTGATTTATGCTGTCCTAACCACTGACACCATGAATCAGATGTTGAAGTCATGGTGGTGACAAGGTGAATAGCCCAAGATGCAGGTGCCCACTTTTTAGCCCATGTCGCCTGAGCCAGACTGATAGGGAGTGACCTTTCAGTTTAGTTGAGCAGGTAAAAGTGAAAGGGTTCAGGCCACTTTGACTAATCACCATGTCATTAGCCATACTTTTATGTGGTACATAAAGGTGTGATACATTATGATATTTCAGAGGAAAAAAATAATGTATCAGAGGAAAACAAAGGTGTTTATAATATAACATAGTTATTAAGGTTGAAGGAAGACTTTAAGTCCATCTAGTTCAACCCATATCCTATCCTAACCTGCCCTAACATGTTGATCCAGAGGAAGGCAAAAAAAAACCCAAGTGGCAAACAGTAAACTTCACATTGGGGAAAAAAATTCCTTCCCGACTCCACATACGGC
The DNA here is from genome assembly GCA_033576555.1 of Oophaga sylvatica. Taxonomy (NCBI): domain Eukaryota; kingdom Metazoa; phylum Chordata; class Amphibia; order Anura; family Dendrobatidae; genus Oophaga; species Oophaga sylvatica. The sequence continues at coordinate 478,047,723 of JARQOD010000004.1, forward strand.
AATCAGACTAGCTCCCTGGATCAACGCAGTATCTAGGAAACTAGTGAATATAGCCTGTAATATTATACTTTTCAAGAAAGGCATCCAGTCCCTTCTTAAATTTTAGTAAGGAATCACTCATTACAACATTAGACGGCAGAGAGTTCCCATAGTCTCACTGCTCTTACAGTAAAGAATCTGCGTCTGTGATTATGGCTAAACCTTCTTTCCTCCAGACGTAGAGGATGCCCCTTGTCCCCGTCACAGGTCTAAGAGTAAAAAGATCATTAGAAAGGTCTTTGTACTGTCCCCTCATATATTTATACATTGTAATAAGATCACCCCTAAGCCTTCGTTTTTCCAAACTAAATAACCCCAAGTGTAATAACCTGTCTTGGTATTGCAGACCCCCCAGTTCTCTAATAACCTTGGTCGCTCTTCTCTGCACCCGCTCCAGTTCAGCTATGTCTTTCTTATACACCGGAGACCAGAACTGCACACAGTATTCTAAGTGTGGTCGCACCAGTGACTTGTATAGAGGTAAAATTATGTTCTCCTCATGAGCATCTATGCCTCGTCTAATGCATCCCATTATTTTATTTGCCTTGGCAGCAGCTGCCTGACATTGGCCACTAAATGTGAGTTTGTCGTCCACCCATACACCCAGGTCTTTTTCAGTTACAGTTTTGCCCAGTGTTTTACAATTAAGCACATAATTATACATCTTGTTTGTTCTACCCAAGTGCATGACCTTACATTTATCGCCATTAAAGCTCATTTGCCATTTATCAGCCCAAGCTTCTAGTTTACATAAATCCTCCTGTAATATAAAATTATCCTCCTCTGTATTTATTACCCTGCAGAGTTTAGTGTCATCTGCAAATATTGAAATACTACTCTGTATGCCCCCTACAAGGTCATTAATAAATATGTTAAAGAGAAGCGGCCCCAATACTGACCCCTGTGGTACCCCACTGCTAACCGTGACCCAGTCCGAGTGTGCTCCATTAATAACCACCGTTTGTTTTCTATCCATGAGCCAGTTCTTAACCCACTTACACATATTTTCCCCTATCCCCATTGTTCTCATTTTATGTATCAACCTTTTGTGTGGCACTGTATCAAAAGCTTTTGAGAAGTCCATGAACACCACGTCCACTGCATTCCCTTGGTCCAGTCCTGAACTTACCCCTTCATAAAAGTTTATCAGATTAGTCTGACAAGAACGGTCCCTCGTAAACCCATGCTGATACTGTGTCATGAGGTTATTCAGCCTCAGATACTCCAATATAGTATCCCTTAAAAAACCCTCCAGGATTTTACCCACAGTAGATGTTAAGCTCACTGGCCTATAATTTCCAGGTTCAATTTTTGCCCCCTTTTTGAATATTGGCACCACATTTGCTATACGCCAGTCCTGTGGTACAGACCCCGTTATTATGGAATCTTTAAAGATTAAAAATAATGGTCTATCTATAACTGTATTTAATTCCTGCAGTACTCGGGGGTGTATCCCATCCGGGCCCAGGGATTTGTCAATTTTAGTGATTTTTAGACGCCGCCATACTTCCTGCTGGGTTAAGCAGGTGACATTTAATGGAGAAATTTTTTTATCACTGATCATGTTATCTGTCATGGGATTTTCTTGTGTAAATACAGTTGAAAAAAAGTCATTTAACATATTGGCTTTTTCCTCATCCTCATCCACCATTTCACCCAGACTATTTTTAAGGGGACCAACACTATCATTTTTTAGTTTCTTGCTATTTATGTAGTTAAAGAATATTTTGGGATTATTTTTACTTTCTCTGGCAATGAGTCTCTCTGCCTCAATCTTTGCTGTCTTGATTTGCTTTTTACAGAATTTATTCAGTCTTCTGTATTTATTTAATGCCTCATCACTACCTACTTGCTTTAATTCCCTAAACGCTTTCTTTTTGTCCCTTATTGCGCCCCTTACAGCTCTATTTAGCCATAGTGGTTTCCTCCTAATTCTAGCATGTTTATTCCCATAGGGTATATACTGTGCACAGGTCCTATTCAGGATGCTAATAAACGTCTCCCATTTTCTTTGTGTATTTTTATGTCTCAGGATATCGTCCCAGTTTATTGCACCAAGATCATCTCTCATCCGTTGGAAATTTGCCTTCCTGAAGTTTAGTGTCCTTGTAACCCTCGACTACACATCTTATTAAAGGATACATGAAAGCTTATTATTTTGTGATCACTATTACCCAAGTGACCCCCAACCCTTATATTTGATCTGTGGTCTGGCCTGTTGGTTAATATTAGGTCTAGCAGTGCCCCCCTCTTGTTGGGTCCTGAACTAGTTGTGAAAGGTAATTGTCTCTCATAGTTGCCAAAAACTTATTACCTTTGCTGGAACTACAGGTTTCTGTTCCCCAATGTATTTCAGGGTAGTTGAAGTCCCCATAATAATGACATCTCCTTGAGTTGCTGCTTCATCTATTTGCTTTACGAGGATATTCTCTGTTGCTTCCATTATTTTAGGAGACTTATAACAAACCCCTATCAGTAATTTATTATTTTTCCCCCCTCCCCTAATCTCCACCCACAGAGACTCTACATCTTCATTAGAAGAAAGAAAGAAATGGTCTCTGATTGGCACAAATAATTATGTCACATGCTACTTGTGATTTTACATAGTTTGTTCAGGGGCTATGGAGGTGTAGAAATTGGTACTTTGGAAGCCCAAATTCCTATTTGCTGCCTAAGGAGACATGAGTAAGATAAATGGTGTAACACCTGTGCCCGCGCGGGGCTCCCACCGGGGTCCCTATCACTACGCTGTGGTGCCTGTACCTCCGTGGGGCCCCCGTCGGGGATCCCGCTCTCAGTCTGCATCCCGCTGCTCTTTCTCTGCTCTCTCCCCTGCTCCTGTTTCCAGCACATCCTCGGGTATGAGGCTTTGGTCACACGCATGCACGCTCTTAGTCTCTTAAAGAGACAGTGCGCATTTTTCAAAAATGTGGTTAACCAATAGTATTCTTGTGTGTGGTATTTCTGGCCCTCTGCCATAGAGTGTTTCCTGTTGCTAGTTTCTGGTTCTGTGTTCTGACGTGCCTGTGATCTGCTGTGCTTTTCCAGTCTCCTGCCAGTACACAGCTAATAGTGTTGTCTTCTCAAACTACCTGCGGCTTACTACGCTATTCCCGGGACAATACCAGTGCTGCCTGTGCAAATTCCATTCTGCTCAGCCTTTCTTCACCTCGTTACCCACGACAATGTCAGTACTGCCTGTGCGAGCTCTGTCCCGTTCTCCCGCTTTCCGCCAGTCAAGCTCAATGCTACCTGTTATCCCTGCCTGATCACCTGTTCCACTGGGCCAGCTTCCACGTGTCCGGGGTCTAACTGGAGGTAGCACCTACATCCCCTGGGCATTCCAATCTGACCCTGTTTGAGGGGTCTTACTATGGGTGTCTGGGGCTTGCAAAGTCACGCCCCCTTTTAGAGCCCCCCGGTCCGTGGCCACGTGGTTCCACAAAAATAGCAATAAACGAATGTGCACTGCAACACCTGTGCCTCCGCTTCCATTTGTTACAGATTGCTCTGGCCTTGGAACCCACTGGGTCCCACGCACCTCCAGCTGCAGAGTTGTGTCAAGAGTTTACTCGCCTGAAAGATCAGGAGGACAAGATTACGGCCTATCTGCGCAACTTGTCTACACGTATGGACTCAGTGATATCCTCGGCTACTCCCATCTCGACCACTGGGTTCCAGGTTCCCTGTTGTACGGAGGGTAAAGGTCTTCATCTGGCAGCTCCCCCTTGGTTTAATGGTGATCCCTCACAGTGTCAGGGGTTCATAAATCAATGCACACATCACTTTGAACTCCTGGGGCATATGTTTGCTTCTGAACGGGCCAAGATGAGCTTTATTATGTCACACCTTGCTGGAGAAGCCCTCGCCTGGCTAAATCCATTGTGGGAGAGAGGGGATCCTCTGGTTAATAACCTCCAGTCTTTTCTAGAGGCTTTTCGAAGGAACCTTCGAAGAGCCTGACCGTTGCTCTTCAACAGCTTCATCGCTTCTTCGTCTGCACCAGGGGAGTCTCACGGTGGTTCAGTATGCAGTTCGTTTCCGAATCCTCTCCTCAGAGTTATCCTGGAATGATGAGACCTTGGTGGCTACCTTCTGGGAGGGTTTAGAATAAAGGACGAGCTGGCTGGTCGGGAAACTCCTGCTACTCTGAATGACCTGATATCCTTGGCAACACAGATTGACCTTCGGTTTCAAGAACGTTCTAGAGAATCCAAGCGGGAGAAGAAACCTTATTGTATGGATCTTAGTTTCCAGAAACCGTCTGTGTCTCCGTCTCCAGCCCTCTTCCTGAAACGATGCAAGTGGATCAAGTGAGCTTGGCCAGGCAGTGGCAGGAGGCGCGCCACGTGGAAGGGAAATGTTTCTACTGTGGCAGTTCTGAACATCAGATCCGCTTCTGTCCAGGGAGGTCGGGAAACTCCAGAGCCTAGGGTCGGTAGGAGAGGCTACCCTGGGTAAGGACCATCTATCTCTATCTCTGCAAATGATTGTTTCCATGTCCTTTATCACAGTTAAATTTTCGGAACTTTGACACTTGGATTCAGGAGCAGCCGGGAATCTCGTCCAGCAAATGGTTGTGGACCGTTACCAGATTCTAATTCAGTGCCTTCCAAATCCACTGCAAGTGACTTCTGTGGATGGCAAACCCTTGACCAAGCCCGTTCGGTTCCAGATTCTGAAAGAATCTGTTTTTATGTTTTGCCTGGTTTGTTTCACCCCTTGCTTCTAGGTTTACCCTGGCTCCGAACCCATGAACCTGTTCTTAATTGGAGGACTGGAGAAATCCTATGCTATGGAGATTCCTGCTGCGATCGATGCATCTCTCCCATCTATCCAGTTGTTCCTTCAGTTCTGCCAGCTGCCCTATCGAGGCTACCATCCTCTAACTGGGCCGTCCCTGATGTTTTCAGAAAAAAGGAAGCTGAGAGACTACCTCCACACAGGTCGTATGACTGTTCCATTGATCTGCTTTCTGGAACATCTCCTCCTCGAGGGCAAATCTATCCTCTTTCACATGCAGAGACCCAGGCCATGTCGGATTACATCCAGGAGAACCTGACTAGAGGTTAAATCCGAAAATCATCTTCTCCGGCGGGGGCAGGATTCTTCTTCGTTAAGAAAAAGGACGGATCTTTACGGCCCTGTATCGATTACAGAGGGTTAAACCAGATCCGTAGAATTAGCTACTCATCGGAAGCATGTCCGCCAGGTCCTACAAAGGCTCAGGGTGAACAGACTGTATGCTAAGTTTGAAAAATGCATCTTCGAGCAATCTTCCCTGCCTTTTCTCTGTTGCATAGTCTCGTCCACAGGAGAAGTTATCCGTTATCCTCAAGTGGCCTCTTCCGTCCGGGCTTAAAGCGATACAACGGTTCCAGGGATTCGCCAGTTTATTCCACATTTCTCTACTCGAGTGGCACCCATCTAGGCTTTAACTCAGAAAGGCGTTATTCCCAAGAGTTTGACCCCAGAGGGGGAGGATGCCTTTACTTCATTGAAGGAGGCCTTTTCTTCCGCATCCGTTTTCTATCAGTCAGACTCTGATAAACATTTTTTTTCAAGGTAGATGCTTCCATCATAGGCACTGGAGCGGTTCTCTCTCAAAAATCGTCTACCGGTCGTATGGTCTTGTGTGTTTTTTTCTCGAAGGTTTTTTCCACTTCTGAAAGGAACAGTTCCATTGGGGATTGGGAATTGCTGGCAATCAAGTTGGCCTTGCAAGAATGGAGACACCTCCTCGAGGGAGCAGTCCGCCAGGTTGTCATATTCACCGATCATAAAAACCTTGCTTACCTCCAGTCTGCACAGAGGTTGAATCCTTGCCAGGCCAGGTGGGCCTTGTTTTTTGCTCGATTTAATTTTGTTCTTCATTTTCGTCCAGCTGACAAAAATGTCAAGGCCGATGCACTCCCCAGGGCTTTCCTGCCTCCCGACTTAGAGGAAGAACCTCAACATATCATCGAACCGTCCAGGTTAGTGTCAGTAGCCTCTGCCAAACTATCTCGGCTTCCTACAGGAAAAACTCTCGTACCCACGTTGGACAGGAATCGTGTCCTTCAGTGGGGTCACTCTTCTAAGTTAGGCGGTCATACTGGTCATAAAAAGACTTTGCAACATATCTCCCATTATTACTGGTGGCCTACCATGGGCAAAGATATCCAGGAGTATGTCGCAGCCTGTCCTTCCTGTGCCCATAATAAAACTGTAAAACGCTTGCCATCTGGGCAGCTTCTGCCACTTCATATTCCATCCGCTCCCTGGCAGCATATCATCATGGACTTTATTACGGATCTTCCCATCTCTTCTGGCTGCTTCGCTGTCTGGGTTGTGGTGGATCGTTTTTCGAAGATGGCTCACTTCGTTCCTTTGCCTGGCCTTCTGTCTGCTCCTGAGTTTGCTGAATACTTCATACAGCACATTTTCCATCTCCATGGATTTCCTCTGCTCATTGAGTCTGACAGGGGCGTCCAGTTCACTTTGAGGTTCTGGAGAGCGGTCTGCAAACTGGACTTTTCTTCTGCTTACCATCCGCAATCCAATGGACAAGTGGAGAGGATAAATCAAATTTTGTCCGGTTTCCTGCGTCACTTCGTCAATGCGCATCATGATGATTGGGTCAAGTTACTGCCCTGGGCCAAGTTTTCGTATAATAATCAAGTAAGTGAATCCTCTGGAAGGTCTCCTTTCCAGATTGTGTTTGGACTGTAACCCAGAATCCCTCTTCCCATTTCTGGGCCCTCTGGCGTCCCTGCAGCTGACACCTTTGTAGAGGAATTCTCTAAAGTATGGAGTGATACCAAGTCCTCCCTGGAAAAAGCCTCACAACGTTTGAAGAGACATGCGGACAAAAGACACCTGGATGCTCCAATCTTCCCGCCCAGAGATAAGGTGTGGCTGTCCTCCAAGTATATCCATTTGAAGATGCCCTCCTACAAAATGGGTCCCCGCTTTATTGGTCCCTTTGAAGTTTTGAAACAAATTAACGCAATCCCGTATAAATTGAAATTACCTGCTTCTTTACGTGTGCCTAACTCTTTCCATGTTTCCCTCCTCAAACCTGTAGTCTTGAGCTCCTTTTTTAAGGATCTGGGTACCACTCCTGATCCCGTCAATGAGGAGGATGTCTTTGAAGCAAAAGAGATCTTGGCCACAAAGAGAGTACGGGGTAAGAACTACTTCTTGGTTGGATTGGATGGGCTTCGGTCCTAAGGAGAGGTCTAGGGAGCCCAAAGAGAACATCCAGGCTACTCTCCTATTGGAGAGATTTTACGCAGGCTTGTAAAAGAGGGGGTGTAAGGAGTGGGATACTGTAACACCTGTGCTCGTGTGGGGCTCCCGCCGGGGTCCCTATCCCCATGCTGTGGTGCCCGTACCTCCGCGGGGACTTCATCGGGGACCCCGCTCTCAGTCTGCTTCCTGCCACCCTGTCTTGGCTCTCTCCCCTGTTCCTGCTTCCTGGCGCGTGGCCAACACATCCCCGGGTATGAGGCTTAGGTCACATGCGCGCTCTTGGTCTCTTAAAGAGACAGCGTGTATTTTTCAAAAATGTGGTTAACCAATAGTATTCTTGTGTGTGGTATTTCTAGCCCTCGGCCATAGAGAGGGCGCTGGAGCAACAAATGTTTCCTGTTGCTATCTTCTGGTTCTCTGTTCTGACGTGCCTGTGATCTGCTGTGCTTTTCCAGTCTCCTGCCAGTACCCAGCTAACACTGTTTGTCTCCTCAGAATACCTGTGGCTTACTATGCTATTCCCGGGACGACACCAGTGCTGCCTGTGCAAGTTCCATTCTGCTCAGCCGTCCATCACCTCATTACCTACAATGACTTCAGTACTGCCTGTGCCAGCTCCGTCCCGTGCTTTCGCTTCCCGCCAGTCAAGTTCAACGCTACCTGTTATCCCTGCCTGATCACATGTTCCACTGGGCCAGCTTCCACATGTCCGGGGTCTAACTGGAGGTAGCACCTGCATCCCCTGGGCATTCCAATCTGATCCTGCTCGAGGGGTCTTACTACGGGTGTCTGGGGCTCGCATAGTCATGCCCCCTTCGGAGCCCCCTGGTCCGTGGCCCTATGGTTCCACAAAAATAGCAATAAACGAATGTGCACTGCAACACCTGTGCCTCCGCTTCCATTCGTTACAAATGGCATGAGAGAGATGGAAGAGCTGCTCAAATTTTGAATTGGGACTCAAGAGTTACAAGTATTTCCTCTAGATTTGTGGAGATATAATAGATTATAAAACAGCTGCAAATAAATAGAATCCTCATCAAAATATTCATAACTTTTAATTGATTTGCCAGCTAGAAGATTTTTTTGCCAATAAGCCATTTTATGTAATATACCTTTCATTCCTGAATTTCTATGAGTGGCAGTGATTACTGTATTTCAATATGCAGCAGCATGTTCTAACACTTTGATTCTGGAGTGATTCAACTGTCAAGCTTTGGAGACATGTTAGAGATTAAGCATGTGAAAATAAAAAATGTCACAATCAGATAAAATCAAGTCTACATAAAGCATAAATTGGTGGAGCATCTACTAATGAGGGATAAGTGGTAACGATTTCCAGAGTACATACTTATCCAAAGATTTTTATTTATTTGTCTATAACTATAACTACTGCATGACAAAAGTTGAAAAACATTAACGAAAACATAGAATTGATTTTATAGCAAAACATAGACTCGTTAATTTGCTTGAAAAATACATGCTTTACTATTAACCCTTGAAGAGAACCTGTTATCACAATTATGCATGTTAAAGTAAAGGTATGGCCATAATAGTGCTGTTAATACAGATTCAATAGATACCATCAATGAAGAAATTTGCTTTCTGGTTGTTGTTTAACTGGCATTTCAAGTTTGGGTTTCATAAGCTTTCAATGCACTGGGGTGGGACTGTGCGCAGGGTCTGTAGCTCTGCTCTGGCCCTTCGGCCTGCCTCTAGTATCTTTTTCCTGTTTTAAGGTTTGCACAGTCCTTGCTGCATGCAGCGCTTGTGCAGATTGACCGCTTAGCAGTCTTCAGGTAAATGGTACTGCTGGTGGCGCATGTGTCTCGACCACGCACCACAATTGTGGGTTTCCAGGGCAATGGGGTACTCAGAGCCGAGCCCGTAGAAGTCTATGGGATTGTCACAGGTAGCGGTGGCTCGGTCTGTGGCCCTGGCGGTCAGGCGTATGTTGGGGGGTATATTTACAGGGGATATATATATACAGTTCGTGACGCCACCTGTAGTCTTCTGGTAATTTGTACCAGCCTGCTGTTGAGCTCTGAGGGGATGGTGAGGCAGCTAGATGTCGGGTCCCCTACAGGTGGGACTCTTCCCTCAGGTCGATGGTTATGGTGGGGTTGTGCAGGGATGCAATCAAATAACACAGTCTCACACATCAGCGTCTTTCCATACCTTTTTACTTGCAAGATGGTTATGCAGGTCCCAGGGAGGCTGATCCAATGGAGGATGTGTTTCAAGATAGCAGCTGGACAAGTTAGGGGCCTCCTTTACTTTCACAAAGATGAGTCCAACCAGCATGAAGCGTAGTTCCCTCAATAAACTCCAGCTTCTCCAAGCTGTACTGCCCGGTCAGTTTTGTGGTCGGAGCCTTCCTGTGATGAAACTAGGTTCTTCTCTGCTTGGCCTAGCTCAAAGTTCCTATTCCACCTGACCCCAGTTACGTACTGACACTCCAGGGGCTGCTTGCCGTTACCTAAGGTCCGGTAAGCCTCTGGGTTTTCTACCACCATGCGTGGAGCTATGGTGATGCTTCGGTCTCCAGTGACCGGTGACAACGTGCAGGACTTCTCCAATCCTATAGCACTCAGAATTTCTACCACTGTGCCTTTCGCCTTGTCCGCGCTGGTAGCATAAGCATTTCTCACTTCACAGGTTAATAAAGTCAGTCCCTTTCTTAACTTCTTTCTTGAGCTTGTTGCCAGACTCTCAGTAATCTTCTAGGCAGGAGCACGTCTCTGAACCTTCACCGTCCTTGGGACAGGAGACTGAAGTATATCTGCAACTCACTTCTTTCTTCTTAATAAATGTCTCAGTCTGTCTTCTAGTGGGGCACAGCTCTGACCAGGCTGAGGTGATCTGGCTCACCTGTACTGGACTCCACTTTCTGAACTGCACAATCAACCCTCCTCTGTCTTCCTGACAGGAAACTGAACTAACTCAGAGTCACTGACTGAATGACTGAATCACTGCACTAAACTCGACTCCCCTCTGCTGCATGTGACTAGACTATATATACCTGTGGGCGTGTCTAAGTGTGTGTTGAAATGAATGTTCATTGAGCATTAAACTGCTATCTCTCCACACATCCTCCAGGGTACTGCGTGTGCCTTCACACCAGGGCTACACATTCCCCCATGGTAAATGACAGCACTCCCGGGCTGTAAATACAAAGAGACAATTTTGTTTATGCATTAAACATCAACATTAAACATTAATTCGTCCCATCCGGGAGGTAAGGATGCCTTGAACGTTGCGAACAAAACATTATATATAGAAAAGTACAAATATTAAATAACATTTTCATATAAATAGACAATATGCTTGTGAAGGACCCGCACCAAACCTTCAACGTGGGTCCTGGGTGGGCTGCAGGACATCTGAATGCAGACCTCACTCAGTGCCACACCACACGGGTTTTGTATTCAGAGGTAATTGTGCTGGTTTTATGTAAAACCAAGATTAGGCACCGAAGCGCAACTATATACAGATAAGTTCTGGGCTGGCACAGTCCTCACCTCGAAGTCCATTGTAAAACAAAGACACATTATATCAAATCACATCACAATAAAGTGCAAAAACTTTTTTTTATCTGATTACCCAGCCGGGCATTCTATTTTTGGCAATATATATATACGTTATATACACATTTAACTTGTGCAAAAATTGGCAAACATTCTTAAACTTTTTACAACATTACTTATGGTAGACCCCTATCTGGATCTCACCGGTTTTTTTCTTTTACTGTTTAATTATTTCAAATACATTTTCCACCCCGGGGGTTGGAACAATGCGATGGTCCCTAGATCCCATTACTAACAAGTCGTGCGCTGCTATTAGGGTCTGGGTCGCCACAGTTCTCGTGCGAACCTCTAGGGGCGCAACGGGTACCTTCTCCTTGCGAGACACCGATTGCGTTTCAATTTGCGTTACAGTTAGTGATATCGATCGTGTCATAGATTGCGATGGAAACTGGGTCGCAAGTTGCGATGCAGAAGGATGACTAGATGACGAAGAGTATGTAGACATTGCTTCCATTTGCGATGAGCCTGCAGGGGGCGATGCTGGGGCACGGCCGGATGCTGTTTGAGCTGGAGACGGGGACGCTGCGGTAATGGTGACGTCACCTGCGTCTGGGACGGGGTCACGGACGATTGTGACATTAAGGGCATACCATCCCTTCATTCCCCAGTGCCGTGTGTATGTAACAATGTCTCCATTAACTAAGTCCCTCCCGGGATGACCTTGCGGTAGGTGGGATTCTACATCACGTCTGCTGACAAAGACCCCTGGGTAGAGGCCCGGTTCTCTGATGAAGCCCCAGCCCTTCCGGAGCTGGAACTCAGTCACACACCCCTGCCGCCGCGGTTCCCTCAGAGTACCTTTCTCCCGACGGACACTCTCCTTGTCCGCGATCAGCTCTGCATGCTGCCGCTGTCGGTTGCGCTGAGCTTCCCGCTCTTCCTCCTGCTGGCGTTGCTGCTTCTCCTCACGACGCTGCCACTCACATTCCCACTGGGCGGTATAGGCGACGTCATCCAGGCGCGCCATCTCGTCCCAGTCCACGTCTGGTAACGACGGACAGGACCCCTCCGGTGTCCCTACCGGGGATCGATCATCTGCTGCGGCCTCCTGGCCGGGCGGGCGTTCCGGAACTGGCGGTACCTCCTCAACCTCCTTCGCCTCCACCGCTTCACCGGTGGGATCAGGATTGGTACTTTCGGGGGCAGCCTCCGGTTGCTCCTTTGCCTTGGGCAGCAGAAGTTTTGGTAACTCCAGACGTAGGGGATCATCGAAGGGGGAGAACACCGCGTCCCACAGCCGCCGCTGCTCCAGGGTACGCCGGCGTCTCTCGATCTCTTCAAATCCAGGTTGTGGCAAAATCATCTTTCTTAGTCGTGCATTTTCCTCTTTAACTTCCAGCAATGCTTGCTGCAGGTGCAGGACCACGGATGACTCCGGTGCTGGTGGCAGCTTGGCTGGGGCACGGGGCCTGCCTTCCTCCGCTTCCCTGCTCGGCTGCACACGTCCTGCTTCCATGATGTTCCAGAAGATTCTTGCATCTTCCTCCAGAGACGTCCGGTCTCTTCCGTGGAGGCGGGGTTTGCGTCTCCTCCTCTTTGCAGGAAAGGTGAAGAGGAGGCGGACCTCCTTTGCTGTAGGGCAGGATCGCATATTGTAATAGCACTTTGAGAGGGCAGGCATTTTCTTCGCGCCACAAGGGGGGTACACGCCCACGAAGGTACGCCCACCTTCTTCTCCAGCGCCTGAGGGCGCGAATATGGCGACAAAGATGGCGATTTTTGGCGCCAAAAGTGCAAACAGTTCTTTTTCACAAAAACAATTCCATAGGCACACAGGGCTCGCAATTTTGCGAGTTTCGCATCCTGTTCGTGACGCCAATTTTGTCTCGACCACGCACCACAATTGTGGGTTTCCAGGGCAATGGGGTACTCAGAGCCGAGCCCGTAGAAGTCTATGGGTTGTCACAGGTAGCGGTGGCTCGGTCTGTGGCCCTGGCGGTCATGCGTATGTTGGGGGGTATATTTACAGGGGATATATATATACAGTTCGTGACGCCACCTGTAGTCTTCTGGTAATTTGTACCAGCGCTGCTGTTGAGCTCTGAGGGGATGGTGAGGCAGCTAGATGTCGGGTCCCCTACAGGTGGGACTCTTCCCTCAGGTCGATGGTTATGGTGGGGTTGTGCAGGATGCAATCAAATAACACAGTCTCACACATCAGCGTCTTTCCATACCTTTTACTTGCAAGATGGTTATGCAGGTCCCAGGGAGGCTGATCCAATGGAGGATGTGTTTCAAGATAGCAGCTGGACAAGTTAGGGGCCTCCTTTACTTTCACAAAGATGAGTCCAACCAGCATGAAGCGTAGTTCCCTCAATAAACTCCAGCTTCTCAAGCTGTACTGCCCGGTCAGTTTTGTGGTCGGAGCCTTCCTGTGATGAAACTAGGTTCTTCTCTGCTTGGCCTAGCTCAAAGTTCCTATTCCACCTGACCCCAGTTACGTACTGACACTCCAGGGGCTGCTTGCCGTTACCTAAGGTCCGGTAAGCCTCTGGGTTTTCTACCACCATGCGTGGAGCTATGGTGATGCTTCGGTCTCCAGTGACCGGTGACAACGTGCAGGACTTCTCCAATCCTATAGCACTCAGAATTTCTACCACTGTGCCTTTCGCCTTGTCCGCGCTGGTAGCATAAGCATTTCTCACTTCACAGGTTAATAAAGTCAGTCCCTTTCTTAACTTCTTTCTTGAGCTTGTTGCCAGACTCTCAGTAATCTTCTAGGCAGGAGCACGTCTCTGAACCTTCACCGTCCTTGGGACAGGAGACTGAAGTATATCTGCAACTCACTTCTTTCTTCTTAATAAATGTCTCAGTCTGTCTTCTAGTGGGGCACAGCTCTGACCAGGCTGAGGTGATCTGGCTCACCTGTACTGGACTCCACTTTCTGAACTGCACAATCAACCCTCCTCTGTCTTCCTGACAGGAAACTGAACTAACTCAGAGTCACTGACTGAATGACTGAATCACTGCACTAAACTCGACTCCCCTCTGCTGCATGTGACTAGACTATATATACCTGTGGGCGTGTCTAAGTGTGTGTTGAAATGAATGTTCATTGAGCATTAAACTGCTATCTCTCCACACATCCTCCAGGGTACTGCGTGTGCCTTCACACCAGGGCTACACACATGCACAGAGTTAGATCTCAGCTCAATGATGAGCCGAGATCTCAATCTGCACATGTGCCGCCACTGGCGCCATTTTATTGAGAACTGCTATGGGATCAATCTGCGTATGTTCCGCCATCTTGTTGTCATGTCATTGCCATCTGTGCAGCAAGGACGGCACCAGTTCTTACTTTAAAATAATAAAAAGATATAGACACCAAAGGCAGGTAGAGGAGCTGGGGCAGAGCCGAAGACCCTGCCCACAGTACTGTTCCAACACACCAAAGTATGAAACTCAAAGCTGAAATGCTGATTAAACAACAACCAGGATATGTATTTTTTCATTGAAGATATATTGAATCTGTAAAACAGCGCCATTAAGGCCATACCCTTACTTTGACATGTAAAGCCGTGATGACAGGTTCTCTTTAAATGGTCACTGTTATTTCAACAAATGTTGCATAAACCGATAGTACAAGTGAATATATAAAAACACTTTGTAATAAATCTTATCAGAAAAATGTGCTTCTTTCTCCATGTATGAGCCACATCTTTCCCCTGAACTCATAATTTACTGTAAAAACTTCTAAAGTCTATCTTCATAGAAAAGATGGATTATTATCTCACTGAAAGATGATCTTCAAAGCGAATCTGTCAGCAGGATTTCACCACAAAGCTATTTATATGTACATGTAGCTCTTTCAAAGACAAGTCCAGGAACACCTTTACCTAGACAGTCCGTTCCTCTATTACAGAAAAATCAGCCTTTGAATTAATATACATATTTGACTGTTGATCTAAAGCCTCTGTCACTCCAGCTCTATCCCTTGCCCAGCACCACCTCCTCCTACTTGACAGGCATCTCCTATCCCTGAAGTCATACAGCATAGAGTCTGTCAGTTAGGCAGAAGATGATGGTGCTGGGCGGGGTTTAGAGCTGGAGTGACAGAGGCTTCATGTGTACAATAGCTCTTCAGCCTCATTTTCTTATCAATTCAAAAGCTGGTTTCTCAGTGACTGTCTAGACAAAGGTATTGTTTGACTTGGGCTGGAAAAAGCTATTTGTGCATATAAAAAGTCATGGGGTGAAATCTTGCTGACAGATTGCCTTTAATGCTGCCCATAAAAATAAGGGGAAGAGGAGGAGGTGAAATCATCTGTAGATGGATGCCGAGGTAGAGAAACACAGACATGATGCTGCTTTCTGGTAAGTGTTTATGCCACCATAGTGCTGGAATTAGGCTGTATAATGTGATATATGCTGCTTTTGCTTTTTAATACGTTCTAATGAAAAGGAAAGAAGAAATCTCTAGTGTCTGTGTAGGATGTATATGAGACAACATGGCAGCTTGTCACCATCCACTAAATCTGAGAAGTCTGAAAGTCAGAGATAGATCCTGCAGAAGGGAAAAGTGATGAAAAGTTCAGGCTGCAAGTTATAAAATGACCAGAAATGGTGCGAGCACTTCATACACTTGTCAGCTTATTCTGAAACGTTTTCTGAACCGCCGGGTACAATTTAATACCAATGTCAGTATGACACAAGTCTGATGATAGAAGTGATTTCTTATCCGCTATATTCAGTGTAAAATGGAACATTTCTCAGCTAAATCTACAATCAGCTGCAAAGTAGAATAGAAAAGGTTTCTTTCTAAGTAATTGACATACATTCAAGAGAGTAGTTTTGTCTATTGTTTCTGGTTCAAAGAATTGTGACTGTCAATCAAATAAAATGAATATGGAGGGGACAGAGTTGAATGATGGACTACAAGTGAACAGATGATAGGGGAAAATATAAGGGCTATGATTATGATTAAGAAAATAGTAAAAACACAAGTGTGTTGGGGGCTGTCACTGGAGCCTGTAATCGTTATATATACACACTATAGTACGATATATACAGATTACTCTGGTGTTGTACAGTTCACAGGATTCGCTTCACTGTTCTGTGTTCCTCATTTAAAGCAAACTGGAAGTTCCCAATATATTGAAAATGAAAGTATTCCCAAAAACCTCCACAGTTTCCTTTGATTTATTTTTTACACCACGCATAGCTCTAATATAGCATGACAGTCAGTCCATTGGTCTTCAGACAGATTAAGCAATTTTCATATAAAAGTTGGGGCTTAAATTCAATGTTCACAGGGTTTTTGCTACCTTATCTGAGAGCCTCAAAATATAGGGACAGAGACCCTAATTCCAGTGATGTGCCACTTAATGGACTGCTTGCTGAAGTTTTGAAAAAAATCACAATTTTATCTACTTGGGGGCAGCACGGTGGCTCAGTGGTTAGCACTGCAGTCTTGCAGCACTGGAGTCCTGAGTTCAAATCCCACCAAGGACAACATCTGCAAGGAGTTTGTATGTTCTCCCCGTGTTTCCGTGGGTTTCCTCCGGGTACTCCTGTTTCCTCCCACACTCCAAAGACATACTGATAGGGAATGTAGATTGTGAGCCCATCGGGGACAGTAATGATAATGTGTGTAAATCGCTGCAGAATATGTTAGCGCTATATAAAAATAAAGTTTATTACTGTAGATCTCTGAATGCTGAGCTCTGTGTTACTCCACCCACACCACTGATTGGCAATTTTCTGTGTGTACTATGCATAGGCAAATTAGTGGTGGGGTGGGGTAATACATGACACGAATATGGAGGACTACATGGCAGCAGGTTTACTAGTCATCTAGAGATAATCTCCTGCTGATAAAACAGGGATTTTATCAAAACTACCGCAAGCAGCCCAGTAAGTGATACATTGCTGGAATCAGGGTCTCTGGCTCTACATTGCCTCAGATTAGGAGGCAAAAATCTGGTGCAGATTAAGTTTATCTCCCCTCATGCAAAAGGGAAACATGAAAACTATGAGGACTGCTGTTGTGTAATGCACTGATGTTGATTCTTGGTAGGGTCCACTGCAGTCAGTGGAATAGCAACTGGTGGTCCATTACCTGCAAAATATTTTATTTTACACACTTTGGGGTGCATGTGAGAAACACCCAAATACACTCTTGGGCGCTAATAAGAAAGCCTCAACTAGTTTAATACAGCAATGAGACAGTTGGCAATTTTTTTTTGCAAAGAAGGCCAAAATGATTCACTTGTAATGATATAGGAAAGATGTGTATCTTCGTACCGTGTTAGCCAGTAGTTCTATGCGGTACATTCTGGTATCCTTGTAATGATTCATTTGACTCATTTTTTTTTTGCTTACTTTTCTCGTGCTGTAGACGGGGTTATAAGAGCCTAAGAAATTCACAATAATCCTTAATTATACCAGAGGATGACAATTCTCTGATGAGTTGTGACATTTCATAAATTTGCTGAGACAGTAAAGGGCATGAAAAAACAGAGGAAGGTTGGATTAGATTTTTCTAATATGGGTGAAGGTGTCATTATTTCTTTGATTATTTATGACTCTATGAAAGCTCAGAGACTGACATCACTAGTCTCACATGTTTACTTTGATTTAGAAATAGATTACACTTTCTAATCTGTTTCTCAGTTTCTTTTGGCCAAAAAATTACCAAGAAAAATGTTAAAGTAAATATGACTGACTATGAATTCTCCCTACAGACTATTTCTCTGAGGACCTCATCTCATCTTATGTGGTGTACTAACTATTGGCAAAAAATATCTTGAATAAACTGTTGATTAATTCCATTTGAAGAGAAATGGCAGAAGACAAATTAGGATCCACAGTCCATAGTTTTACGAGGGTGTGAAACATCTCTCACTAATATTCTGCATGAACGCACTGTACCACTGTGATTGTGCAGAGATAAAATGAGCAATTGGTTTACGACGCCAGAGTGAAATTGAAAATCATTTGTTCTAATTATGGACTTTCCCTTTTTATACCCACAGAAATAGTTTTCCTAAATTTATTCAAAAGCTTTTATTAATCACTTTTTCCATACAAAATTCCTATGTAACAGAAATTTCCAGGATTTATTCATGTTTACAAATGGACAAATATTCATTACTGACCCTAGTTAGACTCGATCATCGTGATGTTCTATCGATAGTGCTATTACGTCACCAATCCACTAATTTTTACCTTGGAAGGGATGTTACAATGAGATATTGTTTAAAAGTTATACATTTTGACAATAAGTATATAAAATCATTTCATTCATTTTTTGGCAGATTTTTATTTTGTATGTTTTCTTTAACATGGAATCAAAATCTCCTCAGTTTCAAAATGCCAAGCATTACTGTATATATTCGATTTTTGACCATCTACAGACAATGCTACCACCACTATTATGAATTTATATAGTTCTCATTGAGCTCATTTACGTTGAATAACAGCACGTGACAGCAAAGCATAACTGTCACTGGTTTACCACGACAGAGAGGAGCCAGAAGATCACAGCGTCTGATTTCTCCTACTCCTGCACTGATTAGAAGCATTTTACCTTCTTATTAAACAGTGTAAATTTATTTGGTCACTGCAGTTGTCAATCTGCTCAGTTGAGAGCTCCTGGAGCTGTACACTGTTAGCCATTTCCAGCTCCTATTTAATCTGGGACCTGAATGGGGCATTCATTGTCAGAGTAGCTTATGCTGCATGGCTGGAGGTTGTTGGTGGTGGTTATTGGAGTAGGTGGTTTTTGGATTTATCTGTGACTATTGCTAAGTTTTATGTGTGCTTGATAATTCTCTTTCTTCTTCTACTTTGGTTTAACCCCATCTTCCACTCCCCGGTGCATTCCTCTCTTTTATGTGTGAGTATATTTCTATTTTTGGTATTTTTCATTACCTCTGTTCATATTGTACCTTGTTAGTCTGGTTGGTGTACTACTGTATACTACTACTTCCCTCTTCACTTGGTGGGGGAAGGATACAGACTGAGGGAGGATTCGGGAGTTATAGCAAGGTACATGTCCCCAGAATCTTCACCATCAGAAGAAACCCAGGTAACAAGGAGAGCTAGGGCGCCCCTAGCATTAGGGACAGGAAGGAGCCTCTGATCCTGGGACAGCCGACAACAAAGTTGTAACAATAACTTTATAACTGTGTGAAATCTTTAAAGAGTACTTTTTGTTTGATTTTTCATTTAATACCTTGACTTTTCCTAACATGTGCAGCA
>JARQOD010000004.1:478066880-478101280 GCA_033576555.1 Oophaga sylvatica
TGACCATCGTATTGTCACTGCCCAGAAGTTTATAGAAAAATCAGATTAGTACAATTTGTGTCCAACATGACCATCGTATTGTCACTGCCCCAGAAGTTATAGAAAAATCAGATTAGTACAATTGTGTAAACATGCCATGGTATTGTCACTGCCCCAGAAGTTATAGAAAAATCAGATTAGTACAATATGTGTACAACATGACCATCTGTATTGTCACTGCCCCAGAAGTTATAGAAAAATACAGATTAGTACAATATGTGTCCAACATGCCATTGTATTGTCACTGCCCCAGAAGTTATAGAAAAATCAGATTAGTACAATTTTGTCCAACATGACCATTGGTATTGTCACTGCCCCAGAAGTTATATGAAAAATCAGATTAGTACAATTGTGTCCAACATGACCATCGTATTGTCACTGCCCAGAAGTTATAGAAAAATCAGATTAGTACAATTTGTGTCAACATGCCATTGTATTGTCACTGCCCAGAAGTTATAGAAAAATCAGATTAGTACAATATGTGTACAACATGCCATGTATTGTCACTGCCCCAGAAGTTATAGAAAAATAATTAGTACAATTTGTACAAGCATGGTATTGTCACTGCCCCAGAATTATAGAAAAAATTAGTACATTTGTGTCACATGCCATTGTATTGTCACTGCCCAGAAGTTATAGAAAAATAGATTAGTACAATTGTGTACAAATGCCATTGGTATTGTCACTGCCCAGAAGTTATAGAAAAATCAGATTAGTACATATGTGTCCAACATGCCATGTATTGTCACTGCCCCAGAAGTTATAGAAAAATCAATTAGTACAATTGTGTCAACATCATGTATTGTCACTGCCCCAGAAGTTATAGAAAAATCAATTAGTACAATTTGTCAACATGCCATTGTATTGTCACTGCCCCAGAAGTTATAGAAAAATCAGATGTACAATTGTGTACAACATGCCATGTATTGTCACTGCCCCAGAAGTTATAAAAATCATTAGTACAATTTGTGTCCAACATGACATGTATTGTCACTGCCCCAGAAGTTATAGAAAAATCAGATTAGTACAATTGTGTCAACGACCATGTATTGTCACTGCCCAGAAGTTATAGAAAAATCAATTAGTACATTGTGTAAAATGCCTTTGTATTGTCACTGCCCAGAAGTTATAAAAATCAGATTAGTACAATTTGTGTCAACATGCCATGGTATTGTCACTGCCCCAGAAGTTATAGAAAAATCAGATTAGTACATTGTGTACAACATGCCATTGTATTGTCACTGCCCAGAAGTTATAGAAAAATCAGATTAGTACAATTGTGTCAACATGACCATGTATTGTCACTGCCCAGAAGTTATAGAAAAATCAGATTAGTACATTTGTGTCCAACATGACCATCGTATTGTCACGCCCCAGAAGTTATAGAAAAATCAGATTAGTACAATTGTGTACAACATGACATGTATTGTCACTGCCCCAGAAGTTATAGAAAATCGATAGTACAATTTGTCAACATGCCATTGTATTGTCACTGCCCCAGAAGTTATAGAAATCAGATTAGTACAATTGTGTCAACATGCCATGTATTGTCACTGCCCAGAAGTTATAGAAAATCAGATTAGTACAATTGTGTCCACATGCCATGTATTGTCACTGCCCCAGAAGTTATAGAAAAATCAGATAGTACAATATGTGTACAACATGCCATTGATTGTCACTGCCCAGAAGTTATAGAAAAATCATAGTACAATTGTGTCCAACATGCCATGTATTGTCACTGCCCAGAAGTTATAAAAAATCAGATTAGACAATTGTGTCCAAATGCCATCGTATTGTCACTGCCCAGAAATATGTGTACAACATGCCATTGGTATTGTCACTGCCCCAGAAGTTATAGAAAAATCAGATTAGTACAATTTGTGTCCAACATGACCATCGTATTGTCACTGCCCCAGAAGTTATAGAAAAATCAGATTAGTACAATATGTGTACAACATGCCATTGGTATTGTCACTGCCCAGAAGTTATAGAAAAATCAGATTAGTACAATTTGTGTCCAACATGACCATCGTATTGTCACTGCCCCAGAAGTTATAGAAAAATCAGATTAGTACAATATGTGTACAACATGCCATTGGTATTGTCACTGCCCAGAAGTTATAGAAAAATCAGATTAGTACAATTTGTGTCCAACATGACCATCGTATTGTCACTGCCACAGAAGTTATAGAAAAATCAGATTAGTACAATATGTGTACAACATGCCATTGGTATTGTCACTGCCCCAGAAGTTATAGAAAAATCAGATTAGTACAATATGTGTACAACATGCCATTGGTATTGTCACTGCCCCAGAAGTTATAGAAAAATCAGATTAGTACAATATGTGTACAACATGACCATCGTATTGTCACTGGCACAGAATTTGTAGAGAAATATGATTTGTACAGATATAATTTTTTTTTTTTTATTGCGACTGACGTTTTGGTGGAGATTTGGATACTCTGGGGTGTGCAGAGATGAAGAGCGGCTGGAAAGCGATGAAGGGGTTCGAGGGGAAGGGGCAACAAAAGTAATGGGTGAAGGAAGATCAGACATCGAAGTAGAGGCAGTTTGAGACACATTAGGAGGAGAGGGTGGATGGACCAACAAAGTTTTGCTTTTTTTCTTCTTGGGGTCAGGAGTACCATGCATGGACCGACTTCTCTGTGTCCGCCTTGAGCTGGTTGACCGTGGCCTTGACCCAAAAAAGAGTGAATGTGGGTCACCCCTCTCATGCTCGGTGGTGGCAGTGGCGGTGGAAGTGTTGGCAGTGCTCTGAGTAGCACAAGTGGTGGTGGTGTTCCAAGGAGGAGAACTGGGAGCTGTGCTCCTAAATTGCTGCTGAATGGTGGCGGTATTCCTAGAAGGAGAAGTGGGTGCAGTTGAAATAGATTGTTGCTGACTGGTGGCGGTACTCATAGGATCAGTGGGTGCTGTGGCCGTAAATTTTTGCTGACTGGTGGCGGTACTCCTAGAAGGAGAAGTGGGTGTGGTGGCCATAAATTGTTGCTGACTGCTGGCAGTACTCCTAGAAGGAGAAGTGGGTGCGGTGGCCCAAGCAAGTACTGCGGTGGCTTGAGTCCATGACTGTGGACCAGTGTCTGTGTGGTGTTGCTCCACACAGGAGCAGCGCTTGCCATGGTGGTGGCGACGGTGGAGTGTCCAACAGTACTTGGACTTGTGGTGGTGTAGTGGTGACTCGGAGTGCTGGTGGCCGTGCAGTGGTATGCAGCAGAAATCGGTAGGGATGTGTGTCGAGTCAGTGGTGGCACTGTTGGATATGCAACCACTGACTGCTGCACGTACCGATTCTGCTGCATAGCCTGCAAGTAAGCAGTGTTGCAGGCCTGCATCACACTCAGCTGTTGCTCAGGACTAAGGTGTTCCGCCATGGCCCGTTCAATTTTACTGAAAAAATGGTGCGCTGGTCTGTTGAGGTCGGCCTCCAGGCGATCAAGACGCTGTTCGACACTGTTGAAGCGGTGATCCATGTGGGTAAAACCCCGTTCCATCAGTGAAAAACCGCTTCCAACTGTGCCTGCCAGCGACTTGATATTGCCATGAAAGGCCTCGCTCAAGTGCATGAACTCGGGCAAGACATTCCTCTCCATGGCCCTCTGCCGCTGGCGGGAAGTGCCCGCATAACCAGTGGCAGAGACCTGGGAGAGGGGAAGACCTGATGGACCAGCTTCCTGGTCACCAGCTGTCCGTGTTGCTGACCTGCAAGTTGCTTCCAGGCTGTCAGATGGCTGGGACGCGTCCAAGGTCGTCCGAGGAAGGACCGCTTCAGGGACAGGCTGCATGGTGCTGCTCCAGGTGCTGTGGAAAGAAAACCAAAACATTACTATAATGCATTAACAAGAAGCATCAGCTGTAAAAAAAAAAAAAAAAAAAAATTAAATAAAATCAAAAAAACTTACGCTCTGCTGGCAAGGACCGGTCTCAGGAACGCCAACTCGCGATAGTAGCGATATTTCCTTCTGGGCCTTGCTGCTGAACCACTGCGAACCTGTCCCTCTGCTCGAACATCAGTGTTGAAGCGGTCCTTCATCGAGCGCCATCGTGTGCGGACTTTGTTCACTGTTGAGAAAACAAAAAAAAAAAAATTATACAATGCAGTCAGGGCAAAATCAGTCTCAACACACATACCTGAATGAAAATGTCAAACTGTCAATGCAGCATTATAAAAAGCTATACAATGCACAGGATATTCACTGTTGAACCACATGACACTGTTGTGTTTGCTGGTAGAATATATCTGGCAGCAAACAAAACAGTACCATGAGGAACAAGAGTGACTGCGGCAATAAAAAACTCAAATACAATGCACAACACATAGCAATAGCATACACAGGGCAGTCACTGTTGAACCAGATGAGACTGTTGTGTTTGCTGGTAGAATATATCTGCCAGCAAACAAAACAGTACCATGAGGAACAAGAGTGACTGCGGCAATAAAAAACTCAATACAATGCACAACACATAGATCAAAAATTCACAGGGCAGTCACTGTTGAACCACATGAGACTGTTGTGTTTGCTGGTAGAATATATCTGCCAGCAAACAAAACAGTACCATGAGGAACAAGAGTGACTGCGGCAATAAAAAACTCAATACAATGCACAACACATAGATCAAAATCCACAGGGCAGTCACTGTTGAAACCAGATGAGACTGTTGTGTTTGCTGGTAGAATATATCTGCCAGCAAACAAAACAGTACCATGAGGAACAAGAGTGACTGCAGCAATAAAAAACTCAATACAATGCACAACACATAGATCTAAAATCCACAGGGCAGTCACTGTTGAACCACATGAGACTGTTGTGTTTGCTGGTAGAATATATCTGCCAGCAAACAAAACAGTACCATGAGGAACAAGAGTGACTGCGGCAATAAAAAACTCAATACAATGCACAACACATAGATCAAAAATCCACAGGGCAGTCACTGTTGAACCACATGAGACTGTTGTGTTTGCTGGTAGAATATATCTGCCAGCAAACAAAACAGTACCATGAGGAACAAGAGTGACTGCGGCAATAAAAAACTCAATACAATGCACAACACATAGATCAAAAATTCACAGGGCAGTCACTGTTGAACCACATGAGACTGTTGTGTTTGCTGGTAGAATATATCTGCCAGCAAACAAAACAGTACCATGAGGAACAAGAGTGACTGCGGCAATAAAAAACTCAATACAATGCACAACACATAGATCAAAAATCCACAGGGCAGTCACTGTTGAACCAGATGAGACTGTTGTGTTTGCTGGTAGAATATATCTGCCAGCAAACAAAACAGTACCATGAGGAACAAGAGTGACTGCAGCAATAAAAAACTCAATAAATGCACAACACATAGATCATAAATCCACAGGGCAGTCACTGTTGAACCACATGAGACTGTTGTGTTTGCTGGTAGAATATATCTGCCAGCAAACAAAACAGTACCATGAGGAACAAGAGTGACTGCGGCAATAAAAAACTCAATACAATGCACAACACATAGATCAAAAATCCACAGGGCAGTCACTGTTGAACCACATGAGAGTGTTGTGTTTGCTGGTAGAATATATCTGCCAGCAAACAAAACAGTACCATGAGGAACAAGAGTGACTGCGGCAATAAAAAACTCAAATACAATGCACAACACATAGCAATAGCATACACAGGGCAGTCACTGTTGAACCAGATGAGACTGTTGGTTTGCTGGTAGAATATATCTGCCAGCAAACCATCAGTGCCATCAGGAACAAGAGTGACTGCGGCATTACAGAGAATGAAAATACTTAGTAAACGCCTTTTTGAGGTTTGGAGAGGCGCTGTCCCAGCCATCCATCAACGCTGCGGCCACCTCGTTCCATAGCCGCCGGGTCACCACATTGTCTTGTACTGCGGATCATGGCTGTCCCCACAACCTGGCAGATGAGGGCCTCTTTGTCCACATACAGGTCGTCGTCTCGTTGTGGAACCTAGAAGAAACAAAATAAAAATTACAATCTTGTATATTTTTTAGAAAGAAAATAACGATAGGAGTACAAAAGAAATAGACATTCAAAGGCTAGATACTTACATTAAGTCTCGCCACCGGGACTTGACTCGGCTGCGACTGCTCCTGCTGTTCTGACTCCTCAATGTCCGTGTCCGACGATGATGTCTGAAAAAGGAACACAAATTTTAGCCATTTGTAGATTCAGCAACTATACTTACCCAAAGGCAGGAAGATACTCACATCATGCTCTGCTTCGGCCAGTTCTTGCCGGGATGGGGAATATTCGGATCCAGAAGACATGCTGCAAAAACAAAAAAAATTACATGAGCACATATTACATTGTAAAGGACAGGCAGTCATTTGGTTAAAGAATACTCACATTCTTGCACTTTGGATCGGTCTTGAGTCCAGGTGCACTGTCTCCAGTCAGTTTTATGGTCCACGCTGTACTTGGGGTCCAGGCGATGTGTCTCCCGGCAGTATCCAGGCAGTGTAGTATGGTGCACGCTGTTTGCAGGCCTTTTATAGGGATCCAGGCTGTATCTTCAGGTCTCTTTATCAGCATGCAGTCTCCAGGCAGTCTGAGTAGGGCACTGACACCTTCCTTTATCTACACTGCTTTATCTACACTCATCACAAACAATGTATCTTGTCTAGGGGGTGCTTGGACAAGTGTCTAGACATTGTTTACTAAAAAATCGCGTGCGCGCACAAGCGCTGACAAGCGCACAGCCACGCGCATGCCAGCGCCCACATAGACGGCAATGATATTTATATGCGCATAGCGTGCGCACACGTGCGCACGCGCCTTTTTAAATTGGTGTGCTGAAAAAAAAAATGCAACATGTAGCGTCTAGCGTGTCTGGGCGCACACCTGGAAAATGCGCAGCGAACGCCAAACGCTAATGAGCGCGTGCAAGCGCTAGACCCTGCGCCCGCCATGTTAATGATAGTGGACCATTGCGCATGCGACCGATAGCGCATGATGCGCAGCGCTAAAAAACGCAAGTGTGAAAGTAGTCTTACCTGGCACCTGTACACATTCATTTGGTTGTGCTGGTCAGTTTTTCTGCTTATAGGAGCAAATTCCTATAACATGTGCACTCCTGCTCCCATCAGACTAAGGTGATTTTAATTAGATGGTTCTTTCCTGCCCTATCAATTGTAGGCTTTTCAGCCCAGGAGAAGTGATTTGTCAGGTTAGTGAGCCAACAATTAGGTACACCTTGATGATGGCTGTTGGGCTCATATATATTGGCCAATTTATGTGCTAGTACCTTAATTTTACTCTAATTTTTCTATAGCAATATCAGATTTTTCCACTTTTTCCTTTCCACACAAGTTTCTAAATTTATTATTCTTAATATTAAAGAGTGCAGCTATATTTTTTCTTGCTATGTAGGGATTGTTCTTGGATACTCAGATCACATTCACTTTAAAGAGACGCTTCTGTCAGCACAGAATGACTGTAAAATCAAGTACAGGCTCTCGGTGCTTCATGGCGGGGCCAATCATTTAAATACAACTTCACACCTGCTTGGTTTCCAACTATCTCCACCCTTCTCTGACCCTATAAATCCTGAGCTGTCAATCAAAGAAGTGGGAAAGGTGGAGATAGAGGAAAAACAAGCTTGTGGGAACGTATATTTAAATGATTGGTCCTGCCATGAAGTACCGATTGGCAGAGTTTAGTTTGAACAGTCATCCTGTACTGACAGAGTGCCTTTAAAAAAAGATCATTTTGTAATAGGGCTCAGGGCGGTAGTAGAGGCCGAGGTACTTGTCTTCCATGCCTCGGCCCGCTACAGGAAAATGGGGTCTTGATTTGTTGATTTGGTGTGTGTGTGTGTGGCCGTGCTTCTATAATGGACACCTCCCAGCCCTGGTCTGCCACGTATTGCACAGCTCTGGTTCATATTGACCCTACGATAAGAAAACCAGTACAGTCCATAAAAACAAAATCTTTTTTACTAACAGTTTGCATTGTACACAATGAATAGCAGAAGATGCAGTTGTCATGTTCCTTGGTACAGTACAGTGACACAATTTTGATAGACATGTTCTGCATCACAGTTGGTACATGGCAGAGCGAGATGGGGACCTTCATCTTTCCAGTATATAGACCCACTTTAAGTTGTGCTTGCCTCAGTGAACACTACCCTTCCTTTCACTTCTTGGGATCCACGTATGGATGTACCTCTGGATGTCATCTTACTGAGTGTGTCCCCAGCCTTGCTGACTTTGTCTATTTCTGACCCGCAGCTTCCAAGACCTTGCCAGCATTAGTACATTTCCTAGAGGCTCTTAGGGACTCTGATAATGTCCTGGTGGTACGTTCAACCCAGACATTCCTGCTAAACAGAATTCCAATGTCACCAATGGAAATTTTCCTTGATCTCTTTCTCTCTGATTTTCTCTGATCTTTTGCACACGACACACACACACACACACACACACACACACACATACACACACAGTGTTGATCACCTATTTTTAAGGATTTCCTTTCTATTCTCTTCCTAATCCTTATCTGAACTAATCCATGTCCAACTAAACCACAGCTCACCAATTCTCCTCCCCACTATAGGCCAGCCCTACACTTAACTCTGTCATACCAAACAGGAACTGCAGCCTACAGGAGAATAACAGTAAAATACAGTACATTTTAACCAAATAAAACATCAGTAGTTATCATGTAGGTGGAATGCCATCCTCTTCAACCTCACAACTGCACAATGTAATGGCCTGTGGTGGTCTGACTCCATACACTGTGAACTTCTGGCAACCATGGCTCCAGGAAGCAGCTAAGTAGTGGGGGTGACGGTTGTCACATCCTGACCAATCTGAAATTAATAACCTAACGAGAGCATAGGTCATCATTACCTCAGTCCTGTACAATCACAATAATGTCACCAATGTATCACTAAGAAGTACCAGTGTTTCACCAAATGAGTACAGGCTCAGAAATTAAGACACATACTGATGTCATGCTGTAGTTATAATAGTCTTATATGAAGTGGTGTTTAGAGTTGAGCGAAACAGGTCGGTCAGATTCATAAGTCGCAGACTTTCGCCAAAGTCGGGTTTCGCTTAGCGTGAAGTCGGCCATGTGGTCATCGACCCGAGTGCCAAAGTCGGTTTTACCATAATGGTTGCAGGTGCCTTTTTTCAGCCAATGAGCAAGGACGTACACTGTGGGCAACGAGATGACATGGGCAGCTTCACCACCATCTTAGAGAAGGGCATTGCAGTGATTGGCTTGCTTTGGGGGGCGTCATAGTGTCTATAAAATCCCTGAACACCGACCGCCATTTTACTTCTGCCGATCTTAACAGTAGGGAGAGGTTGCTTGCTGTTTATCAGTATGGAGAGGGTTAGGGCTGGAAAGAGAAGTTCATATGTGCTTGTGCTGATAGCAATTGTGCTGTACAGTTAGTGTGCAGTGACAGGGGAGGATTTTCTTGTGTGAAGCAGCGCTGGTTATTAGACTGCCTGCCAGTGACAGGGGAGGATTTTCTTGTGTGTAGCAGCGCTGGTTATTAGGCTGCCTGATAGTTGTATTGCTGTGTGTACACTGCTGTGCAGACTGCTTTTTGCACAGCACTAATACTTTTATTCTTTTTTTCTGCACAGTAATCGAGCGTTCATTTTTTCCCACACCGTATAGAGCTGTACGCTCCTCACACACTACCGTGTACCGACTGGTATCACGGACAAACACATGCTGACTATCTGTGTGTGACTCCGGAAATATATACTGAGATTGAAATTTTCCCCTACACTATATACACCTGGTATCTTCTGATGCAGTACCTTTTTTCTGCTTTTTGCATTCTGGTCAAATCCATACTAAGTGAGCGTCTGTGTGTGACTCCGGAAATATATGCGGAGATTTAAATTTTCCCCTATACTATATACACCTGGTATCTTCTGCTACAGTAGATACGAAAAGGAGAAGTCCAGCTCCAGAAATAAAATAAAATCGTGAAGCATGAGAGCCAGGAGTTGACTCAAATACAGACTGATCTTGATAAAAATCTTCTGTCATTGAAAGGTACCATGGCTGCTGACACATTTGAGAGCTTTCAAAAGGATTTCAAATCTAAAATGCACTCTTTAAAGGACTCCGTAGTGGCTCTAAAAAAGAAAAAATTAAACCGAGATGTTTTCGACTACTCAAATAATCAAGTTTACGAGTGGGGCAGATGGGAGAGACTGACTTTCTCTCCCAAGTCTATTTTAATAAAACGCACACACACTTTTTTCAACTCCTCCCGACGAAGTCAAGTTACTTTTTCCTCCTCTGACCAGGAATCATCAGATGTTTCCACTGATCCTGCCGGAGATCCCCCTGCTAGTAATTACACTAAAGTGAATAAGGCACAATCTAACTATTACAAAAAACCGTGGAGATTTA
The DNA here is from genome assembly GCA_033576555.1 of Oophaga sylvatica. NCBI lineage: Eukaryota > Metazoa > Chordata > Amphibia > Anura > Dendrobatidae > Oophaga > Oophaga sylvatica. The sequence continues at coordinate 478,077,337 of JARQOD010000004.1, forward strand.
ACCATTTTCCAAAAAACGGACAAGGAGGGGAGGAAGGAAACACAACAGAGACGCTATCTTTCCTAAAGAACCGTCTGAGAAGTTCCAGCAAAATGAATCGCTAGACGTCATTAACCTCTCATCATCCGTTTTGTCACCAGCCGAATTGAAGCTTCTATCTAGAGGTTTGAACTTTGCGCCCACAAATCCGAGTTTGGATGTTTTTTCCACAATAAAGGACATAAATAAATTTGTACGAGATCTTACCAGTAAAAGACACTTTTTTTCAGACAATGAATCACAAAATCCATCTTTTATTCCTTTACAGAATCAATTTTTGGGAAAAAGTCTCTTGGAACAAACTTGTTTGATGTGTCTCTCTGATTTAGATACTTCTTCTGTATCTTCTGCCTCCAGTCCTTAACCTCTTTTTTTCTTTTTAGAACAAAAAACCCTGCGTTTTATCCAATACAGACTAGAACAGAGGATATGGGAAAATTTCAAGAGTATGTAGAGAGAGACATTAAAAAATTATTGGACATGCCTATATCCAATGCAGTGCGATCTAATCTCACTTTAGCTGAAAAAGAAGCTTTCAAAAATCTTAAATCTAATTCTCAAATAGTAATCAAAATGTCCGATAAAGGTGGTTCGGTCGTAGTAATGAATAAATGTGACTACCTTAAGGCGATTAATGACATGATCTCTAAAGATACCAATTATCTTTTGTTGCAGGGCGATCCCACTACCCTTTTTCACAAGAAAAGTAAAAACCTCATAGAGGAAGGTGTCAAACAAGGTTTTTTTTTTTTACAAAGAAACAAGCAGAGTTTCTTTTACTTGACAACCCAGTAATTCCCATCTTACATGCACTGCCGAAAACCCATAAGAACACCTTCCCACCTCCCATGCGCCCTATAGTGGCAGGAATAGGCTCACTTAACGAACGTTTGAGCCAATGGTTGGACTAAGTTCTCCAACCTTTAGTGCATCGCATACCGGGTTACCTAAAAGATACTAAGGATGTTCTCAATATGCTTGATGGCATTATTTGGGATCAACAGTGGTCTTGGTTGACATATGATGTCATCTCGTTATACACCAGTATCCCGCATAATGTTGCCATCTCGGCAGTGCGGTTTCACTTACAAAAGTATGGTTCTTATTCTATTGAACTTCAAGAGTACACTGCTGCGGTTTTGCAATTCTTATTGTCATATAATTATTTTTTATTTATCAAAAAAAATTTTTTACAAACAAATGGTGTTTCAATGGGGCGAAGTTCTCCCCCTCAGTAGCCAACCTTGTGATGGCTTGGTGGGAGGAACTGTTTATCTTTAATGTGAACAATCCATTTCTTGGGAACATAGAGTGCTATTCAAGATACATAGACGATTTATTATTCATATGAAAGGGTGACACTCATCCCCAATATTATGGAATATATCAATTTAAATCAATTTAATCTTGCCTTCACATACACACATAACAAAAATAATATTCATTTTTTTAAGATCTTTTTAATTGGCAAACCGCAAGAATGTGTTTCAACCTCTACATATCGTAAAATAACCGCAGGCAACACAATATTACATGCCCGTAGTTTCCACCCTGCCCACATTATTAGAGCAATTCCTGTGGGGGAATTAACAAGGGCAAAGAGAAACTGCAGTGAGTTGTCCTCTTTTCAGAAAGAATCGTCCACGATTAAACAACGTTTAAATAAACGCAGTTATCCCAACTGGATTATTAGGAGAGCTACAGATATTGTAAATAAAAAATCCAGAGAAGTTTTGATTGATTTCGAAAATTCCGTTCAACATAGAAATATTCAAAAAGATCGTCCTACCCTGGTATTCACTCATAGCCCATATTTTAGAAACAATTGTGACATTATCAACAAGAATTTACATTTACTTCGTAATGATGATATCATGAATGATTTATTAGCTGATGGTGTCAGATATGTTTCAAGGAGAGCATTAACTCTAGGCAATGCCTTATCTCCCAGTTTATTTCATGAAAGCAGAAATCAGACAAATAGAACATGGCTATCTACTGTGGGTTATCACAAGTGTGGCCAATCCCCATGTAAAACATGTCCTTTTTCTTCCAAAACCCTAGTTTTTTCTAATTCTATTAATAACAAGTCCTATAAAATTAAAGATTTTTTGAATTGCAAATCTAATTATATAGTATATAATAGAATGTACACAATGCAATATGAGATACGTGGGTTCTACCATTCGAAAATTAAAAGAGAGAGTACGTGAGCATCTCTATGATATAACACAAACCACAATTAAGAATATATCAAATGCATCCAGACACTTTATTTCTGTTCACAATAGAGATGTTTCTAATATTAAAATTTATGCTATAGAACGGATCGAAAACAAGGTCCGAAGGGGGACAGAGTTAAACTTCTACGTGACAGGGAAGCTTTATGGATTTTTCTCTTGGACATCTGCACACCTACTGGTTTGAATCTTAGAAAGGAATTCATGTTACATTAACGATGGATGGTTTTAATTCACTAATTGTGATCACCTGTTTTCTTTCTTGATATCCTGCTTGATTTGTTTCTAGGGGTCATTCTGATTCTTAGAGCACTTGGTGCTCGAAGCGCGTCCTGATCTCCTTGGGCAGTCACTATGTGGTGGTCTCTGGAGTGACTCACCGCTGAGACGATTGTAGCAGCCATGTCAATTTTTATTCTTGCTCAATAAATTTTTTGTGAATTATATTCCTGGAGCTGGACTTCTCCTTTTCGTATCTATAATATCCATTACGCCTGGCAGAGACGTGTCCTTGCATGGACTGGCTATGGCTCATGTAGAGCCTTGAGAAGTGAGCTGAATTAACTTCTCCTTTTTTATCTTCTGATACAGTACCTTTTTTCTGCTTTTTGTATTCTGGTCAAATCCATACTGAGTGAGCATCTGTGTGTGACTCCGGAAATATATACGGAGATTTAAATTTTCCCCTATAGTATATACACCTGGTATCTTCTGATACAGTACCTTTTTTCTGCTTTCTGTATTCTGGTCAAATCCATACTGAGTGAGCGTCTATGTGTGACTCGTGACTCCGGAAATATATACAGAGATTTAAATTTTACCCTATACTATCTACACCCGGTATCTTCTGATACAGTACCTTTTTTCTGCTTTTTGTATTCTGGTCAAATCCATACTGATTGAGCATCTGTGTGTGACTCCGGAAATGTATACGGAGATTAAAAATTTCCCCTAAACTATATACACATGGTATCTTCTGATACAGTAACTTTTTTCTGCTTTTTGTATTCTGGTCAAATACATACTGAGTGAGCGTTCATGTGTCACCCTGGAAATATATACGGAGATTTAAATTTTCCCCTACACAGTATACAGCTGTACGCTTTTGATACATTACCATATATCTGCTGGTATTTTTGGTACATTTTCCCAAACATGAAGAATTATGGTGGAAGAGGCCGCGGACGTGGGCGGTGGGGGCCAGCTGGTTCTGATGGTGGTGGTGGTGCATCTGCTGGTAGTGCCAAAAGCACAATAGCACCTAAGGCAGGAGGTGTTGAGCCTGCTTCATCGTCTGGCTCCAGAAGGCCTGGAAGGCTCCCTTTTCTGGGATTAGGTAAACGGCTTTTAAAGCTGGAGCATCAGGAACAGGTTTTGGCTTACATTGCCTAAACAGCCTCCAGCTCTATCACCTCCTCCTCTGAAGTTTCAAAGACTGCAAGCACTGAGTCGTCAGTGCAGGTTCCTGGTCAGGAACAACACCTTTCCTTGTCTCCTTCACCCACAACAAAAGTGAAGGATGCGGCAGGCCACACTTCAGATTACTCCCTGGAGCTCTTTTCACATATCATGCCTGGGTTATCAAGTCAAATCCTGAATTCCCCAGTCCAAGATGAATATGACATGAAGTGCACTAATGCAGAGCCACTGCTATATGATTCTGCTGGTACATTCACCCAGAGCACTGCATTGCCCTTGCAGTCTACTGAGCCAGATTCTGACCCTGATGAAACTCAGGTGCCCCTTCCCGCATACTCTACCACCTTACACGGTGACACAGAGGAAGGAGCAGATGAAATTGAAGAGGAGGTGATGGATGACCCAGTTGTTGACCCGATTAGCAACCATTGGGGGAAGAGGGTGCCACTGGCAATAGCTCAGTAGAGGAGGAGGATCCACAGCAGGCATCAACATCGCAGCTGCGGTTATCTGGCAGCCCCGTAGCAGTCCAAAAATGTGTTAAAAAACAAAAAGAGTTGCAGGACAGCTTGGCCAGATGGTCAAATTAGCAGAGCGTGCAAGCCCTGAAAATTTTCCCATAGTAGGAAGAGTGCAGTGTGGCACTTTTTTGACCAAAATCCTATTGATGAGGCAAAGGTTATCTGTAAGAAGTGCGGAAGGACCTTTAGCCGAGGGAAAAATCTCCGAAATTTAAATACCAGTTGCATGCTTAGACATTTAAACACCATGCACTTGCAAGCGTGGACTACAAAACCTCAGGTAGCACACGTGCACATGCTCCGACTGAAGGTAGCCAGCAACGCTACATGGATTCCCCCACTGTAAGCCCACCGGTTAGCACACCAGCAGCAAGAAATGTTGAGGTGTTGTCGCAAGGCCAAAGCAGTCAGGGAACCACAATGTTTTTCCAACAAAAGCATGAATCTAGGCCATCAACACCACCACCATCACCAACTCCCTCTCTGTCCACCATGTCCACCGCTAGTTCCCCCATATGCAGCTCTTAAGTCCAGCTCACCCTAGCAGACACTCTGAGTAGGACAAGAATGTACTCATCCTCTCATCCGCGTACACTGGCTTTGAACACTTACATTGCCAAACTGATCTCATTAGAGATGATGCCCTTCGGTTTAGTTGAAAGCGCAGCATTCCAAAAGCTCATGGCCTACGCTGTCCCACGCTATGACCTACCCAGTTGGCACTTCTTTTCTCAAAAAGCCATCCCTGTCCTCTATCTGCATGTGAAAGACCGCATTGTCCATGCACTCAAACAATCAGTGAGTGAAAGGTGCACCTCATAACAGATGCATGGGCCAGTAGGCATGGCTAGGGCCGTTACGTGTTCATCACTGCGCACTGGGTTAATGTGGTGGATGCAGAGTCCACAGGGGACAGCAGCGGTGGAACAGTGCTGCCTAGCCCACGGTATAGGCAACAGTTGACTGTAGGCATTCAACCCTCCTCCTCCTCCAGAAGCGAAAGCTCGTCATGGCTGGGCAGTCTACATCTTGCGCCCAGCAAGGTAGTGAGTGATAACGGCCGTAATTTCGGGGTGGCCATAGCCCTGGCAAAACTCAGACACATACCTTGCCTGGCTCACACCTTGAACCTGGTGGTGCAGTGCTTCATAAATAATTATATGGAGTTACCAGCCCTGCTCCATAAGGTGCGAAGACTGTGATCACACATCCATCGTTCGCCCATAGCCTCCAGTCGTATGCAGAGGCTGCAGCGATCGCTCCACCTCCCCAAGCACCGCCTAATCATAGACGTTGCAACAAGGTGGAACTCCACCATGCACATGGTTGAGACGCTGTGCGAACAGAGGCAGGCTGTATTGCATTTGTGGGAGGATACATGGGCAGGCAGTTTGAGGGCAGACATCAAGTTGTCGGGTGTGCAGTGGTCAAAGCTGAAAGACCTCTGTAAAGTCCTTCAGTGTTTTGAGGAATGCACACGGCTGGTAAGCGCAGATGATGCCATCATAAGCATGAGCATCCCACTTATGCGTCTGCTCATGCAAACTTTGATGCACATTAAGGATCAGGCGTCTTCAGCGGAGGAGGAGGAGGAGGGAAGCCTTGATGACAGTCAGCCATTGTCTGCTCAGGGAACTGTCCTGGACGAGGTGGAGGAAGAAGAGGAAGAGTGGGATGAGTGGGATGATTATTTTGGGGAGGAGGATGCTTCTCAGGGGGCAAGAGAAAATGTTGGCTTTCCAAGGTCAGGTACAGTTTTTGTGCGTGACTGGAGGGATGTGGATTTGGCAGGACGTGCTCCTCCACCCACCACTGGCAGTGCATCATTGACACCTGGAACATTGGCCCACATGTGTGATTATGTCTTGCGTATCCTAAAAAGAGACCCCGCATTGCCAAAATTACGAAGGATGACGACTACTGGTTGGCCAGCATCCTCGATCCACGCTATAAAAGCAATTTACAGAACATCATGCCACAGGAGTACCTAGAGCTAATATTGGTGAACAAACAAGCAACTCTGGTAAACCATTTGTTAGAGGCATTCCCAGCACACAGCAATGGTGCAGGTTCTACCACGAGCCGTACTGGGCCAAATGGAAGAGGTGTTCGTGGTGCACACAGCCGAAGTGGCGTTGGAGGCAGAGGTTTCATGACCATGTTGTGGACTGATTTCTCGAATTCCGCTCACACGACAGTTAATACTGAATCGATTGCAACAGACAGGAGACAGCAGTTGTCAACTATGGTTCAAAATGACCTCTCCTCACCTATCAATGTTCTCCCTCACAGGTCATTCCCCTTTGACTAATGCGCCTGTAAACTGGACACCTGGCTTGAATTGGCACAATATGCCTTACAGGAGCTCGCTTGCCCTGCTGGTAGTGTGCTATCAGAAAGAGTCTTCAGTGCTGCTGGATCAATCCTGATTCCTGACTGAAAGAAGGACCCGGCTGTCGACCCAAAATGTTGGTGATCTCACCTTCATTAAAATGAACTATGCCTGGGTTTCAAAGGATTTTGTCCCCTGATGACACATAAGTTGCCAGCAAAATGGCTTGCTTTGTCCTCCTCTACCTCCGACTTCTCCAATTCCTCCATTTGCAGCTGCTGAACATCCAGCCTACACCTCAACATATGCCAGTTTTTCCACCTCCCTAACTGGGCTGTCCCCTCCCCCCAGGGCCAGCGTCAGCATCTGGCGCACCCGGGCAAGTGCCGGGGCCCTGAGCAGGTTGGGGGGCCCACTCACCATCAGAGACACCAGCGTACTATGAGGGGCCCTGTGCCAGTGCCGGCGCCCACGAGTAGGCCCCCCCTGCTTACTCAGGGCCCCAGCACTTGCAATACTTACCTCTCCAGGCTCCACCACTGTGACGTCTTCTGCGTTTCCTGACAGTGACATTCAGGTCAGAGAGCGCGATGACGTCACGTCTGTGCGCCCTCTGCCTGAACAGTCACAGTGCAGAGAGCTGGAAGATGGTGACTCTGAGGAGTACAGAGTAGAGCAGTGCCCAGCCAGGAGAGGTATTTCATTTTTTTAATGTTTGAAACAATATATGGGGAGCATTATACACTGGAGAATTTTATATGGGGCCCATCATACACTTGAGCATCATAGATAGGGCCCATTATACACTGGAGCATTATATATGGGGCCCATCATACACTGAAGCATCATATACGGGGCCCATTATACAATGGAGCATCATATGGGGCCCATTATATATGGAGCATTATATAGGGCCATCATACACTGGAGCATCATCCATGGGGCCCATAATATAGTGGAGCATCATATGGGGCCCATTATATATGGAGCATTATATAGGCCCATCATACACTTGAGCATCATAGATAGGGCCCATTATACACTGGAGCATTATATATGGGGCACATCATACACTGGAGCATTATAAATGGGGCCCATCATACACTGGAGCATCATATACGGGGCCCATCATACACTGGAGCATCATATGGGGCCCATTATATATGGCGCATCATGTGGGGCACATTATATATGGAGCACCACATGGAGCACATTATAAATGGATCATTATATATGGCGACCATTATATTTGGAGCATTATATGGGGCTCATCATACACTGGAGCATCATATATGGAGCCCATCAAATGCTAGAGCATCATATGTGGTTGATTATTTATGGGGCATCATATAGGGCCCTTTATATATGGAGCATCATATGGAGCACATATGGGGCCTATTCTGTATGGAGCATTATATGGAGCCCATTCTGTATGGAGCAATATATGGGGCCCATCATATACTGTATGGAGCTTTATATGCGACTCATTATACTGTATGGAGCAATATGTGGGGCTCATTATACTCTATGGGGACCGTCCTATACTGTATGGCACATTATATTGGGACCATCATATACTGGAGCATTATGTGAAGCTCATCATATATTGTATGGAACATTATATGGGACCAATTATGTATGGAGCAATATATGGGGCTCATTATTCTGTATGGCGCACTATGTGATGCCCATAATACTGTATGGAGGACTATACTGTCCGTTTTTTGAGCTATTGTAGAATTTACAATAGATATCACTCATGTAATGTAAGAAGTGAAGTATTTGGCATTGTACTATACCTATATTTCTGTGCCGTATTGGAGCATCTGAGACTCTTTCGCCCGGGCCCACGAAAACCGGGAGCCAGTTCTGTCCCACCCCCCCACAACTTTAGCCAAATAACTCCCAGTTTTCAATGCGTTAATATTATTATAAAGTAAATTAAGGTTTACAAGCTTAAGTAATAAGAATTGATGTCGTTGGCATTGAAATGGGCACTGTAGGTGTGTTTACTGTCCTCCACTCCCTGCCGACTTTTTCTCCTCATTGACTTGCATTGGGGTCGGTTGGAGTTTCAGTCGGACCTTCGACTTTTTCCGTTAGTTGGCCGATCTTGTTCTACTCGACTTTTGGGAAAGTCGGGAGGTCCGAAACCCTACTCGACCCTCCTGAAGGCAAAGTCGCTCATCTCTAGTGGTGTTGTATTGCCAGGTTAGTAGGATTTTCTCATTTGCTGAACATTTTAAAACTACTGAAGAATGAATGCTTGCTTCGTTTAGAATAGCCAATTTTAAATAGATTGTTAGGAAATTGTGAGTTAGAATGCTTAGACTTCTACATCACTTATTGATTGGTGGGTGTATAACTATCAAGAAACCCATAAAGAGGGGCATAACGATCGTAGTAGGAGAGAATACGACTGTGAACTTGGATTCAGGGAGTCTGGTGACAGCAGGGCTGTTTTCAGCTTAATATTTGTCCTAAGGAACGGGGTTCACTTATACAGTGGTGGGCAGCCGTCCAAAAAGGCAGCCTTTTTCTGTAATGTTGTTTTTTTTCATATATATGTTATGTTTTGGTAGCTGAGGAGAGCAGGCAAAAACGGCAATACACCAGAGAGGTTGGAATCTACTGGATTGCAGTACCCTGTGTAAGGTTTTACTCACTCGGCTGCTTCAGAGGCAAATCAGGAGACACTTTCTTATGCAAAAAGTCCTTAGGTTTATTGCTTCATAAACCTCACAGTAACGTATAGTACAGTTCTCCAGTACTTCAGCTCGGTCCTGGAACCTCACTCTTCAGACACAGAGTCCTCTCTGTGATGTCCCGTCGGGACACATGGAAGTCTGTCCACACTGGCAGACTCCCACAACACTCTCTTCACAGGTGCCAAGCACACTTCGTTACATAGGCGTAACCCCGCCCACAGGTGAGGTCAGGATCACATGGTCAGGTCACCTGATCATGACCTCATCACAGGTCCTTCAGATACACACAACCACATACAGGTTTTATCTTAGGTATTCAGACACATACCCCTTGGGTGGGTTTGTAGGTGACTGGACCCGCCCAGCTCTCCAAGTCACCTGGAAGCCTCCCAATGTATAGCACAACTCAGCAGTAGATCTGCTGAACCAAAACATATCCAGGCTTCCATCACAGGGCCACCCACCTCCGCGATACATAACGTCCATCCATCACATGCCTCCATGTATATCCCGAGGGCCATACACAGTGCCCCCTAGCTGCATCAGGGGTCATTACACCACATACCTCCCCCCTCTGTTCAAAACTTGTGGGGTTGAACACTTGTTACCCGACCAGAGATCCTTCTCGGTCGTCTCTGCCAGTCACACCTTCTCTCTAAGTCGGGCCCTGCTACTGATCTCTTTTGTAGGCGTCTGTCCTCTGACTCTGTCACATCTGTTGCTACATCCCCCCTGTCAGACCACCCGCATCCCAGCGGTCAGTACGGCGTCGCAATTCCCTTGCACCCATACGTCCTGTCTGGTCTGAGTCCTTTTTATTTCGTCCACTACAGGTTCTTCTGCTTAGGACACTCATCACTGGGCTAACTGAGGCATCGCTACTTCTACCTCTTCCATCAGGCGACCCATTTCCTGTATTAGCTCCAGCTTGAGGACTTGTAGTCTTAAGCGAACCTCTTCTCCTCTCAATACCACGGGTTGAAGGTGAAGGCCATCTTCTTTCCATTTCCTGCAGGTTTCTGTTGACCTGGTCCCTCTCAAGTCGTAGCTGCTCTACTTCTCTCAGGTATGACACACGATACTCCAGGAGCATCTGGATATTCCCAAGGCTCTCCATGGATCCGATAATGAGGAACGGAATCATCCCATCTTTACCCACTACCTGGACTTCGTCATCAGCCGGAATCCTGACTCTCGTCACACCGGACTTGGTGACCATCGCCTGCATCACTTTCCCGAGTCTTCTGATGACTTTCTTCACCAGACCTCTGGCACTTGAACGATGTCTTCCATCAAGCCAAGCTGATTTTGAGCCTTTCTTGCTTGCTCCAGACGTCGAGCGGCTTCTTTATTTCTCAACAGTATCACCTGTTTCGTGCGGAGACAATGTAGGTGCATGTCCCTCAGGATAGCCACCCGCTTCATCGTGACTTCCCTAGTCGACAGTATGACCAACTGTTTCATCTCTGGCACCCAGTTCACACTGCATGCTTCTACTGCCTTTCTAAAGGCCTCATGCACCTCCTCAATGGCACACACTTCTCGCCTGTCTTCGGGTATCTCTATTACACACTTGAAAACGGACCCGTCACCTTCTTGGACAGACTGTTGTACCTCCTCGTCCTGAGCATTAGTACCGTTTTCCAAGACATCGCTCTCCCTTGTGTGTCCATCTGCATGGCACTTCCCTTGCTGGATTTCTTCTCCCATAGATTTCTGGAGCTGGGCACTAGTCTCCTCCTCTATCTTGAGCTCTCGGAGAACTCTATCTCGCTCTTCTGCCAAGCAGCGACACTCTTCCTCTCTCTGGAGAAGCTCCTGCTGATGCTTCTCTTGGACCTCTCTGAGGAGCTCCGTCTCTTTCCATAGAGCCCTGTTCACACTCCGACACGCTGACAGATGATCTCTGAGCTTAGAGATTTCCTTCTCCAGCTCCTCCACTTTGTGCTCAATCATTTGCCTTAGGACCCTTTCTCGCTCGACTGTCTCTTTCACTGTTTCTTTAACCATCTCTATCTCAAGGTCCTGCTCTCTTTTAGCCAGTACATGTCGCACCATCACTTCTTTAATTAAATTTTCGGCTGAGCACTCTTGCCCACGCACACTCTGCCTCTCTAGAGTTCCGCCCGTTCCTGCATCCGCAGTTTCCACTGTCTCACGACTCCCGGTAACTTCAGAGAGCTCCAGCTCTGCCTCCTCATCAAGGACAGTCACCTGACCGGTACCTGACCCTGACTCTTCCTCATCATTTCTCTTCTTAGAGGATGTAGCCTGTCCCGCCTTTCCGTGGCCCCTGCGGCGAGAGGAAGATCGGCCATTTTTACTTGGCTCCACCTTACTGCACTCGCTTTCCCTTGCGGTCGAGTCACAGTCTGCACAAGAGTCACTCTCGGGGCCCCTCCCGTTACCCTCTAACTGGGTGTCCGTTCTAGAGGTCTTATCTACCACATCGTCATTGGTTCTACTGTCATACATTTCAGAGACATCATGTCAGTAAGTCGGGCAGACGCATCCTTTCCTCCTGTGTCACCGTCTGACTCGTCAGTTTTGGGAGGTGTCACTGTCCCAATGTCTGTCACCACAACAGTAGAGAGGTCTCCCTCCTGCTGTAGAGGAACTCCCCTGTCCCACAAGCCAGAGAACAGTTTAGAGTCCTGCCCTATGACCACTGGACACGACAAATTAGGGATTATAGCGACATCCTGTCCTGCAATGTCCCAGCCTGTCTCAAAGACCACCCTGGCCACTGGATAATCCCTAGTGTCCCCATGGATACAGGTAACCCCGACCTCTCTTCCAGGTATTTGAAACCCGTCAGGTGCAACCCTCACTAGAGTCACCGGACTCCCCGAGTCGACCAAACCCACCACCTCTTCATCGTGTATCTGCAGGGTACACCCCCGTAGTAGTGTGCCGGGTGGATAGTTCCTAAGGCAGACTGGACACATATAACATATTTGCCCCGGGCAACAGTTGGTCTGCACCTCCCCTTTAACGTTGGGATCCTCCACCCCCTTTTTGCCAACCGCCCCCTTTTGGGACTCCGCCCCCTTTTGGGCCATCATCCCTTTTGGGTTGCCACCCCTTTTGGGACTCCGCCCCCTTTGGGCCATCACCCCTCCTTGGGTTATACACCGTGGACTCCCCCACGGCTCTACCAGACCCCAGTTCGCACAGACCCTTATGTCTCTTTGGGCTGGTACTGTTCCTTTAAGAGGTCACCCACTCTGGACCTCTGATGTTCTTCTGGTACCTCACCAGCTCCTGCTGGTACTGCCACCACCCGCCAGCACCTCCGGCTGCCACGCACAAGCCGCTGCTGCCACTGCAGCTCTTGCTGCTGCAGAACCTCTTGCTGTACTTGCCACTACCGCAAGTCCCTGCACCGCCGACTTTGTGAACCCGCTGGTCCACAGTCCGCCGCTTGTCCCCTTCGTGACTCCACGAGTCACAGCCAGCCGCTTGTCCCCTTCATGACTCCACGAGCCACAGCACACACCTTACACGTGTTCCAGAGAAAAAAAAACACCAAAAAAAAAAAAAAAATTTTCTCACTGACCCGTCAGCACAACACAGACTCCTGTCTGTCACACTCTTGGCCACAGAGATTTCCGGACACCTCCTCTCTCAGAGGCATCCCACAAAGGAAAAAACAACAGTCTCACTGACCCGTCAGTACACCACAGACTCCTGTCTGTTACCTGTTGATCACGCAGGCTTCCGGACACCTCCTCTTCATAGAGGCCTCCCACAAGGACAAAAAAACAGTCTTTCACTGACCCGTCAGTACACCACAGACTCCTGTCTGTTACACTCTCAGCCAGAGAGATTTTCCGGACACCTCCTTTGAGGTATCCTCTCAGCATGCTTTTTCCTCAATTTTCAATGACCCAGGTCAACATAACACAGACTCCTGTCTGTCACCACTGCTTAACCGCTTCTTCAGATACCTCATATTAGAGGCACACATAAACATAAACACAGTTTATTCGTGACCACTGGTCACACTCACGGTTTTCACAGACCGTCCGTTCCTCCTCTGGTTCCTGATTCCCAGTCCTGGAACATGTGCTCCTTGGGCCGCTGCCAGCATTCCATCCACCAATTGTAAGGTTTTACTCACTCGGCTGCTTCAGAGGCAAATCAGGAGACACTTTCTTATGCAAAAAGTCCTTAGGTTTATTGCTTCATAAACCTCACAGTAACATATAGTACAGTTCTCCAGTACTTCAGCTCGGTCCTGGAACCTCACTCTTCAGACACAGAGTCCTCTCTGTGATGTCCCGCCGGGACACATGGAAGTCTGTCCACACTGGCAGACTCCCACAACACTCTCTTCACAGGTGCCAAGCACACTTCGTTACATAGGCGTAACCCGCCCACAGGTGAGGTCAGGATCACATGGTTAGGTCACCTGATCATGAACTCATCACAGGTCCTTCAGATACACACAACCACATACAGGTTTTATCTTAGGTATTCAGACACGTACCCCTTGGGTGGGTTTGTAGGTGACTGGACCCGCCCAGCTCTCCAAGTCACCTGGAAGCCTCCCAATGTATAGCACAACTCAGCAGTAGATCTGCTGAACCAAAACATTTCCACGCTTCCATCACAGGGCCATCCACCTCTGCGATACATAACGTCCATCCATCACATGCCTCCATGCATATCCCGAGGGCCATACACAGTGCCCCTAGCTGCATCAGGGGTCATTACTAGTGCTGAGCGATACTGCTCGATATCTAAAAATATCGGATCGGAATGGTATCGCCGATATCACTAAATATCGGCGATATCCGATTCCGATACCGGAAGTCCCATGTAAGTCTATGGGAACAAAATATAGCAACTAAAAAAACCTTTATTTCCTTGTAAACACTAAATATACACACATAGAATACATATATATATATATATATACATGTCATTGTGACATATATATATACATATATGTATAGTTTATACACTTCTACATAGTAAAATATCCTCTGATTCAATTGCCGGGTAAAGCCGGCTTCTGTGAAAAGACAGAAGCACCCGACATGAAATGACACTTGGTGTACATAGGGTTAACCATGTCTTTTCATGTCGTTTGCAATCTGATTTGCACAAACAATTACATCAGTCTATGTGTGCAAAATTTCACACCTGTAGGGGTTAATTAAAGGTGTAAATTCGTTGTAAAAAAAACAGACTTTTTTGCTACGAATTTACACCTTTAATTAACTCCTACAGGTGTGAAATTTTGCACACATAGACTGATGTAATTGTTTGTGCAAATCAGATAGCAAAGGACATGAAAAGACATGGTTAACCCTATGTACACCAAGTGTCATTTCATGTCGGGTTCTGCATTTTCACAAAAGCCGTCAATTGAATTAGCGGCTATTATACTATGTAGAAGTGTATGAACTATAAATATAAATATATATATATGTGTCACAAATTCAATGACATAATATATATATATATATATATATCTGAGGTGTAAAATTGTTTAAAAAAAATGCGTGGGCTCCCGCCCTATTTTCGCAACCAGACAGACAAAGCCAGCGAATGGGGGCAGATAATAATAGCCCAGAGAGGGACCATTATTTTTGGCCCCCCTGGCTACTAACATCTGCCCCCAGACACCCCAGAAAAGACAAATCTATAATTAGATTCGCCCTTTCTGGCACTTTGCCCGTCTATTCCCATTGCCCTGTAGCGGTGGCGAATGGGTTAATATGGGGTTAAAGCCACATTGCAATTGAAAGGTGACCTTAAGCCAGGTTAATAATTGAGAGCTGTCAATTAGACAACTATCAATTATTAATCCTATTGCATGAAATAAAAATAAAACACACACACTTTAATTAAAAATCATTTTAATGAAATAAAGACACATGTTTTTGACCATCTTTTATTTGACTGCAAAAACCATTTCCTGTAATAAAAAAAAAATAAAAAAGCAAAATTATTCTTACCTATCCCATGCACAGTCAGGTCCCACGGTGTAATCCTTCAGAAAGGGTTAATGTTTACTGCAGGGACCGCAGCTAATGCTGCAGCCTCACAGTAAACCCCCAAATGAATGAGCTCCTCTCCTGGCTGACAGGAGAGAAAGTGGAAAGCTTAATTGATTGCTTTCCACTTTCACTTCAGGTCAGCCAGGGACACAATCAGTGACGTCAGAGGGAACTGATTAACAAAAATAGGGGATCCCCTCGAAAAAAATTGGCGTGGGGTCCCCCCTATTTTTGTTAACCAGCCAGATGAAGCAGACCACTGAGGCCTGGTTTTTCAGGCTGGTAAGGATCCAATATCCATGGACCTTGCAAGCCTGATAATACCAGGCCACAGCAGTCTGCTTAGCTTGGCTGGTTAACAAAAATAGGGGATCCCCTCGAAAAAAAAACGGCGTAGGGGTCCCCTATTTTTGTTAACCAGCCAAGTAAAATGCAGACTGCTGCGGCCTGGTATTAAAAGACTGTCAAGGCCCATGGATTTTGGCCCTCAACAGCCTGATAATACCAGGCTACAGCAGCCCCACATTTGGCGCATCAAAAGATTTGCCAATTGTGGCACTTTACCCGGCTCTTCCCACTGCCCTGTAGTGGTGGCAAGTGGGGTAATAAGGGGTTAATGTCACCGTTGATTGCACGGTGACAATAAGCCCGGTTAATAATGGAGAGGTTGTCAATAAGACACCGATCCATTATTAATCCCAAAGTTATTAAATGTATAAAAAAAAGACAATGCAAGAAAAAAGTATTTTAATGAAATAAAAGAGACAACACAGTTTTCATTTCTTTTATTATACTCTCATTCCTGCGACGCCATCGATCTCCTGTAAAAAAATAAAAAAAACAAACCAACAGTATACCACCTGTCCGACGCAGTCCATAGTAACGACAGTCCCACGACGATCCAGCTCTGCTACATCGCAATGACAGGCAGAGCCTGTCATCGCGACGCAGCACAGCTGATTACCTGCTTCCCCGGCGGTGACGTCATCGGACTGACTGCTTTACGGCCGGGATTACCCAGCAGTCACTGCAGTTATCGCGAGAAACTGCATGTGAGCGCCGGGGAAAGATGATGGCGGCCATGAAGCAGTCCAGCCCGTGACCGCCGGAGATCTTCTGCCAGGTAAGTGCCGCTGACTCCTGACAGACCCGACCGACGGACACTGACAGTGACAGTGACAATCCCGATTCCGGTATCCGATATGACGAAAATATCGGTACTCGGAATCGAAAGCCCGATACAGCTAATATCGGTCGATACCCGATATTTGCAGTATCGTATCGCTCAACACTAGTCATTACACCACACCTGACTAACCACCACAACTAAAGGCAGCCGTGGAGCGTTCCTACGTTGGTCCTAGACGCCTCGTCACAGCCTGAGAGGTTAACTACACCTAAAGATAGAAAGAGGAAAGCTATCTGCCCTGGAGCAGATCCCCAAAGAACATAGGAAGCCCCCAAACATGTAATGGCGGTTAGACAAGAGGAAATACAGACACAGACAGAAAATAGTATGAGCAAACGCTGGGGCCCAATCTGCCTAGACAGAAAAAGATAGGAAGGATACTTACTGCAATCCAAAACAAACCCTAAAAAAGCCAACGCTACTAATTGCAAAAACACCTGAGATCACATGACCTCTACCACCTAAATTAGTTCTCTGGTGTAACAAAACTAAGCCACAGCCACTGAAAAAACTGGAAAAGGCATATGAACAAACAACAGTGGCTCCAGAGGAACCGAGAGGAGCCCAAGCCCCCCGGGGAGGGGAACCTGGCCGACCTCACAGAAATGCAGAGAAATATGCAAATGGCAAGCACAAAAACAAAAACCAGAAAATATTTATCTGAGAGCAGGAGAAGAGGCAAGACTCAGCAAGCTTCCAAGTGAACCAGGAATCAACGTTGAGACAAGAACAATTGATCATCGGCAACCATGATGGGGGGGAACCTCCCTTATATCCAGCCAGTCTGTAATTCCAGATTGCCAATCCTCATTGAATGGTTCAGTACTGTTTGTAACCACCAGAGGGAGCTTCTGCTCAGAATTCATTTCTAAAACATTCACAACAGTACCCCCCCTTGAGGAGGGGTCACCGAACCCATCATTTGTGCACCCAGGTCGGTCAGGATGAGTTCTGTGATACGCACGGATCAGTCTCCTAGCATGGATGTCCGAAGCAAACACCCAAGAATTGTCCTCCTGACCATAACCTCTCCACTTAACCAAATACTGGAGTTTCCATCTAGAAAAACGAGAATCCAATATTTTCTCAACCACATACTCCAGATTGCCCTCAACCAAAACAGGGTCAGGAGGCGCAGCCATAGGAACCACTGGCTCGACAAACCTCTTCAATAAGGACTTGTGGAACACGTTATGGATCTTAAATGTCCCTGGAAGAAGTAAACGAAAGGAAACAGGATTAAGAATCTCCATGATCTTATAAGGTCCAATGAACCTAGGCTTAAACTTAGGAGATGCAACTCTCATAGGGATATTTCTTGAGGACAACCAGACCAAGTCCCCACTTTAAACCGAGGACCATCAGTCCTATGCCGGTTGGCAAACCGCTGGGCCTTCTCCTGAGAGAGGGACAACCTCTCCACTACCTGGTCCCAAATCTGCTGCATACGCTCCACAACAGAATCAACACCCGGACAGACAGAAGCCTCCATCTGTCCCGAAGAAAATTGAGGGTGAAACCCAAAATTGCAGAAAAATGGAGACATCAAAGTGGCAGAGCTTGCCCTATTATTAAGAGCAAACGCAGCCAAAGGCAAAATAGAGACCCAGTCATCTTGATCAGCAGACACAAAGCATCTCAGATAAGTCTCCAATGTCTGGTTTGTTCTCTCAGTTTGTCCATTGGTCTGAGGATGAAAAGCAGAGGAGAAAGACAATTGAACACCAAGTTTAGAATAAAAAGTCCTCCAAAATCTGGCAACAAACTGGACTCCTCTGTCAGACACAATGTTCTCAGGAATGCCGTGTAACCGAATCACGTGCTGAAGGAACAAAGGCACCAATTCGGAGGAGGAAGGCAACTTAGGTAATGGCACAAGATGTATCATCTTGGAAAACCTATCACAAATCACCCAGATAACGGTCATTCTCTGAGAAACAGGGAGGTCGGAAATAAAATCCATAGAGATATGGGTCCATGGTCTCTTGGGCACAGGCAATGGCATCAACAAACCACTAGAACGAGAGCAAGGCTTGGAGCAAGAGCAAGTCCCACAGGATTGCACAAACTCCCTGACGTCACGAGACAAAGTAGGCCACCAAAAGGACCGACTCACCAAGTCTCTGGTACCAAAAATTCGGGATGACCGGCCAACGCGGAACAATGAATCTCAGACATCACACTCTTCTTCCACTGGTCTGGGACAAACAATTTCCCAACAGGGCAGCGCTCGGGTTTATCCTCCTGACACCCTTCCAGAGCCAGTTTCAAATTCGGCGATATGGTGGAAAGAACTACACCCTCTTTCAAAATAACAGCAGGATCAGATAACTCAGGAGAGTCCGCAAGGAAACTCCTCGAGAGGGCATCCGCCTTAACATTCTTAGTGCCAGGAAGAAAGGAAACCCCAAAATTAAAACGTGTGAAAAACAAGGCCCACCTGGCCTGTCTAGGATTAAGTTGCTTGGCTGATTCCAGATAAACCAGATTCTTATGGTCCGTGAGGACCACCACCTGATGTTTGGCTCCCTCCAGCCAATGTCTCCACTCTTCAAAAGCCCACTTCATGGCCAATAACTCCCGATTACCCACGTCATAATTACGTTCAGTTGGAGAAAATTTTCGAGAGAAAAAAGCACAAGGGTTACTTTTAGAGGTCTCAGGATCTCTTTGGGACAAAATGGCACCTGCCCCAATTTCAGAGGCATCAACCTCCACCTGAAATGGCAGAGAAACATCAGGCTGCCGTAGAACAGGAGCAGAAGTGAATCTCTGTTTAAGTTCCTGAAATGCAGAGACTGCCTCAGGAGGCCAATTCACCACATCAGAACCTTTTTGGTCAAATCAGTCAATGGTTTAACAATAACAGAGAAATTACCAATAAATTTACGATAAAAATTGGCAAAACCCAAGAATCTCTGAAGAGCCTTTAATGAAGTAGGTTGGACCCAATCACAGATGGCCTGAACCTTGACCGGGTCCATTTCAATAACAGATGGAGACAAAATTAATCCCAGAAATGAGATCCTCTGTATGCCAAAAAGACACTTTGATCCTTCACATACAGAGCATTCGGTCTCAAAATCTGGAACACAGTCCGAACATGTTTCACATGAGAGTCCCAGTCATTGGAAAAAATCAAGATATCATCCAAATAAACAATCAGAAATTTATCCACAAAATCCCTGAAAATGTAATTCATGAAGGACTGGAAGACGGAAGGAGCATTAGTGAGCCCAAAGGGCATCACTAGGTACTCAAAATACCCCTCTGGGGTATTAAACGCCGTCTTCCATTCATCCCCGTGCTTAATGCGAATAAGGTTATACGCCCCCCTGAGGTCAAGCTTGGTAAATCAAGTAGCACTTTTCACCCTGGAAAACAGGTCAGAAATCAAGGGTAACGGATTGATATTTCACAGTGATATTGTTCAAGAGACGATAATCAATACACGGCCTTAATGAACCATCCTTTTTGGCCACAAAGAAAAAACCGGCACCCAAGGGTGAAGAGGATGGTCTGATATGACCCTTCTCCAATGACTCCTTGATATAAGACCGCATAGCGTCATGTTCAGGTACAGACAAGTTAAACAGGCGACCTTTAGGGAATTTACTACCAGGCACTAATTCAATAGCGCAGTCATAGCTCCTATGGGGGGGCAAGGATGCAGATTTACTTTCGCTAAACACATCAGAAAAATCTGTCAAAAAGTCAGGAACATCTTGAGCCTGGGGAGAGGCAGAAAAAACAGGAGTGTTGGCATTAACACATTGGCAGCCCCAACTGGTTACAGACACAGATTTCCAATCCAAAATAGGATTATGAGACTGTAACCAAGGGAAACCTAGTACAATAATGTCATGCAGATTATACAGCACCAAAAATTTGCAACTCTCCTGATGATCAGGTTCAACCCTCATTATCACCTGAGTAGAGAACTGGGGTTTATTCTCAGCCAAAGGGGTAGAATCAATCCCCAGTAGGGGAATACACTTCCGTAGGGGTATCAAGGGAAACCCACAACGTTTAGCAAAATCAAAATCCATCAGGTTAATAGCTGCTCCCGAATCAACAAAAGCCTGAGCAGAAAATGTGGACAGGGAGCAAATCAGGGTAACAGTCAACAGAAATTTAGTCTGAACACTACCCAAGACAACTGAGCGTGCAAAACTCTTCCCCGCTTAGGGCAGACTGAAATAGCATGAGAGGCATCACCACAGTAGAAACATAACCCATTGCGTTTTCGAAACTCATGACGCTGTGCCCCAGAAGCCACTCTATCACACTGCATGGGTTCAGAAGCTGGTTCACAAGGCAACACTATTCCACGCATACTTCTACGCTCGCGCAAACGTCTGTCAATTTGAATCGCTAATGACATAGAATTATTGAGACCAGAGGGAGCAGGGAAACCCACCATAACATCTTTTACATTCTCTGACAGACCCTTCCGAAAAAGGGCTGCCAAAGCATCATCATTCCATTTGGTCAGGACTGCCCACTTTCAGAATTTCTGACAGTACAACTCAGCGTCTTCAAGACCCTGATTTAATGCCAACAAGGCTTTTTCAGCTTGATCAGTGACATTAGGTTCATCGTACAATAACCCCAGAGCCAGAAAAAATGCATCAACATTACTCAAAACAGGGTCCCCAGGTGTCAGGGAAAAAGCCCAATCCTGAGGATCGCCGCGCAGGAGAGAGATGACAATTTGAACCTGCTGTGCTGCGTTCCCTGAGGACTTAGGTTTTAAGGCAAAAAACAACTTACAGTTATTTTTGATTTTCAGAAATTTAGCTCGATCCCCAAAAACAAATCTGGCATGGGGATCCTGGGTTCCACAACTGGCAACCCAGCAAGATAGGCAGAAATACCCCGAACCTCAGTGGCAAGCTGATCCACACGGCCAGACAACTGTGCAAACTCCATTAGAAAAAAAAAAAAATCCTCCTCAGCACCCAGAGAAAAAGAGGGAAAAAATGCAACAAACAGAAAAAAAAAAATCTCTGACAACTCTGACAACCTTTTTTGTTTCCACACTATTTGTCCCTTCTGTGAGTACCATATAATTTTCAGTATGGCCGGTGATACTGTTAAGTTTTGGTAGCTGAGGAAAGCAGGCAAAAACGGCAATACACCAGAGAGGTTGGAATCTACTGGATTGCAGTACCCTGACTAACCACCACAACTAAAGGCAGCCGTGGAGCGTTCCTACGTTGGTCCTAGACGCCTCGTCACAGCCTGAGAGGTTAACTACACCTAAAGATAGAAAGAGGAAAGCTATCTGCCTCGGAGCAGATCCCCAAAGAACATAGGAAGCCCCCAAACATGTAATGGCGGTTAGACAAGAGGAAATACAGACACAGACAGATGATAGTATGAGCAAACGCTGGGGCCCAATCTGCCTAGACAGAAAAAGATATGAAGGATACTTACTGCAATCCAAAAAAAACCCTAAAAAAGCCAACGCTACTAATTGCAAAAACACCTGAGATCACACGACCTCTACCACCTAAATTAGTTTTCTGGTGTAACAAAACTGAGCCGCAGCCTCTGAAAAAACTGGAAAAGGCAAATGAACAAATAACAGTGGCTCCAGAGGAATCGAGAGGAGCCCAAGCCCCCGGGGAGCGGAACCTGGCCGACCTCACAGAAATGCAGAGAAATATGCAAATGGCAAGCACAAACACAAAAAACAGAAAATATCTTATCTGAGAGCAGGGGAAGATGCAAGACTCAGCAAGCTTCCAAGTGAACCAGGAATCAACGTTGAGACAAGAACAATTGATCACCGGCAACCATGATAGGGGGGAACCTCCCTTATATCCAGCCAGTCTGTGATTCCGGATTGCCAATCCTCATTGAATGGTTCAGTACTGTTTGTAACCACCAGAGGGAGCTTCTGCTCAGAATTCATTTCTAAAACATTCACAACATATATATGTTTGCTTTCTCAGTGAGTAATTTTTTACTTTTTGTGTAGAGACACGCAAGACAATGAGGACCCTTGACGCGGGTTGTGAGCTTTCGTATTTGGTCAAAATATTGACAAATACCGCATGTATTTTATGCATATTTTTCATCTTTTTATTGTACATTTTTTCATTTTTATTCATGACGAAGCCAGGCTCTTTAGTGTTGGTTGGGTAAAATGTGGTCTCTCTTCTTGTGGGTGCACTTATATAGTGCTGGGTAGCCCGCCTGATCTAATAGTATGGGCATCACTAAGTGGTTGTAAGCCAGTTACTGTGCATCTGTATGTGTGCACAAGTATCTGTGTGACTGGTGCCCTATGTAAGCCTCATTTGTGTGTACTCATCAATATTTTGCACGTATTTTGTCTTCGACTTTATCATGGGGGATGCTGCATCCATCAGCTATATAATAAACTGCAATACTGCCCTACCTTAACTGAGCTGTTCTGTACTTTTTTGAATAGTGGGTGGACAGGTACTGTATGTAATATGCAGTGCGATGATTGATGTCTGTCCCAGAGGTAAGGCTTCCATGATCATAACGTAGTTACATATTTAGTATCCACAGCTGCAAAGCTGTAATTTAACAGTATCTTTATTCTTGAGGACTTGGCTCGCCCATGCATTTAATTTTCAATTCATAACATTGTGTAATGCTTTGATTACAGGAGTATCACAACATCATTTACATTTTGAGACACAGTACCTACATTATGTGTCCAGAGCAGCTATTGCTGATTAAAATAGAATAAGTGTGCATCTATGCAAATAGCAAAGAGTGCTAGGCTATAGTTCTCTGCAGTAGTCAAGAACAACTTGGCTCCATCTGTAGGTGCTGCAGGATAGTTAAACATTTGCAGCCAAGTCACATTACAGATTATAGCCGATGGCTGGGGGTTCAAGCTTCAGGATACTCTGTGATCAATTCATTGTCACTGTCCTAACTAAAAAATCTACAGTACCACATCAGAGAAGGAAGGTGAGTAGAGATGAGCGAATATGTTCGGAAAACCATTGCCAAACATAAATTCGCCATGAATATGGTACATTTGGATTCGTGATGGAGCATTTTTCTTAAAATCGCAAAACGTGCGGTAACATTCGGTAAAAGATAGAATAAAAGCTGGCAATTCATGTGCCGCATACAGTAAAATCACACTAACAGGTTGGAATAGAAGAGATATATTCATATAGAATACATAGTTAAATAGATGTCAGTGACACACATATATATTATATATATATATATGTATATATAATACATAGCTAGATAGATAGAAGAAAAGCTGGAGATGATTTAGCAGCCGAATAGTGTAAAATCACTGCAGGAGCCGACAGGATAGAAGAGATGGATTGCATACAGTAAATACACATAGAATAGGTAGATATATAGATGTCAGTGAAAAATACAATTAGTACAATGTGTGCAGCTTACTGTACATGTATTTAATTAATAAAAGATTATTTTTTGGAAAAAATGGCGTGGCCTCCCGAGCAATTTTCATAA
>JARQOD010000004.1:478101380-478173910 GCA_033576555.1 Oophaga sylvatica
CCCAGTAACGTCAGCTGGTCCTCGGTTGTGCCATTGGCTCTTTTCCTTCTGCTGCCCCTCCGGGTTCCAGCACAGTCAGCTGGTCCTCGTTACTTGCATTGGCTCTTGTACCTTCTGCTACCCGTCCGGGTTCCAGTACCGTCAGCTGGTTCTCCGCAGTGCCTTTGGCCTAGGTGCCTCCATCTCGGTATCCGAGTTCCAGCAACGTCTGCTGGTCCTTGGTAGTGCTTTGGAGCACAGGTACCTCCTGCTTAGTAACCGTGTCCCAGTAACGTCAGCTGGTCCTCGGTTGTGCCATTGGCTCTTTTCCTTCTGCTGCCCCTCCGGGTTCCAGCACAGTCAGCTGGTCCTCGTTACTTGCATTGGCTCTTGTACCTTCTGCTACCCGTCCGGGTTCCAGTACCGTCAGCTGGTTCTCCGCAGTGCCTTTGGCCTAGGTGCCTCCATCTCGGTATCCGAGTTCCAGCAACGTCTGCTGGTCCTTGGTAGTGCTTTGGAGCACAGGTACCTCCTGCTTAGTAACCGTGTCCCAGTAACGTCAGCTGGTCCTCGGTTGTGCCATTGGCTCTTTTCCTTCTGCTGCCCTCCGGGTTCCAGCACAGTCAGCTGGTCCTCGTTACTTGCATTGACTCTTGTACCTTCTGCTACCCGTCCGGGTTCCAGTACCGTCAGCTGGTTCTCTGCAGTGCCTTTGGCCTAGGTGCCTCCATCTCGGTATCCGAGTTCCAGCAACGTCTGCTGGTCCTTGGTAGTGCTTTGGAGCACAGGTACCTCCTGCTTAGTAACCGTGTCCAGTAACGTCAGCTGGTCCTCGGTTGTGCCATTGGCTCTTTTCCTTCTGCTGCCCCTCCGGGTTCCAGCACAGTCAGCTGGTCCTCGTTACTTGCATTGACTCTTGTACCTTCTGCTACATTTACAAATTGAAGATTTTTTCAATGCTTTTTTGGGTAATCACTCTGGATCTCCAACAATGAAGACGACGACCCTGATGACCACCCGAAGAAGATGACGACCACAAGGACGACGAGCATCAAGCCAACCAGCCTAAACACCATCACAAAGAAGAAATAAAAGATTACCAAACAGGACTAAGAAGGTTAAGACAAACTACAAGATACAGAACAAGAGACTTAAGAACAATAAGCAGAAGATCAAAAAGCAGAAGAACATGAAGTATAAGACCAAAATGAAGAGCAAAATATATGCTCTAAATTCTAAGCAGAAGAAGACTAAGCAGTGTATGGGGGTGAGTCCGTTCCTCCTCGTGGTGCCCTGGAAAATGCCTGCTGCTGCAGGCTAAACTGAACACGGACAAATACTGTTGTAATTTAAATCTTTTGTGACAGCAAGAACGGAAGGATGAAAAATTCATACTTTGACAGATTACAAGTACAGGATTCTCTGTCACAAATCAGAATATGATGAAGAAGATGAAGTACAATATGAATAAGAATAATAGTTTAATAAGAAGAATCTGAGTAATGTTAACAAAAAGATGAATAGCAAGAAGTTTAAGAAGAAGATAAAGAAGGTGAAGATGAAGAATAATTTGATGAAAAAGATGATGCTGCTGAAGATTATGAAGGAGAAAGTGTGTGAAAAGTTAAAAAGGTGAAGAGTAGTGTTGAGCATTCCGATACCGCAAGTATCGGGTATCGGCCGATATTCGCGTTATCGGAATTCCGATACTTAATTCCGATACTTTTTCAATATCGTATACCGGAATCGGAAGTTCCCATAATTCTTTGAGAGGCAATGTGATGTTAGTCAGCCATAGATGAATCTTATGAAGTGTGGGCACATCCTGTAATGCTGCGGTCATCTTAACTAAAGGCATGGCTGTGATTGGCTGCTGAAATGATGTCAGAATGCACTATAAAAGGCGCCGCAGCCATTTTAGCGTCACTGTGCTGTGAACTCAGTTAGGGACAGAACGCTACTCTGCTCACTCTGAGGGACAGTTAGATATTGCGATTTTGTGTACTACTGTGCTTGAGGCAGGCTAGTTTACCAACAGGTCCTGCCCACATCCTTCTTCCTAGTGAGGATTCAACATCATCAGCCGGCATTCCTGATCTGGCCACGGAGGCCAGAGATCACCGGCTTTCATCAACGGATGTAAGTTTCGTCTGCGGGCCATAGGAGGCTGAAGTCGGACTTTCTACTGCAAGTGACCCATCGGGGTTGTCAGCAGGCCAGAGGAGGCTGAAATTGGACTTTCTATTGCAAGTGACCCATCGGGGTTGTCAGGTAAAACCTGTGCAAACAGGACTATTTTCTCCACAGTGCACCACTAATACTCATTCATCTGAGCTGTCACCGGCCGGGACAGTGTCAATTTCTTCTGACCTTTCTGCATAAAAGGTTTTTTAGGATTTCTGCAGCGTTTTTCTGCTCCATCGTTAAAAGAGGACCTCTTTTACTTTTTCAGGGTTTGTCCATATTAATACCCATATGAATAAATACCTTATGCGTATTATGACTATTTAGTCCTTTGGTTTGGGGTTTACTACATAATAGACTACAGGCTTTTCTCATCACCTTTTTCTCACGGGTCTTAGTGCAATATTTATTTATTACTGTATTATTACATCTGCATCTCAAACTGTTCTACAGAGTGCGTCTGAATTTATGTATTGTTTTCCATTTGACACATGCATATTCCTATTTTTCTACAGATCCTTTTGTGTCTTGTAGTTTTTATGTGCGCAAACTATTTTTATTTTCAATTATAGAGGGCCATGTTATTGACTTTGCATTGACGTGTAAAAGATTTATGTTGTGCCACTGGCTATATGTATTCTAAAGGTGTACCCAGTCTCAACAGATCATTAGTCTGATTGTTCTTTGATTCTCCTAAATGTGAATTTGTCTGATTGGTGTCAAACTTGACTTTGTCCCTATTTTTGTTTTGCCATGTGACCCAATGATTATTCAAATCTATATAGGGTTTGGCATCATCAAAAGTAACAGAATATTAGCATGCATGCATATTTAGGATATAAAAGAGAAGTATCTTGTTGTGCCAGAGTGTTCCTAACTCCTGAATGGATATAAAACAATATGGTCTACGGATCAGGTAAAATCGAGGGTCCGCATGTCTATATTTTATACAATTTGAGTGGGCAAGGGTGGGATTTAGAGATTAGCCCATTCATGAACGTTTTGGGAGCTGAGAACCTTCAGGAGTTGTTAACCATGCTTTGAGGTCGATTGAATGCCATGTCACTCAGGCAGCCAATCACTGCTGTCAAGCGCAATGGAAAGCAACACACGGTTGGTCCTGTGGCCAGCAGCACAGGAGGGGTAAGGGTAAAACATGAATATATTAGATTATGTTTTACTATTTGGAGCAAGTTTGAAGTTTTCTTTAAGGATTGGAAAACCACCTTCAGTTAGGAATCGGATCAATCAAACAGGGCACAATATGGAATAATGTGCGTTGTTATACACAGTAACTTACAAACGTGGTTCTCTCTGGCATCTATGTACATGGGCAAGTATTACTCTAATTTGGGTCTAATGTGTAGTTTATTGGGTGCAATATAGGCTCATTGTAGGACTGCAAACACACAATTTGGTTCTTTGCAGGTAGAATATGGTACTTTATGCAAAGTATATGGCTGTGTGCAGGCACAGAATCGCACTGTCCTATGAAACAAACTATGGGACTATTGTGGCATGGTATGGCGGTCTCTGGCCACTGTTTAGCATAATATAGTACTATATGGACATTGGACAACAACAACTTTTTAATGTGCTGGTATTGTTGTGGTTACAATTAAAGAAATATTCTCAATTTGTCTCTGGAGCAGGTCAGAGCTATGTTGCTCTTTACTTCTTTGTTTCTGATAGGATAGGCTGAGTTATAGTATTAGTAGAACTATAAAGTTCTGCTGTAACACATTCAGCTATTAGTGATTTGTTTTATAATGTACACTGCTATCACTGTATTTACGGTACATATAGAGATAATGGCACTTGAACAAGCACATAGCTCAGGATAGTCAGAGCTGTGATTAGGAGAACTGCTCTTGGAGAAGCTAGTGCTATAGATTGGTGATTTTGCAAGTAGAGATGGGCGAACCCGAACAGTAAAGTTCGGCATCCAGACCGAACACCTATGACCTATGACCTATGACCCGACATGAAATGACACTTGGTGTACATAGGGTTAACCATGTCTTTTCATGTCCTTTGCTATCTAATTTGCACAAACAATTAAATCAGACTATGTGTGCAAAATTTCACACCTGTAGGGGTTAATTAAAGGTGTAAATTCGTAGCAAAAAAGTCCGTTTTTTTTACAACGAATTTACACCTTTAATTAACCCCTACAGGTGTGAAATTTTGCACACATAGACTGATTTAATTGTTTGTGCAAATCAGATAGCAAACGACATGAAAAGACATGGTTAACCCTATGTACACCAAGTGTCATTTCATGTCGGGTGCTTCTGTCTTTTCACTGAACCCGGCTTTACCCGGCAATTGAATCAGAGGATATTTTACTATGTAGAAGTGTATAAACTATACATATATGTATATATATATGTCACAATGACATGTATATATATATATATATGTATTCTATGTGTGTATATTTAGTGTTTACAAGGAAAGAATGGGGTTTTTTTAGTTGGGATATTTTGTTCCCATAGACTTACATGGGACTTCCGGTATCGGTATCGGGTATCGCCGATATTTTAGTGATATCGGCGATACCATTCCGATTCCGATACTTTAGGATATCGGAAAGTATCGCTCAACTCTAGTGAAGAGCATGGAAGTTGTGAAATATACATATTTGCCAAAATAGAAAAAACGTTAACAACATTGTCAATTTCTTCATCAATCCGAACATCTTTAAAAAAAAAAATATTTATGCTATTCCATTTGATTGGGTTAAACATCTATGCCTTTAATGTCTCCTCAACCTTCCACAATACATTGTACATTACTCTTTGTTGTTTTCCTTCATGTACAATTAACCAACAAGGCAAGAATGGGGTTTTTTTAATTCCGATATTTTGTTCCCATAGACTTACATGGGACTTCCGGTATCGGTATCGGGTATCGCCGATATTTTGATGGTATCGGCGATACCATTCCGATTCCGATACTTTTGGATATCGGAAAGTATCGCTCAACCCTAATGGTAACCGTATTCCATCTACAAAGGTGTTACCCTCCGCACTATCCGTATGTTCCACCTTATATAAGTCTGAGTAGTATTCTTGTAGAATGGTGTTTATGCTTCAAGGGTCTGTGTTCATGATCCCATGTTTATTCGTTAACGCTGTAATATGTTGATGACGAATGTGATTTCCTTTCGCTAGTCGTGCTAATAGTCTCCCTCATTTGCTACCATAACGATATACATCGGCTCTATAATTGTTATTACTGCTTCTCTCTCGTCGATATACCCATACGTGTAAGTCAGCCTTAGCCTGCTTACATCTATTTTTAACCTGTGTTGATGAACTTGTCTTGTTTGCCGTGTACCTATCGCGTAATATCCTGCTAGCCTGCGAGTAGTTTGTCGCTATCTTCTTTTTTAGCGTTGTCTGATAACCTATTAGTTTCCCGCGCATTACTCCCTTCCCTGCTGCCCATAAAAGTTCCGGCCTATCCCTAGTATCTCCATTATCCTTACATATTAAAAACACCATTGCTTCACCTGATGTCGAAACTTCTCATCCATTAACAAATAGGTCGGGAAGCGCCAAGTTTGGTCTGGCCCCATCTGCACCATATCTGGCAGGGTCACTGATACGGGCGCGTGGTCATATATAGCTACGTTGTGCACATCTGCCTCTTCCACTCCCCTTAATAGCTCCTGTGATAGCAATATATAATCTATTCTGGACCAAGAGTCATGTGGCGCCGAATAGAATGAATATTCACTGCCATCTGGGTTCAGGTGTGTCCAAATGTCTACAAAGTTAGTCGTGTCTAGCAAGGGTTATTATAAACGTGTGTCATGTGATCGCACATTCATTCGCATCGACCTACAGTTCTTCACTGGTTCGATTCACCATATTTAAGTCACCACCGTGGGTGGTTTTAATGCTCTCCTATCGGCCTGATATGCTTGGATACCTGGGATAAATTCAGGAGCGTCTCCAAACTCCCTACTCACATGTCAGCGCAGGAACCGGAAGAGGGAACGTGCTTGTTTTGTTGCGCATAGGTGGAGTTTTATACAGTAAATGATTACTGCTGTCTTATTTTTTGCGTCCCAAGGGCAGAATAAGGCTGCGTAACGTTACATTTTAGAGACACTCATATAATAGACACACGCTACCCTAACCGTGACACAAGGAAGGTATTGTTGCCGGATAAAGCCGCCATTTTAGCGTCACTGTGCTGTTAATTCAGTTCGGGACAGAACGCTGCTCTGCTGACTCTGAGGGACAGTTAGAGATTGCGATTTTGTGTACTGTGCTTTAGGCAGGCTAGTTTACCAACCGCTGTGTACATCTTCCTTTTGCCTTGCAGTGTTTTTTTCACAGCTCTGCAAAGTGTGTGTGTGAGTGCAGGTGACGCGCTGCAGTTTGCTCGGCATACAACGCTGTATGTAGGCATCTGCACATGTCACTCTCACACTCTTTTTTTTTTTTTTTTCAGTGTAATTCTTGCTGCTCCATTCAATTGAAATTATAGTGTGACGTGCTTCCATCCGTATCCAATACATTGGTTGAAAACACTGTAGAAGGACACAAAAAGCCCTTTCACAGCTAACAGTTGTGTTCACTGTAGTCTGAGATTTTAATTTATTGAATTTTGATCACGCTCAAGTTACTTCTTCAAGCAATGCTGCTTGTACTCTGCTGAGCGTATCTTACTGCCTCATCCTTGTCATTTTTCTCTAATTGGTGTACATGTACATCAAAGTAGTCTTCATTTGGATCGAAATCCAAGCAGGTACCCGGACACTCTATGGCTGCTTTTATACGGTGGACTGGCTCCAACATTCAATAAGACTTAAGATGCAATCGGGCACCTTGTCAAGGCCCAATCCTCTTCTCCTCTGATATAATTAATAATAATAATAATCTTTATTTATATAGCGCCAACATATTCCGCAGCGCTTTACACTTTAACAGTTTCAAAACACAAGTCATAGGTAACAACGTTAACAATACAATAATTAAAGCAAAATAAGCCGACCCTGCTCGTGAGAGCTTACAATCTACAAGGAGGTGGGGGAGATACAAAGTACAGGTGTGTATATATAATGGTGCATTTACAATGATGGTCCAGCCATCTTGAGGGAGTGAGGCATGGATGGAGATAGTGAATGGGCTACACATACACACTTAAACATAGAACGACTTTGGTTAGTGAATGTGATAGGCCACTCTGAACAAATGTGTTTTGAGGGAGCGCCTGAAACCATGCAAATTGTGGATAGTCCTAATTTCTTGGGGTAGAGCATTCCAGAGGATTGGCGCAGCGCGGGAGAAGTCTTGGAGTCGGGAGTGGGAGGTACGGATTAGTGCAGAGGTTAGTCGAAAGTCATTTGCAGAGCGCAGCAGTCGGTTAGGCCGATAGATAGAAATGAGGGAGGAGATGTAGGGGGTGCTGCACTGTGGAAAGCTTTGTGGGTGAGAACCAGTACTTTGAATTGGATCCTATAATGAATGGGCAGCCAGTGTAAGGACTGGCGAAGAGCGGACGCGTCCGAAGTACCGATTAGCCAGATGGATGACCCTGGCTGCTGCATTAAGGATGGACTGGAGAGGGGATAGTCGAGTAATGGGGAGGCCAAGTAATAGAGCGTTGCAGTAGTCCAGGCGGGAGTGGATCAATGCTACAGTGAGGGTTTTTGTTGTTTCCATGGTGAGAAAAGGGCGGATTCTAGAGATGTTCTTTAGGTGTAGACGGCAAATATCTAACAAACAGGTCATGCTGGAGAGACTTGCACCTACTGCCACTCAGGGTCTTCAGCTCCTTTGTGAGAAACTAATGTTTGGCCAGCCAGTATATCAAATAAAGTTCATGAGAAATGGGAACTGTGGTTGGCTTCACTTTTGGTACTGGGTGCTAATACCAAACCATGGTGTGCCATTCAATGGATATTCCTGGCTGGTTGGAGACAAGCTCATTCCCACAGAAAAGTACCAGAAAGCTAAGGAGATGGTGGCCTCTCTCAACATGAAGGAGTTTGCTCGTTGTCTAGGAGACCGACCACCCCTGCTGTGTACCTTGTCAACGTTGTGTTGAAGCTTGCAAGGATTAAGAGGTTACAGTGGCAAGTCTGGTTTTTACTAAAGATCCTGCTGTGTATTATAGTTTTTATGTTTTTTTTTTTTAAATACAATGTATCTTATGAATGTTAAATAACTTTTTTTTTTTTTAAATACAATGTATCTTATGAATGTTAAATAACTTTTTTTTTTTTCAGGTATTTTATCTAACGTAGCTAGTTGCTGATCGTTGACTCTACACCCCTCTCCCCAGAATGTTACTGGGGTTATGGGGAGAAAATCACCGCTATTCCAGACTGATTTAATGTTAATGTGTCTGGCTCTTACACAGCACACAGCACTTGATGTTAGTTTATCTTTTTCCTAAATTATTTGTTACACTGCCCTTGTCACATTTTATTTGCACTTTTTTTTTAAGCACAAGGTTTTTTTACACTTCCTTGTTCTGTAAGTAGGCTTAATGGTTAAATGTTTTATACTAGATGTAAATATGTAACATGTAAATTTTATATAAGATTTTGCAAATTATGAGGTCCACACCATCAGGCTCTTTCGTCCCCTCTCCCTCAGAGTAGCGGTAATATATCGGACCCCAGGCTCGCCCACACAGTTCCTTGACCACTTCTCTGCCTGGCTGCCGCACTTTCATGTCCTCAGAAGTACCAACCCTTATCCTTGGAGACTTCAACATCCCCATTAACAGCCCTACTTCCACACTCAAAACACATTTGTTCAGAGCGGCCTATCACATTCACTAATCAAAGTCATTCTATGTGTAACTGTGTGTGTGTGTAGCCCATTCACTATCTCCATCCATCCCTCACTCCCTGAAAATGGCTGGACCATCATTGTAAATACACCATTGTATATAAACAACTGTACTTTGTAGCTCCCCCTCCTCATTGTAGATTGTAAGCTCTCACGAGCAGGGGCGGCTTATATTGCTTTAATTATTGTATTGTTAACGTTGTCACTTATGACTTGTGTTATGAAACTGTTAAACTGTACAGCGCTGCGGAATCTGTTGGCGCTATATAAATAAAGATTATTATTATTATTATAGAGGCCCACTCAGTAGTGGTGAAGTGTGAACGGCGCAAATTGCGAGTTGATTGCGACTGATGCAGCTGATACTCCATTACTGCTGGCTGCTGCTCACACAACCGCTCCAACATATGTAACGTGGAATTCCACCTGGTGGGTACGTCACATATGATGCGATGTTCAGGAAGGCAAAATCTGCGTTGCAGAGCTGCAATGCGCGATCTGGCCATGGTGGAACGTCGCAAGTTAGCGCACTGTAGGCGGACCTTGTGCAGCAGTGAATCAAGATCCGGATAGTCCCTCAAAAAACTGTGGACGACAAAGTTTAGCACATGTGCCAGACATGGTATGTGAGTGACGTTGCCTAGGCCCAGACCTGCCACCAGATTTCGGCCATTGTCACACACTACCAAGCCTGGCTGGAGATTCGCTGGCAAAATACACATGTCGCTCTCTTGCTTTATGGCATTCCAGAGCTCCAGCACTGTGTGGCTTTGATTCCCCATGGAAATTAATTTCAGGACGGCCTGTTGACGTTTGGCCACGTCTGTGCTCATATCGGTCAACAGGCTCGCTGTCTGGGTGTTATGTTTGACACCAATCTCTCCTTCACCTCCCATATACAATCTGTTGCCCGCTATTGCCGCCTACACCTAAAGAACATCTCTCCCGAATCCAAGACTTCTCCCGCGCTGCGCCAATACTGTGGAATGCTGTACCCCAAGAAATTAGAACTATCCACAATTTGCATGTTTTCGGGCGCTCACTCAAAACACATTTCTTCAGAGAGGCCTATCACATTCACTAATCAAAGTCATTCTATGTGTAAGTGTGTGTGTGTAGCCCATTCACTATCTCCATCCATCCCTCACTCTCTCAAAATGGCTGGACCATCATTCTAAATACACCATTGTATATAAACACCTGTACTTTGTATCTCCCCCACATATTTGTAAATTGTAAGCTCTCACGAGCATGTGCGGATTATATTGCTTTAATTATTGTATTGGTAACGTTGTTACTTATGACTTGTGTTCTGAAACTGTTATACTGTAAAGCGCTGCGTAATCTGTTGCCGCTATATAACTAAAGATTCTTATTAAGCGTTCACGGGTCCATGTGGAGGTAGACCGTGACGGCTCCTGCAATGATGTTTCTGAGGAACTGGAGAAGGAGGAGTCAATGTGTACAGACTTGATTCCTGCAATCCTTGTAGTTGGCTGAACACGTACAGTGCCACTTGCAAGATCTGTACCCGGCTCCACAACATTGACCCAATGGGCAGTGAGGGAAAGGTATCGTCCCTGGCCATGGGTACTGGTCCACGCAGCGGTGGTCAGGTGGACATTGCTACTGACGGAGTTTAGTAGCGCATGTTTAATTTTAACCTCAACAACATGCTTTTGCAGACCAGGGACGGCTTGCCTGCTGAAATAAAATCAGCTTGGCACAATGTATTGTGGGACTGCCAATGCCATTAAGTTCCGTAAACTGTCAGTCTCCACCAGCCTGAATGACAGCATTTCAAGGGACAGGAGTTTTGCAATGCCAGCATTCAGAGCCTGTGCTCGTGGATGGTTTGCCGAGATTGGGCCTACACCCGATACGCCACAACCTGACACCCACAGATAAACAAGCCATAAAATCTCTGAAAGATAATCCCAACATTATTATTAAACCAGCAGATAAGGGGGGTGCTATCGTTATTATGAATAAGACCCAATCTATTGCCGAAATTCATAGACAACTGTCAGTTAACCTAACCTACAGACAACTCAATTGTGACCCTACATTTTACATCTGTCAAAAAATTGATTGTATCCTGACAAAACATCTTTAATTGATCACCATAGACTGTAAGACTATGACATTCCTTAATATTCAATACCCCATCACCCCTGTTTTCTACACACTCCCAAAATTCAACAAAAAACTACATTATCCACCCGCATACCCTAGAGGGATAATTCTCCGTGTTCTACAGTATCACCCAAATGTTTAACATGTTGCCTAATTCCTATGGATATATATTCTTCACCCTATGTATATATTGTATATATTGTATATATTATACATTGTCATTGACTGTAAATTTTTCTATCTCTTCCAGCGACTATTTGATAAAGGCCACTGCGTTGCCCAAAACGTCAGTCAGTCGTCTCATAGCTATTTTCTTTTTTCACATCAAGTGTGCAATAAAAATTTCCAATTTAACCATGACATATGCAGTTAAACTTGTGCAGTGATTCTCTATAGACTGTACATCTTCAGTGTGTCTTTGTAACTCAACTACGTGTTTTCTCCGCACATGTTTACACATATTTGTGGTATTGAGGTTGCTGACACTTTACCTCTTTTTACTTTTTGATTACACAGCTTGCATTTGACATAGCAAATATCATCTGCAAGTGTGTGAAAAAAGGACCACGCAGTGCAAGTACTGGGAGCGTCCGTTTAGACTTTTGGAAGAGAAATTATCCAAACAGTCGCCAAAATGGAGGCTACAGGCAACAGAGTATGCAGCCTAACTCTCCCTCCTGTTTGTACCGTTGGGGTAATCGCTTCCTCAGAGCTGCTCCCACCACCTTCCTGTTCCTCACGCCATGTTGGTTCTTGGACCTCATCATCTCCACTAACCTCTTCCAACACCTGCTGCTGTTGGGTGGTCTGGCCACCACCATGCTCAACAGAAACTGGCACCTGAGTCTCATCATCATCAGATGCGTTCTGCGGTGTGCTGACCATCGGCACTGTCTCACCCGCCTCTTCAGATTCAGAGAGACACAGCTGTTGCGCATCACTGCATACTCCCTCTTCTTCACATTCCAGAATGCTGCTTGGCTGGGCCCCTGTTTGCAAACCAACAGATTCTGAGAACAGAAGCAGAGACTCAGCTGGCTCCTGTACAGAACTCTCTGACTGACTGGGCAATTTGGCAGGCGGTGAAGAGACAGATGGTTGCTCAACAGTGCTGTGGTCCTGAGAGGAGGTGGAAGCAATTGAATTCGATGCATTGGACCCTGGGCTTCAACACCGCCAGTTGTTGCCTGTAAGTGCTGTTAGCACAGTCAACACTTGCTCCTGTGTTACTGGGGTTGAGTAATGGCAGCTGTTCCCCTGCTGTGTGTACGACAAAAAGTCATGCTGCCTCCACCCTGTCCTCCTCTCATCCCTGGGCTCCAACACCGCCAATTGTTGCTCGGAAGTAATTGGCACGGGTACTGACTCATGCCCACCCTGGTTACAGCACAACAGCTGTTTCCTGGCAGTGTCAATGTAAATTAACCTCCAATAAGTTGTCCTGTCATGTTGCATTCCGGTTATCCGACTCTATGGTGCCTGCAGTTTAGGTGATTCCTATGTGTGCTGTGGGATATGTAAATAAAGGCTCTTTCGGTTGTGAAAATAGGACAAGCACCCACTGTAGGACTGTGTGATTTGGTAACTGCAGACGGCTTGCGGCCTGTCAACTTACATTTTCATGGGTGCCTTATTGTACCCGTCCAAGTTCCAGTACCGTCAGCTGGTTCTCCACAGTGCCTTTGGCCTAGGTGCCTCCATCTCAGTATCCGAGTTCCAGCAACGTCTGCTGGTCCTTGGTAGTGCTTTGGAGCACAGGTACCTCCTGCTTAGTAACCGTGTCCCAGTACCGTCAGCTTGTCCTCGGTTGTGCCATTGGCTCTTTTCCTTCTGCTGCCCCTCTGGGTTCCAGCACAGTCAGCTGCTCCTCGTTACTTGTATTGGCTCTTGTACCTTCTGCTACCCGTCCGGGTTCCAGTACCGTCAACTGGTTCTCCGCAGTGCCTTTGGCCTAGGTGCCTCCATCTCGGTATCAGAATTCCAGCAACGTCTGCTGGTCCTTGGTAGTGCTTTGGAGCACAGGTACCTCCTGCTTAGTAACCGTGTCCCAGTAACATCAGCTGGTACAAGGTTGTGCTACAAATACAAGATACAGAACAAGAGACACAAGAACAATAAGCAGAAGATCTAAAAGCAGAAGAACATGAAGTATAAGACCAAAATGAAGAGAAAAATATATGCTCTAAATTATAAGCAGAAGAAGACTAAGCAGTGTATGGAGGTGAGTCCGTTCCTCCTCGTGGTGCCCCTGGTAAATGCCTGATGCTGCAGGCTAAACTGAACACGGACAAATACTGTTGTAATTTAAATCTTTTGTGGCAGCAAGAACGGAACGATGAAAAAATCATACTTTTACAGATTACAAGTACAGGAATCTCTGTCACAAATAAGAATATGATGAAGAAGATGAAGGACTATAATATGAAGAAGAATAATAGTTCAAAAAGAACAATATGAGTAATGTTAACAAAAAGATGAAAAGCAAGAAGTTTTAGAAGAAGATAAAGAAGGTGAAGATGAAGAATAATTTGATGACAAAGATGATGCTGCTGAAGATTATGAAGGAGAAAGTGTGGCAAAAGTTAAAAAGGTGAAGAGCATGGAAGTTGTGAAACATACATATTTGCCAAAATAGAAAAAAGGTTAACAACATTGTCAATTTCTTCGTCAATCCGAACGTATTTCCTAAAAAAAAAAATTAATGCTATTCCATTGGATTGGGTTAAACATCTATGCCTTTAATGTCTCCTCAACCTCCCCCAATACATTCTACATTACTCTTTGTTGTTTTCCTTCATGTACAATTAACCTACAAGGCAAGAATGGGGTTTTTTTAATTTCGATATTTTGTTCCCATAGACTTACATTGGACTTCCGGTATCGGTATCGGGTATCGCCGATATTTTTTGGGTATCGGCGATACCATTCCGATTCCGATACTTTTGGATATCGGAAAGTATCGCTCAACTCTAATGGGGGCATAATCTATGGGGGCATAATCTATGGGGGCAGCATCTATGGGGGCATAATCTATGGGGGCATAATCTGGGGAGCATCTATGGGGGCATAATCTATGGAGCATCTATGGGGCATAATCTATGGGGGCATAATCTATGGAGCATCTATGGGGGCATAATCTATGGAGCTTCTATGGGGACATAATCTAAGGAGCATCTATGGGTGCACAATCTATGGAGTTTCTATGGGGGCATAATCTAAGGAGCTTCTATGGGAGCATAATCTATGGAGCATCTATGGGGGCATAATCTATGGGGGCATAATCTATGGAGCATCTATGGGGGCATAATCTATGGAGCATCTATGGGGGCACAATCTATGGAGCATCTATGGGGGCATAATACATGGGCAGAATATGGGGCACAATCTATGGAGCATCTTGTGGGGCATAATACATGGGGCAGCATATGGGGCATAATCTCATTTTCCACCCTAGGCTTATACTCGAGTCGATACGTTTTCCCAGTTTTTTGTGGCAAAATTAGGGGGTCGGCTTATACTCAAGTATATAT
The DNA here is from genome assembly GCA_033576555.1 of Oophaga sylvatica. NCBI lineage: Eukaryota > Metazoa > Chordata > Amphibia > Anura > Dendrobatidae > Oophaga > Oophaga sylvatica. The sequence goes on from JARQOD010000004.1 coordinate 478,116,028, forward strand.
GGTATCTATCTATTATATATATGTATATATATATTATATATATATATATATATATATATATATATATATATATATATAGCATTATACCCTATGAGGGGGGCAGCATTATCCCCTATGGGGGGCAGCATTATCCTCCATGAGGGGGCTGCTTTATAATCTATGAGGGAGGCTACCCCAACTCCTGCTACATAATTAAGACTTGTACTACCTTATATTATACCCTGATATTAGTGTGTTTTACTGCACAATTGGTAGTCTTGTATTTATTTCTATGTAGCTACATAGTGGGCCCCAAGAATGATTTTCTCTGGTGGGCCCAAGGTGTTCCAGTCCGACGCTGAGTAAACCCATCTGTTATGTTACGGTAGCTGAGGAGTGCAGGTAAAAAAGGAAATACACCAGAGCAGTTGGAATCTATGAGATTGCAGTACCCTGACTAACCACCGCAACTAGAGGCAGCCGTGGAGCGTTCCTACGATGGTCCTAGACGCCTCGTCACAGCCTGAGAAACTAACTACACCTAAAGATAGAAATAGGAAAGCTATCTGCCCCGGAGCAGAACCCAAAGATAATAGAAAGCCCCCAAACATGTAATGGCGGTTAGACAAGAGGAAATACTGACACAGAAAGAAAATAGTATGAGCAAACGCTGGGGCCCAAACTATCTAAATAGAAAAGGACAGGAAGGGTACTTACTGCAATCCCAGAAAACCCTGAAAAACACCAACTCTACTAATTTCAAAATCACCTGAGATCACACGACCTCTACCACCTAAATTAGTTCTCTGGTGTAACAAAAACAGCAGCCACTGAAAAAACTGCAAAAAGCAAAAGTACAAAACACAGTGGCTGGACTAAACTGAGAGGGCAAAAGCCCCCGGAGGGGACCCAGAAGGCCCCCACAGAAGTGCAGGACAAAATGCAAAAATATAGCAAAAACACAAAATAAGAAATTGTCTTATCTGATAGCAGGAGATGCAGACACGACACAGAAGGCTACAAGGGAAACTGGAAAGAAGGATTCAGACCAGAACAATTGATCACCGGCAACCCTGATGGGAAAATGATTCCCTTAAATAAGACCAATCAGTAACACCTGATTCCCAATCCTCACTAGTACCGCTTGTAACCACCAGAGGGAGCCTCTGCTCAGAACTCATCTCAAACCCATTCACAACAGTACCCCCCCCTTGAGGAGGGGTCACCGAACCCTCATTTGAGCAACCAGGTCGGTCAGGATGAGTTCTATGATACGCACGGATAAGTCTCCTAGCATGGATGTCCGAAGCAAACACCCAAGAATTATCTTCCTGACCATAACCTCTCCATTTAACCAAATACTGGAGTCTTCGTCTAGAAAAACGAGAATCCAATATTTTCTCAACCACATACTCCAGATTGCCCTCAACCAAAAGAGGGTCAGGAGGCACAGCAGCAGGAACCACTGGCTCAACAAACCTCTTCAACAAGGACTTGTGGAACACGTTATGGATCTTAAATGTCCCTGGAAGAAGCAAACGAAAAGAAACAGGATTAATAATCTCCATGATCTTATAAGGTCCAATGAACCTAGGCTTAAATTTAGGAGATGCTACTCTCATAGGAATATTCTTTGAGGACAACCAGACCAAGTTCCCCACTTTAAACCGAGGACCATCAGTCCTATGCCGGTTAGCAAACCGCTGGGCCTTCTCCTGAGAGAGGGACAACCTCTCCACTACCTGGTCCCAAATCTGCTGCATACGCTCAACAACAGAGTCAACACCTGGACAGACAGAAGCCTCCGTCTGTCCTGAAGAAAATCGAGGGTGAAACCCAGAATTACAGAAAAACGGAGACATCAAAGTGGCAGAGCTAGCCCTATTATTAAGAGCAAACTCAGCCAAAGGCAAAAAAGAGACCCAGTCATCCTGATCAGCAGACACAAAGCATCTTAGATAAGTCTCCAATGTCTGGTTTGTTCTCTCAGTTTGACCATTGGTCTGAGGATGAAATGCCGAGGAGAAAGACAATTGAACACCCAGTTTAGAACAAAAAGTCCTCCAAAATCTGGAAACAAACTGGACTCCTCTGTCAGACACAATGTTCTCAGGAATGCCGTGTAAACGAACCACGTGCTGAAGGAACAACGGCACCAATTCAGAGGAGGAAGGCAACTTAGGTAATGGCACAAGATGTATCATTTTGGAAAACCTATCACAAATTACCCAGATGGTGGTCATTCTCTGAGAAACAGGAAGATCGGAAATGAAATCCATAGAGATATGGGTCCATGGTCTCTTGGGCACAGGCAATGGCATCAACAAACCACTAGAGCGAGAGCAAGGCTTGGAGCGAGAGCAAGTCCCGCAGGACTGCACAAATTCCCTGACATCGCGAGACAAGGTAGGCCACCAAAAGGACCGACTAACCAAGTCTCTGGTACCAAAAATTCCGGGATGCCCAGCCAATGCGGAACAATGAATCTCAGACATCACACTCTTTTTCCATTGGTCCGGGACAAACAATTTTCCAACAGGGCAGCGCTCGGGCCTATCCTCCTGACACCCCTCCAGAGCAAGTCTCAAATTAGGCGAGATGGCGGAAAGAACTACACCCTCCTTCAAAATAACAGAGGGATCAGATAGCTCAGGAGAGTCCGCAAGGAAACTCCTCGAGAGGGCATCCGCCTTAACATTCTTAGTGCCAGGAAGAAAGGAAACCACAAAATTAAAACGTGTGAAAAACAAGGCCCACCTGGCCTGTCTAGGATTGAGTCGCTTGGCAGATTCCAGATAGACCAGATTCTTATGGTCCGTAAGGACCACCACCTGATGTTTGGCTCCCTCCAGCCAATGTCTCCACTCTTCAAAAGCCCACTTCATGGCCAATAACTCCCGATTACCCACGTCATAATTACGTTCAGTAGGAGAAAATTTTCGAGAGAAAAAGGCACAAGGGTTACTTTTAGAGGTCTCTGGATCTTTTTGGGACAAAACGGCACCTGCCCCAATTTCAGAGGCATCAACCTCCACCTGAAATGGCAGAGAAACATCAGGCTGCCGTTAGAACAGGAGCAGAAGTGAATCTCTGCTTAAGTTCCTGAAACGCAGAGACTGCCTCAGGAGGCCAATTCACCACATCAGAACCCTTTCTGGTCAAATCAGTTAATGGTTTAACAATAACAGAGAAATTACCAATAAATTTACGATAAAAATTGGCAAAACCCAAAAATCTCTGAAGAGCCTTTAATGAAGTAGGTTGGACCCAATCACAGATGGCCTGAACCTTGACCGGGTCCATTTCAATAACAGATGGGGACAAAATGAATCCCAGAAATGAGATCTTCTGTACGCCAAAAAGACACTTTGATCCCTTCACATACAGAGCATTCTCTCTCAAAATCTGGAATACAGTTCGAACATGTTTCACATGAGAGTCCCAGTCATTAGAAAAAATCAAGATATCATCCAAATAAACAATCAGAAACTTGTCCACAAAATCCCTGAAAATGTCATTCATGAAGGACTGGAAGACGGAAGGAGCATTAGTGAGCCCAAAGGGCATCACAAGGTACTCAAAATGCCCTTCAGGGGTGTTAAATGCCGTCTTCCATTCATCCCCGTGCTTAATGCGAATAAGGTTATACGCCCCCCTGAGGTCAAGCTTGGTAAACCAAGTAGCGTTTTTCACCCTGGAAAACAGGTCAGAAATCAAGGGTAACGGGTATTGATATTTCACAGTAATATTGTTCAAGAGACGATAATCAATACACGGCCTTAATGAACCATCTTTTTTGGCCACAAAGAAAAAACCGGCACCTAAGGGTGAAGAGGATGGTCTGATATGACCCTTCTCCAATGATTCCTTGATATAAGACCGCATAGCGTCATGTTCAGGTACAGACAAGTTAAAAAGGCGACCCTTAGGGAATTTACTACCTGGCACTAATTCAATAGCGCAGTCATAGCTCCTATGGGGAGGTAAGGATGCAGATTTACTTTCGCTAAACACATCAGAAAAATCAAACAAAAAGTCAGGAACATCCTCAGCCTGGGGGGAGGCAGAAAAAACAGGAGTGTTGGTATTAACACATTGGCAGCCCCAACTGGTTACAGACACAGATTTCCAATCCAAAACAGGATTATGAGACTGTAACCAAGGGAAACCCAGCACGATAATGTCATGCAGATTATATAGAACCAAAAATTTGCAGCACTCCTGGTGATCAGGTTCAACCCTCATTATCACCTGAGTAGAAAACTGGGGTTTATTCTCAGCCAAAGGGGTAGAATCGATCCCCAGTAGGGGAATAGACTTCTGTAGGGGTATCAAGGGAAATCCACAACGTTTAGCAAAATCATAATCCATCAGGTTAATAGCTGCTCCAGAATCAACGAAAGCCTGAGCAGAAAATGAGGACAGAGAGCATATCAGAGTGACAGTTAATAAAAACTTAGTCTGAACACTACCCAAGACAACTGAGCGTGCAAAACGTCTTCCCCGCTTAGGGCAGACTGAAATAGCATGAGAGGCATCACCACAGTAGAAACATAACCCATTGCGCTTTCGAAACTCATGACGCTGTGCCCCAGACACCACTCCATCACACTGCATGGGCTCAGCAGCTGGCTCACAAGGCAACACCACTCCACGCATACTTCTCCGCTCACGCAAACGTCTGTCAATTTGAATCGCTAATGACATAGAATCATTGAGACCAGAGGGGACAGGGAATCCCACCATAACATCCTTTACATTATCCGACAGACCCTTCCGGAAAAGGGCCGCCAAAGCGTCGTCATTCCATTTGGTCAGGACTGCCCACCTACGGAATCTCTGACAGTATAACTCAGCGTCATCAAGCCCCTGATTTAATGCCAACAAGGCTTTTTCAGCTTGATCAGTGACATTAGGCTCATCGTACAATAACCCCAAAGCCTGAAAAAATGCATCAACATCACTCAAAACAGGATCCCCAGGTGTCAGGGAAAAAGCCCAATCCTGAGGATCGCCGCGCAGGAGAGAGATGACAATTTGAACCTGCTGCGCTGCGTTTCCTGAGGACTTAGATTTTAAGGCAAGAAACAATTTACAATTATTTTTGAAATTCTGAAACTTAGCTCGATCCCCTGAAAACAAATCTGGCATGGGGATCCTAGGTTCCACAACAGGCAACCTAGCAAGATATGCAGCAATACTCCGAACCTCAGTGGCAAGCTGATCCACACGGCCAGACAACTGTGCAAACTCCATTGGGAGAAAAGATCCTCCCCAGCACCCAGAGATACAGAGGGAAAAAAAAAAAAAAAATGCAACAAACAGAAAAATATCTCTGACAACTTTTCTTCCTTCAAAATATTTTTTCCCTTCTGTGAGTACCATACAATTTTTATGGCCGGTGATACTGTTATGTTACGGTAGCTGAGGAGTGCAGGTAAAAAAGGAAATACACCAGAGCAGTTGGAATCTATGAGATTGCAGTACCCTGACTAACCACCGCAACTAGAGGCAGCCGTGGAGCGTTCCTACGATGGTCCTAGACGCCTCGTCACAGCCTGAGAAACTAACTACACCTAAAGATAGAAATAGGAAAGCTATCTGCCCCGGAGCAGAACCCCAAAGATAATAGAAAGCCCCCAAACATGTAATGGCGGTTAGACAAGAGGAAATACTGACACAGAAAGAAAATAGTATGAGCAAACGCTGGGGCCCAAACTATCTAAATAGAAAAGGACAGGAAGGGTACTTACTGCAATCCCAGAAAACCCTGAAAAACACCAACTCTACTAATTTCAAAATCACCTGAGATCACACGACCTCTACCACCTAAATTAGTTCTCTGGTGTAACAAAAACAGCAGCCACTGAAAAAACTGCAAAAAGCAAAAGTACAAAACACAGTGGCTGGACTAAACTGAGAGGGCAAAAGCCCCCGGAGGGGACCCAGAAGGCCCCCACAGAAGTGCAGGACAAAATGCAAAAATATAGCAAAAACACAAAATAAGAAATTGTCTTATCTGATAGCAGGAGATGCAGACACGACACAGAAGGCTACAAGGGAAACTGGAAAGAAGGATTCAGACCAGAACAATTGATCACCGGCAACCCTGATGGGAAAATGATTCCCTTAAATAAGACCAATCAGTAACACCTGATTCCCAATCCTCACTAGTACCGCTTGTAACCACCAGAGGGAACCTCTGCTCAGAACTCATCTCAAACCCATTCACAACACCCATCATGAACATCCAAAGAATAAAGCCTGCATGGTGCGCTCATGTTGCTATTATATGGCTATTACAAGAATTTTTAAACACTTCACCCCCTGGCAATTTTCAATTTTTTCGTTTTGTTTTATTCCTCCCCTTCTTATAAGAGGCATAACATTTTTATTTTTCCATCCACATAGCCATATGAGGGCTGTGAGTTTTTGCAGGACGATTTGTGCTTTTGAATGACAGTTTTCATTCTACCACAGTGTACTGGAAAATGGAAAAAAAATTCCAAGTGCGTTGAAATCGCAAAAAGCAAAAAAATGTAATTTTGACATTTTTATTTTTTGTCTTATGCAATTTACCGATCTGACTAATTTATTTCATATTTTAATAGAGCAGACTTTTCCGAACACAGTGAAACCAAATACGTATACCGTATATCCTCGAGTATAAGCCGAGGCCCCTAATTTTGCCAAAACTGGGTAAGCTTATTGACTTGAGTATAAGTGGGCAGCGCGGTGGCTCAGTGGATAGCATTGCAGCGCTGAAGTCCTGGGTTCAAGTCCCACCAAGGACAACATCTGCAAGGAGTTTGTATGTTCTCCCCGTGTTTGCGTGGGTTTCCTCCGGGTACTCCGGTTTCCTCCCACACTACAAAAGACATACTGATAGGGAATCTAGATTGTGAGCCCCATCGAGGACAGTGACAAAAAAAAATGTGTGCAAATTGTAAAGCGCTGCGGAATATGTTAGCGCTATATAAAAATAAAGATTATTATTATTATTATTATTATAAGCCTGGTGTACATTGTCCCCTCATCCCTGTCCTACTCTGTGTGGCTATTCCGCCTCCCAGTATGCATGGCTCGGCTCCCCGTCCCATCCTTCTATGTATGGCTCAGCTCCTAGTGATCCCCCGTCCTCAGTGCTCCCCGTCCTCTTCAGTGCTCCGCCGTCCTGCTCCTCTATGATTCCCCTTCCTGCTCTGTGCTTCCCCGTCCTGCTCCGTGCTCCCCCATCCTACTCTGTGCTTCCTCCGTCATCCTCTGTGCTCCCCCGCCCTCCTCTGTGCTCCCTCCTTCCTGGTCCGTGCTTCCCCTGTCCTCCCCCATCCTGCTCTGTGCTCTCCCCGTCCTGCTCCGTGCTTCCCCCGTCCTCCTCCTCTGTGCTCCCCCCGTCCTGCTCCATGCTTCCCCCGTCCTTCCCCATCCTGCTCTGTGCTTCCCCTGTCCTACTCCATGCTCCCCCCATCATACTCACCCTCCTGTGCAATCGCTGAATGTCCCTGCAATCCTCCGTTGTCCCGGCTTCCTGCAGCTCTCCTCTGTTGAGCGGTCTCGTGGTACCGCTCATTAAGGCTGAATGTGCTGAAAATCTCGGCTTATACAAGAGTATATATGGTATATATTTTTTATTTATTTTTAATGAGGCAAAAAGAAGGGTGATTTGAACTGTGTTTTTTTTATTTTTTCATATTTTTATGAACTTTTTTTTTCACTTTTTACTGTATTTAATAATCCCTTTAGGGAACTTAGCTGTGATCATCCGATCTATACATAGCTATACATAGCAGAGCTTCTGTTATGTTTCGGTAGCTGAGGAGGACAGGAACAACAGCAGGGCAGCAGAACACCTGAGATGTTGGTAACTGATGGATTGCAGATTCCTAAACTAACGACACAACTAGAGGTAGCCGTGGAGCGTTCCTATGTTGATCTAGACACCTCGTCACAGCCTGAGAGATAACTACACCTAAAGGCAGAAAGATGAAAGCTATCTGCCCCAGAGCAGATCCCCAAAGAAAATAGGAAGCCCCCAAACATATAATGGCGGTTAGACAAGATGAAAACACAAACATAGGCAGAAAATAGAATGAGCAAACGCTGGGGCCACAAGCTGACTAAATAGGATAGGAAAGGAGAGATTACTTTCTGCAACCCAGAAAACCCTACAAAAATTCAACAATTCTGATTACAAAAACCTGAGATCACACGATCTTGCCACCCGCTAAATCAGATCTCAGTGTAAACAAAACCAAGCTGCAGCCGCTGAAAAAACAGGGAAAAGCAAATGAGCAAATAACAGTGACTGCAGATAAACTGTGAGGAGCTCAGGCCCCAGGAGGGGACCTGGCTGACCTCCACAAAAGTGCAGAAAACAATGCAAAAAACAAGCACAAAAAGAAAAGCAAAAAATATCTTATCTGAAAGCAGGAGATGCAGGCAAGACTCCAGCAAACTTCCAAATGAACCAGGAACCACAATTGAGACAAGAACAATTGATCACGACAACCATCATAGGAGGGAACCTCCCTTATATCAGACCAGTCAGTGATCCCAGATTGCCACTCCTCGCTGAAAGGTTCAGTACTGTCTGTAACCACCAGAGGGAGCCTCTGCTCAGAAACCATCTCTAGCACATTCATAACAGCTTCATGTTATGTTTCGGTAGCTGAGGAGAGATTGCAAAAATAGCCAAAGAAGCAATACACCAGAGAGGCTGGAAACTATTGGATTGCAGGACCCTAAACTAACTGCAACACTAGACGTAAATGTACGTCAAAGGTCATGAAGGGGTAAGTGTAGTAATTAACCCCTTTCTGTCATCTGATGTACTATCCCATCCACGTGCCTGGGACTTAATTCCCAAGGACGGGATAGAACATCATAGTCGATCGGCCGCGCTCACGGGGGGAAAGCGGCCGATCGCGGCCGGTGTTAGTTGATATTCACAGCTAACACCCGGAACCTAGTGCCAGGAGCGGTCACGGACCGCTCCCGGCACTTTAACCCCTGGCACACTGCGATCAAACATGATGTTAGTGTTCCGGCAGCATAGGGAAGCATCGCGCAGGGAGGGAGCTCCCTGCATTCTTCCCTGATACCCTCAGGGCAACGCGATGTGATTGCGCTGTTCCGAGGGCCTCTTCCCTGCAGTCACCTGCATCCAAGATGGCCGCAGGGTCCTTCCGGGTCCTGCAGGGAGGTGGCTTGTCAGTGCCTGCTGAAAGCAGGCGCTGGCAAGCCTCCTGCACTGCCTGTCAGATTGCTGATCTGACAGAGTGCTCTGCAAACTGTCAGATCTGCGATCTGACACTGTATAGTGATGTCTCACCCTGGGACAATGTAAAATGTAAAAAAAAATATATATATATATATATATATATATATATATATGTGTAAAAATATTTAAAAAATCCCTAAATAAATAAATAAAAAAAAATTCTCCAATCAGCACATTATTATTATGTAAGTAAAAAAAACAATAAAAGTACACATATTTAGTATTGCCACGTCAGTAACGACCCCCCTATAAAACTGTCCCACTAGTTAACCCCTTTAGTGAACCCCTTAAAAAAAAAACAAGGCAAAAAAACAATGCTTTATCATCATACCGCCGAACAAAAAGTGGAATAACACACGATGAAAAAGACGGATACAATAAGCTGTTACCACTGAAAACGGCACCTTGTCCTGCAAAAAACGAGCCACCATACAGCATCATCAGTGAAGAAATAAAAAAGTTATAGCTTGCAGAATAAAGCAATGCATAAATAATTATTTTTTATATAAAATACTTTTTATTGTATAAAGGCGTCAAGACATAAAAAAAGATACAAATGAGGTATTGCTGTAATCGTACTAACCTGAAGAATAAAACTACTTTATCAATTTTACCACACACGTAATGGTATAGACACCCCTCCCAAAAGAAATTCATGAATTGCTGGTTTTTGTTCATTCTGCCTCCCAAAAATCATAATAAAAAGTGATAAAAAGTCATGTGTCCAAAAATGGTACCAATAAAAACGTTAACTCATCCCGCAAAAAATAACACCTCACATGACTTTGTTGGACAAAATATGGAAAAATTATAGCTCTCAAAATCTGGTGATGCAAAAATTATTTTTTGCAATAAAAACGTCTTTTAGCCTGTGACAGCTGCCAATCATTAAAACCCAATATAAAAATCCACTATAAATAGCCTTTATCACCCCCTTAGTTAGGGAAAAATAATAAAATTTAAAAAATGTATTTATTTCCTTTTTCCCGTTAGGGTTAGGATTAGGGTTAGGATTAGGGATAGGGTTGGGTTTAGGTTAAGGGGTGTGTTAGGGTTAGGTTTTTGGTTAGGGTTTTGGTTAGGGTTGGGATTAGGTTTAGGGGTGTGTTGGGGTTAGGGTTGGAGTTAGAATTGGGGGTTTCCACTGTTTAGGCACATCAGGGGCTCTCCAAACTTGACATGGCGTCTGATCTCAATTCAAGCCAATTCCGCGTTGAAAAAGTCAAACGGTGCTGCTTCCCTTCCGAGCTCTGCCATGTGCCCAACCAATGGTTTACCCCCACATATGGGGTATCAGCGTATTCAGGACAAATTGCACAATAACTCTTGAGGTCCAATTTCTTCTGTTACCCTTGGGTAAATAAAAAATTGGGGGCGAGAAGATAATTTTGTGGAAAAATTATGATTTTTTATTTTTACGGATCTTCGTTATAAGCTTCTGTGAAGCACTTGGGGGTTCAAAGTGCTCACCACACATCTAGATAAGTTCCTTAGGGGGTTTACTTTCCAAAATGGTGTCACTTATGGGGAGTTTCCACTGTTTAAGTGCATCAGGGGCTCTTCAAATGCAGTATGGCGTCCGATCTCAATTCCAGTCAATTTTGCATTGAAAAGTCAAACGGCTCTCCTTCCCTTCCGAGATCTGCCATGCACCCAAACAGTGGTTCCCCCCACATATGGGGTATCATCGTACACAGGACAAATTGCACAACAACTTTTGCAGTCCAATTTCTCCTGTTACCCTTGGTAAAATAAAAAAAATTGGATCTGAAGTAAATATTTTGTGAAAAAAAGTTAAATGTTTCTTTTTTTCTTCCACATTCCAAAAATTCCTGTGATGCACCTGAAGGGTAAATAAACTTCTTGAATGTGGTTTTGAGCACCTTGAGGGGTACAGTTTTTAGAATGGTGTCACTTTTGGGTATTTTCTATCATATAGAGCCCTCAAAGTGACTTCAAATGTGATGTAGTCCCTAAAAAAAAAAAATAATGGTGTTGTAAGAATGAGAAATCGCTGGTCAACTTTTAACCCTTATAACTTCTTAACAAAAAAATTTGCTTCCAAAATTGTGCTGATGTAAAGTAGACATGTGGGAAATGTTATTTATTAACTATTTTGTGTGCCTTATTTCTCTGTTTTAAGGGCATAAAAATTCAAAGTTTGAAAATTGCAAAATTTTCACCATATTTCTGTTTTTTCATAAATAAACGCAAGTTATATCGAATAAATTTTGCCACTACCATGAAGTACAGTATGTCTCGCAAAAAGAATCTCAGAATCGCGAAGATCTGTTGAAGTGTTCCAGAGTTATAACCTCATAAAGGGACAGTGGTCAGAATTGTAAACATTGTTCCCTGGGGGAAGGACATCATAGGAGATACCAGGTCAGGTGATAGCTGTGTCGCAGTCAGGAATTATAAAAGGCCAGATATAGCAAATGTGAGAATTACGCTAATACTTAACTTCTAACAGAGTAGGGAGGTGCCCATGTTTACTTTGGTCTTAGCACTTTGAAAATCCTTATATGAAAATGCAAGTGCAAAGTCCCCTGAGAAATGTACTTGGAAGAAATGCTTCGGACATACAATAAGGGAGAGTGCAGTGCCTCCATTACAGGGCCAGCTGTGGACTGCCCTTGTTAGTGCTGGAGTACTTGACGTTTGAGTCATATATAGCCGCTATAGGGATCTATAGGGCTAGACTGCACCCCTGATTCTTCCTGCATGAAATTTTGCCAGGATGAAATTTACCCACACCTAGAACAGAGAACAGGAAATGGGTGAGAACTGTTGTGAACGCTCTGGATCTGACTTCTGAGTTTGGGCTCCCTCTGGTAGCTGCTGATAGTAATGAAGCTGCTTTGGCTAACAGAGGTTCATCAGCTGGAAGCGATGATTGGCAATCTGGTGTTGATGACTGGGGAGATTTAAGTGAGTAACCTTCCCATGATCCTCGCCGGTGATTAGTTCCGTCCTGGTTTCTTTTGGAAGTTAGCCTGCTTCCTGCTTCGTCCTGCAAACTTTCAGATAAGTTATTTGCTGTTTATTTCTGTGGCATTTGCTTTTGTCTATTTCAGTTTTCTGCCCTTTTGGGTTTATGCAGCCAGGTTCCCCTGCGGGGGCCTGCGCTGGACACTGTTTCTCTTTTGCCACTGTTTATGTATTTTCAGTTCATTGTTATTTCAGCATCTGCTGATTTGCTACGAGTTCACACCAGAGACAGTTTATGTATTTTCAGTTCCCTGTTGTTTCAGTGTCTGCTGATTTGCTACCAGTACACACCAGAGTCTGATCTAGCGGGGGAGAGATCATGTGGTCTCAGTATTTTTGCATATCAGACTGGTTGGAGTTTTTCTTTTAGTACAGTTAGGTCCATAAATATTTGGACAGAGACAACATTTATCTAATTTTGGTTCTAGACATTACCACAATGAATTTGAAACAAAACAAATCAGATGCAGTTGAAGTTCAGACTTTCAGCTTTCATTTGAGGGTATCCACATTAAAATTGGATGAAGGGTTTAGGAGTTTCAGCTCCTTAACATGTGCCACCCTGTTTTTAAAGGGACCAAAAGTAATTGGACAAATGACTCCAAGGCTATTTCATGGACAGGTGTGGGCAATCCCTTTGTTATGTCATTCTCAATTAAGCAGATGAAAGGGCCGGAGTTGATTTGAGGTGTGGTGTTTGCATTTGGAAGGTTTTGCTGTGAAGGAAACATGTGGTCACAGGAGCTCTCCATGCAGGTGAAACAAGCCATCCTTAAGCTGCAAGAACAGAAAAAAACCCATCCAAGAAATTGCTACAAACATTAGAAGTGGCAAAATCTACAATTTGGTACATCCTGAGAAAGAAAGAAAGCACTGGTGAACTCATCAATCCAAAAAGACCTGGGAGCCCACGGAAGACAACAGTGGTGGATGATCGCTGCATACTTTCTTTGGTGAAGAAGAACCCGTTCACAACATCAACTGAAGTCCAGAACACTCTCAGTGAAGTAGGTGTATCTGTCTCTAAGTCAACAGTAAAGAGAAGACTCCATGAAAGTAAATACAAAGGGTTCACATCTAGATGCAAACCATTCATCAATTCCAAAAATAGACAGGCCAGAGTTAAATTTGCTGAAAAACACCTCCAGAAGCCAGCTCAGTTCTGGAAAAGTATTCTATGGACAGATGAGACAAAGATCAACCTGTACCAGAATGATGGGAAGCCAAAGTTTGGAGAAGAAAGGGAACGGCACATGATCCAAGGCACACCACATCCTCTGTAAAACATGGTGGAGGCAACGTGATGGCATGGCCATGCATGGCTTTCAATGGCACTGGGTCACTTGTGTTTATTGATGACATAACAGCACACAAGAGTAGCCGGATGAATTCTGAAGTGTACCGGGATATACTTTCAGCCCAGATTCAGCCAAATGCTGCAAACTTGATTGGACGGCGCTTCATAGTACAGATGGATAATGACCCCAAGCATGCAGCCAAAGCTACACAGGAGTTCATGAGTGCAAAAAAGTGGAACATTCTTCAATGGCCAAGTCAATCACCAGATCTTAACCCAATTGAGCATGCATTTCACTTGCTCAAATCCAGACTTAAGAGGGAAAGACCCACAAACAAGCAAGACCTGAAGGCTGCGGCTGTAAAGGCCTGGCAAAGCATTAAGAAGGAGGAAACCCAGCGTTTGGTGATGTCCATGGGTTCCAGACTTAAGGCAGTGATTGCCTCCAAAGGATTCGCCACAAAATTTTGAAAATAAAAATATTTTGTTTGGGTTATGTTTATTTGTCCAATTACTTTTGACCTCCTAAAATGTGGAGTGTTTGTAAAGAAATGTGTACAATTCCTACATTTTCTAACACATATTTTTGTTCAACCCTTCAAATTAAACGTTACAATCTGCACTTGAATTCTGTTGTAGAGGTTTCATTTCAAATCCAATGTGGTGGCATGCAGAGCCCAACTCGCGAAAATTGTGTCACTGTTAGGGTTGAGCATTCCGATACTGCAAATATCGGGTATCGGCCGATATTGGCTGTATCGGAATTCCGATTCCGAGTTCCGATATTTTCGTCTTATCGGATACCGGAATCGGGATTGTCACTGTCAGTGTCCGTCGGTCGGGTCTGTCAGGAGTCAGCGGCACTTACCTGTCAGAAGATCTCCGGCGGTCACGTCCTGGACTGCTTCATGGCCGCAATCTTCTTTCCCCGGCGGTCACATGCAGTTTCTCGCGATAACTGCAGTGACTGCTGGGTAATCCCGGCCGTAAAGCAGTCAGTCCGATGATGTCACCGCCGGGGAAGCAGGTAATCAGCTGTGCTGCGTCGCGATGACAGGCTCTGCCTGTCATTGCGATGTAGCAGAGTTGGATCGTCGTGGGACTGTCGTTACTATGGACTGCGTCGGACAGGTGGTATACTGTTGGTTTTTTTTTTTCTTTTTTTACAGGAGATCGATGGCGTCGCAGGAATGAGAGTACAATAAAATTAATGAAAACTGTGTTGTCTCTTTTATTTCATTAAAATACTTTTTTCTTGCTTTGTCTTTTTTTTATGCATTTAATAACTTTGGGATTAATAATGGATCGGTGTCTTATTGACACCTCTCCATTATTAACCGGGCTTATTGTCACCGTGCAATCAACGGTGACATTAACCCCTTATTACCCCGCTTGCCACCGCTACAGGGCAAGTGGGAAGAGCCGGGTAAAGTGCCACAATTGGCACATCTTTTGATGCGCCAAATGTGGGGCTGCTGTAGCCTGGTATTATCAGGCTGTTGAGGGCCAAAATCCATGGGCCTTGACAGTCTTTTAATACCAGGCCGCAGCAGTCTGCATTTTACTTGGCTGGTTAACAAAAATAGGGGGGATCCCCACGCCGTTTTTTTTTCGAGGGGATCCCTTATTTTTGTTAACCAGCCAAGCTAAGCAGACTGCTGTGGCCTGGTATTATCAGGCTTGCAAGGTCCATGGATATTGGATCCTTACCAGCCTGAAAAACCAGGCCTCAGCGGTCTGCTTCATCTGGCTGGTTAACAAAAATAGGGGGGACCCCATGCCAATTTTTTTCGAGGGGATCCCCTATTTTTGTTAATCAGCCAAGATATGCAGACTGCTGTGGCCTGGTATTATCAGGCTGGCAAGGTCCATGGATCTTGGCTCCTTAACAGCCTGAAAATCCAGGCCTCAGCAGTCTGCTTCATCTGGCTGGTTAACAAAAATAGGGGGGACCCCACGCCAATTTTTTTCGAGGGGATCCCCTATTTTTGTTAATCAGCCAAGATATGCAGACTGCTGTGGCCTAGTATTATCAGGCTGGCAAGGTCCATGGATCTTGGCTCCTTAACAGCCTGAAAATCCAGGCCTCAGCGGTCTGCTTCATCTGGCTGGTTAACAAAAACAGGGGGGACCCCACGCCATTTTTTTTTCGAAGGGAGCCCCTATTTTTGTTAATCAGGTCCCTCTGACGTCACTGATTGTGTCCCTGGCTGACCTGAAGTGAAAGTGGAAAGCAATCAATTAAGCTTTCCACTTAAGGGCCCGTCTCACATAGCGATATCGCTACCGAGATCGCTGCTGAGTCACTAGTTTTGTGACGCAGCAGTGAGCTCACCAGCGATATCGCTGTGTGTGACATTCAGCGACGATCAGCCCCCCTGCCGGGTATCGCTGATCGTCGCTGAAATGTCAGGACCTTTTTTTGATCGCTGGTTTCCCGCTGACAGGCACGCATCGCTGCGTGTGACAGGCGGGAGACCAGCGATCCGCTGGTAACCAAGGTACACAGCGGGTTTCCAGGCGCGGGGCTGTGCCTAGAAAACCCGCTGTGTACCTTGGATACCAGCGCCCTGATGCAGGGAGCTGGTATCCAAGGTACACAGCGGGTTTCCAAGCGCTGCGTGGTGCCTGGAAACCCGCTGTGTACCTTGGTTACCAGCGGATCGCTGGTCTCCCGCCTGTCACACGCAGCGATGCGTGCCTGTCAGAGGGAAACCAGCGATCAAAAAAAGGTCCTGACATTTCTGCGACGATCAGCGATACCCGGCAGGGGGGCTGATCGTCGCTGAATGTCACACACAGCGATATCGCTGGTGAGCTCGCTGCTGCGTCACAAAACTTGTGACTCAGCAGCGATCTCGGTAGCGATATCGCTATGTGAGACGGGCCCTTAAGCGATGTTACCCGCAGTGTCGCTGTCCCAGATCGCTGCCTGAGCTGCCTGTTTGGCAGCTCAGCAGCGATCATGTAGCGATACACCAGCGATCCTGACAAGTGCATATCGTTGTCGGGATCGCTGGTGTATCGTTATGTGACACCCAGCCTTTACTCTCCTGTCAGGCAGGAGAGGAACTCATTCATTTGGGGTTTACTGTGAGGCTGCAGCATTAGCTGCGGTCCCTGCAGTAAACATTAACCCTTTCTGAAGGATTACACCGTGGGACCTGACTGTGCATGGATAGGTAAGAATAATTTTGCTTTTTTATTTTATTTTTATTACAGGAAATGGTTTTTGCAGTAAAATAAAATATGGTCAAAAACATGTGTCTTTATTTCATTAAAATGATTTTTAATTAAAGTGTGTGTGTTTTATTTTTATTTCATGCAATAGGATTAATAATTGATAGTTGTCTAATTGACAGCTCTCAATTATTAACCTGGCTTAAGGTCACCTTTCAATAGCAAGGTGGCTTTAACCCCATATTAACCCATTCGCCACCGCTACAGGGCAATGGGAATAGACGGGCAAAGTGCCAGAAAGGGCGAATCTAATTATAGATTTGTCTTTTCTGGGGTGTCTGGGGGCAGATGTTAGTAGCCGGGGGGGGGCAAAAATAATGGTCCCTCTCTGGGCTATTATTATCTGCCCCCACTCACTGGCTTTGTCTGTCTGGTTGCGAAAATAGGGCGGGAGCCCACGCATTTTTTTTCAGCAATTTTACACCTCATATATATATATCATGTCATTGAATTTGTGACACATATATATATATATTTATATTTGTAGTTCATACACTTCTACATAGTATAATAGCCGCTAATTCAATTGCCGGCTTTTGTGAAAATGCAGAACCCGACATGAAATGACACTTGGTGTACATAGGGTTAACCATGTCTTTTCATGTCCTTTGCTATCTAATTTGCACAAACAATTAAATCAGTCTATGTGTGCAAAATTTCACACCTGTAGGGGTTAATTAAAGGTGTAAATTCGTAGCAAAAAAGTCCGTTTTTTTTACAACGAATTTACACCTTTAATTAACCCCTACAGGTGTGAAATTTTGCACACATAGACTGATTTAATTGTTTGTGCAAATTAGATAGCAAAGGACATGAAAAGACATGGTTAACCCTATGTACACCAAGTGTCATTTCATGTCGGGTGACCCGACATGAAATGACACTTGGTGTACATAGGGTTAACCATGTCTTTTCATGTCCTTTGCTATCTAATTTGCACAAACAATTAAATCAGACTATGTGTGCAAAATTTCACACCTGTAGGGGTTAATTAAAGGTGTAAATTCGTAGCAAAAAAGTCCGTTTTTTTTTACAACGAATTTACACCTTTAATTAACCCCTACAGGTGTGAAATTTTGCACACATAGACTGATTTAATTGTTTGTGCAAATCAGATAGCAAACGACATGAAAAGACATGGTTAACCCTATGTACACCAAGTGTCATTTCATGTCGGGTGCTTCTGTCTTTTCACTGAAGCCGGCTTTACCCGGCAATTGAATCAGAGAGGATATTTTACTATGTAGAAGTGTATAAACTATACATATATGTATATATATATGTCACAATGACATGTATATATATATATATAATGTATTCTATGTGTGTATATTTAGTGTTTACAAGGAAAGAATGGGTTTTTTTTTAGTTGCGATATTTTGTTCCCATAGACTTACATGGGACTTCCGGTATCGGTATCGGGTATCGCCGATATTTTAGTGATATCGGCGATACCATTCCGATTCCGATACTTTAGGATATCGGAAAGTATCGCTCAACTCTAGTCACTGTCCAAATATTTCTGGCCCTGACTGTATTTGTTGGATTGCAGACAGTATTCTGTCCTGTCTTGTTCTATCTAGATAGTGTGGGCCCCAGCATTTACTTACTGTATTTTCTGCCTGCATTTGTATTTCATCTTGTATCACCACCAATATATGTTTGGGGGCTACCTATTCCTTTAGGGGTCTACTACGGGGCAGTTAGATTCACTTTTTCTCTCTTTAGGTTTAGTTAACTCTCTGGCTGTGTCGAGGTGTCTAAGGCACCATAGGCACGTCCCACGGCTACTTCTAGTTGTGCTGGCAGTTTAGGGGTCTGCAATCCGCTAGTTACCAACCCTCTGGGTGTCTGGTTGCTTAGCCTATTTTTGCTGCTGTCCTCCTCGGCTACCAAATCATAGCAGAATCACCGGCCAGACTGTAAGTTCTAAGGTACTCAAAAGAAGGAAAGAATAGTAAAAAAAAAGTTTCAGAATTTTTTA
Organism: Oophaga sylvatica; assembly: GCA_033576555.1. Taxonomy (NCBI): domain Eukaryota; kingdom Metazoa; phylum Chordata; class Amphibia; order Anura; family Dendrobatidae; genus Oophaga; species Oophaga sylvatica. Next base: position 478,134,799 of record JARQOD010000004.1, read on the forward strand.
TTTATTTTTTCCTCTTTTTCTCTGGGGGCCGTAGGAGGATTTTTTTTTTCAATGGAGATTGTGCAGTTGTCTGGTCGAGTTGAGCGGCTCGCTGCTGAAGTTCGGGGAATTTCGGCCTATCTCACTCATTTTCTGCTGTGGAACCTAGGATCCCTCTTCCTGATATATTTTCTGGGGATCGGTCAAAATTTTGGAACTTTAAGAATAATTGTAAGTTGTTTTTTGCCTTGAAACCTAAGTCCTCGGGGAACGCAGCGCAGCAGGTTCAAATTGTCATCTCCCTGTTGCGCGGCGACCCTCAAGACTGGGCCTTTTCCCTGACACCTGGAGATCCTGTTTTGGCTAATGTTGATGCATTTTTTCAGGCTCTGGGGTTGTTGTATGATGAACCTAATGTTATTGATCAAGCTGGGAAAGCCTTGTTGGCATTGAACCAGGGTCAGGAAGCGGCAGAGTTATATTTTCAGAAATTCCGAGAGTGGGCAGTCCTTACTAAATGGAACGATAATGCCCTAGCGGCTCTTTTTCGGAATGGTCTGTCAGAAACCGTAAAATATGTTATGGTGGGATTTCCTGTCCCCTCTGGTCTCAACGACTCTATGTCATTATTAGCAATTCAAATTGACACGTTTACGTGAACGTAGAAATATGCGAGAGGTAGTGATGCCTTTCGAACGAACCTCTGAGCCCATGCAGTGTGATGGGGTTGTTTCTGGGGCTCAGCGTTGAGAATTTCGAAAGCGTAATAAGTTGTGCTTCTGTTGTGGGGACGCTTCTCATACTATTTCCGTCTGCCCTAAGAGGGGAAGACGTTTTGCGCACTCATTTGTTTTGTGCAATGTACAGCCTAATTTCTCTTGACTGCTACCTTGATCTGCTCCCTGTCCTCATTTTCTGCTCAGGTTTTTGTCAATTCAGGAGCAGCCCTGAACTTGATGGATTTCGACTTTGCCAAACGTTGTGGTTTTCCCATGTTACCCCTGAGGACTCCTATTCCTTTGCTGGGCATTGATTCTACCCCTTTGGTGGAGAATAAATCCCAGTTTTGGACCCAGGTGATAATGCGGGTAGCCCCGGACCACCAAGAGAATTGTAAATTTTTGGTGTTGCATAATTTACATGACATTATTGTACTGGGTTTTCCTTGGTTGCAGATCCATAATCCTGTTTTGGATTGGAAGTCTGTGTCTGTGGTCAGTTGGGGTTGTCAATGTGTTCGTGGTAACACTTCTGTTTTTTCTACCTCTCCCCAGTCTCAGGATATCCCCGACTATTTGGCTGATTTTTCTGATGTGTTTAGTGAGAGTAAGTCTGCGTCCTTGCCTCCCCACAGGAGTTATGATTGCGCGATTGAGTTGGTGCCGATTGGAAATTTCCCAAGGGTCGGCTCTTCAATTTGTCTGTACCTGAGCATGAGGCTATGCAATCTTATATCAAAGAGTCATTGGAGAAGTGCCATATTAGACCAACCTCTTCACCTTTAGGTGCCAGCGTTTTCTTTGTGGCAAAGAAGGATGGCTCATTGAGGCCATGTATTGACTATCGTCTCCTTAATAAGATCACTGTTAAATATCAGTATCCATTAAGCCTGATTTCCGATTTATTCTCCAGAGTGAAAGGTGCTAGTTGTTTTACCAAGCTTGACCATAGGGGGACGAATAATCTTATTCACATTAAGCACGGTGATGAATGGAAGATGGCGTTTAATACTCCTGAGGGGCATTTTGAGTACCTAGTGATGCCTTTTGGGCTCACTAATGCCCCTTCCGTCTTCCAATCCTTCATGTACAATATTTTCTGGGATTTTTTGGATAAGTTTCTGATAGTTTATTTGGACGATATTCTGATTTTCTCCAATGACTGGGATTCTCATGTGGAACATGTTCGGATGGTATTCTGGATTTTGAGAGAAAATGCTTTGTTTCAAAATGTCTCTTTGGCGTACAGAAGGTTTCGTTTTTGGGATTCATTCTGTCTCCGTCCGCTATAGAAATGGACCCGGTCAAGGTTCAGGCCATTTGTGATTGGGTTCAGCCCACTTCATTGAAGGCTCCTCAGAGATTTTTGAGTTTTGCTAATTTTTACCGTAAATTTATAAGTAATTTTTCTGGTATTGTGAAACCACTGACTGATTTGACCAAAAAGGGCTCTGATGTGGTGAATTGATCTCCAGAGGCAGTTTCGGCATTTCAGGAGCTTAAGCGGAGATTCACTTCTGCTCCTGTTCTGCGGCAACCTGATGTTTCTCTCCCATTTCAGGTGGAAATAGATGCTTCTGAGATTGGTGCAGGAGCCGTTTTGTCCCAAAGGGATCCTGTAACCTCTAAGATTAACCCTTGTGCATTCTTCTCTCGAAAGTTTTCAACAGCTGAACGTAATTATGATGTGGGGAATCGGGAATTATTGGCTATGAAGTGGGTGTTTGAGGAGTGGAGACATTGGTTGGAGGGAGCCAAACATCAATTTGGGGTCCTCACTGACCACAAGAACCTGATCTATCTCGAATCAGCCAAGCTATTAAATCCTAGACAGGCCAGGTGGGCCTTGTTTTTTCACGTGTTTTAATTTTGTGGTCTCTTTTCTTCCGGGCACTAAGAATGTTAAGACGGATGCCCTCTCTTGATGTGACTGACCCTACTGCCATTCTGAAGGAGGGTGTGGTTCTTTCCGCTATCTCACCCGATTTGAGACTGGCCCTGGAGGAATTTCAGAGGGATAAACCTGAACGTTGCCCTGTGGGGAAATTGTATGTCCCAGACCAATGTAGGAGAAAGCAATGTCTGAAATTCATTGCTCAGCGTTGGCTGGTCAACCCGGTATTTTTGGTACCAGAGATTTGGTGAGTCGGTCCTTTTGGTGGCCTACTTTATCTCGTGATGTCAGGAATTTTGTGCAGTCCTGTGGGAATTGTTCTCGGTCCAAACCCTGCTCTCGCTCTAGTGGATTGTTAATGCCACTGCCTGTGCCCAGGAGGCCATGGACCCATATCTCTATGGATTTTATTTCCGACCTCCCTGTCTCTCAGAGAATGACTGTTATCTGGGTGATCTGTGATATATTTTCCAAATTGGTCTATCTTGTGCCACTGCCGAAGTTGCCATCCTCTTCCGAGTTGGTGCCCTTGTTTTTTCAGCAGGTGGTTCGTTTGCACGGCATTCCGGAGAACATTGTGTCTGCCATAGGAGTCCAATTTGTTTCCACATTTTGGAGAGCCTTTTGTTCTAAACTGGGAATTCAGTCGTTTTTCTCCTCTGTGTTTCACCCTCAGACCAATGGGCAGACTGAGAGAACAAACCAGACTTTGGAAACTTATTTGAGATGTTTTGTGTCTGCTGATCAAGATGACTGGGTCTCTTTTTTGCCTTTGGCTGAATTCGCTCTAAATAATAGGGCTAGCTCTGCCACTTTGATGTCCCCTTTTTTCTGCAATTTCGGGTCGGGTTTCATCCTCGGTTTTCTTTGGGGCAGGTGGAGGCTTCTGTCTGTCCGGGTGCTGACTCTATGGTAGAGAGAATGCAGCAGATTTGGGATCAAGTTGTGGATAAGTTGTCTCTATCTCAGGAGAGGGCCCAACGGTTTGCCAACCGGCATAGGACTGATGGTCAGGGCCGGCGTCAGCACACAGCATACCGGGGCCCTGAGCAGGCGGGGGGCCCACTCGCCGTCGGGCACCCCGGCGCCCGTTAGCAGAGGAGAGCGGTGTCAGCACCGCCACTGGGCCCCCCCGCTTGCTCAGGGCCCCGGCAGCAGCTGGCACACTTACCTCTCCCCGTGCCTCCTCTGCCGCAGCTCCGGGCTCCAGGGGGCGCCTGCTCTTCCTCTCACAGCAGCGTCGCTGAATGACATCATCATTCAGCGGCCGGCTGTGGCAGAGAGCGCGCGGATGCCGGACAGGTGAGATGTGATGTGTATGTGTCTGTGTGTGTGTGTCTGTGTGTGTATGTGTGTATCAGTGTGTGTGTATGTAGTGCGGAGCTTTGTGTGTGTGTGTATGTATGTATGTGAGAGAGTGCTTGTGATGCTGCGGTGCTGTCTGTGTGATGGTGGTGGGGGGAGGGCAGTGATGATGATGATGGGGAGACATTGATGATGATGGGGAGGCGATGATGATAATGGGCAGGCATTGATGATGGGGAGGCAATGATAATGATGGGGAGCGATGATGATGATGGGCAGGCATTGATGATAATGGGCAGGCATTGATGATGATGGGGAGTCGATGATGATAATGGGCAGGCATTGATGATGATGGGGGGCCATGATGATGATGGGCAGGCATTGATGATAATGGGGAGGCCATGATGATGATGGGGAGGCAATGATGATGCTGGGGAGGCGATGATGATGATGGGCAGGCATTGATGATAATGGGAGGCAATGATGATGATGGGGACGCGATGATGATGATGGGCAGGCATTATGATGATGGGGAGGCAATGATGATGATGGGCAGGCATTGATGATGATGGGGAGACCATGATGATGATGGGAGGCAATGATGATAATGAGGAGGCAATGATGATAATGAGGAGGCAATGATAATGATGAGGAGGCAATGATGTTGATGGGGAGACAATGATGATGATGGGGAGGCAATGATGATGATGGGGAGGCAATGATGATGATGGGGAGGCGATGATGATGATGGGGAGGCAATGATGATGATGGGTAGGCAATGATGATGATAATGGGGAGTCTTTCCACAGCACCCTTTCCTGAGCCGTAACAGTGCAGAACGCAGCGCAGAAGAGAGCTCCATATTTTGTATGGAGCATTATATGGGGACCAGTATCCTGTATGGAGCATTATATGAGGACCAGTATCCTGTATGGAGCATTATATTGGGTCCAGTATTCTGTATGGAGCATTATTTTGGATCCAGTATTCTGTATGGAGCATTATATGGGGGATGGGGGGGTGACATCCTGCATGGGGTATTATATGGGTGATGAAGGGGAGACTATGTGGTGCCCATAATATTGATGGAGGACTGTACTGTCCAATCTGTACTGTGCGCTGCGAGGATTTGGCGGTTTTTGAGCTATTGTACAATTTACAATAGATATCACTCATGTAATGGAAGAAGTGAAGTATTTGGCATTGTACTGTACCTATATTTCTCTGCCGTATCTGTGCATCATGAATTGTGGTCTGTGTTGAAGGGGCCCACTGAGGCTCTTTCGCCCGGGGCCCATAAAATCCTGGAGCCGGCCCTGCTGATGGTCCCCGGTTTAAAGTAGGTGACATGGTTTGGTTGTCCTCAAAAAATATCCCTATGAAGGCTCCAAAAATTAAGCCAATGTTCATTGGATCTTATAAGGTCTTGGAAATTCTTAATCCCGTTTCTTTCCATTTGGCTCTTCCTGGGACGTTTAAGATTCACAATGTCTTCCATAAATCTTTATTGAAAAGGTTTGTTGAGCCAGTAGTTCCTATGACTATGCCTCCTGAGCCTGTTTTGGTTGAGGGCAATCTGAAGTATGAAATTGAGAAGATATTGGATTCTCGTCTGGCTAGACGGAGACTCCAGTACTTGGTCAAGTGGAAAGGTTATGGTCAGGAGGACAATTCTTGGGTGTTTGCTTCTGACATTCATGCTGAAAGATTGGTTCGCGCCTTTCACTGGGCTCATCCTTATCGGCCTGGTGGCGCAGGTGAGGTTTTGGTGACCCCTCCTCAAGGGGGGGGTACTGTTGTGAACGCTCTGGATCTGACTTCTGAGTTTGGACTCCCTCTGGTGGCTGCTGATAGTAATGAAGCTGCTTTGGCTAACAGAGGTTCATCAGCTGGGAGCGATGATTGGCAATCTGGTGTTGATGACTGGGTAGATTTAAGTGAGTAACCTTCCCATGATCCTCGCCGGTGATTAGTTCCGTCCTGGTCTCTTTTGGAAGTTAGCCTGCTTCCTGCTTCGTCCTGCAAACTTTCAGATAAGTTATTTGCTGTTTATTTCTGTGGCATTTGCTTTTGTCTATCTCAGTTTTCTGCCCTTTTGGGTTTGTGCAGCCAGGTTCCCCTGCGGGGGCCTGTGCTGGACACTGTTCCTCTTTTGCCACTGTTTATGTATTTTCAGTTCTTTGTTATTTCAGCATCCGCTGATTTGCTACTAGTTCACACCAGAGAAAGTTTATGTATTTTCAGTTCCCTGTTGTTTCAGTGTCTGCTGATTCGCTACCAGTACACACCAGAGTCTGATCTAGCGGGGAAGAGATCGTGTGGTCTCAGTATTTTTGCATATCAGACTGGTTGGAGTTTTTCTTTTAGTATTTGTTGGATTGCAGACAGTATTCTGTCCTGTCTTGTTCTATCTAGACAGTTTGGGCACCAGAATTTGCTTACACTTTTTTCTGCCTGCGTTTGTATTTCATCTTGTCTCACCGCCAATATATGTTTGGGGGCTACCTATTCCTTTGGGGTTCTATTCTGGGGCAGTTAGCTTTCCTCTTTCGGTTTAGTTAACTCTCTGGCTGTGTTGAGGCGTCTAGGGCACCATAGGCACATCCCACGGCTACTTCTAGTTGTGCTGGCAGTTTAGGGGTCTGCAATCCGCTAGTTACCAACCCTCTGGGTGTCTGGTTGCTTAGCCTATTTTTGCTGCTGTCCTCCTCGGCTATCAAATCATAACAGAGAACATTTCATACCATACCCAACCATTGTGTATTCCTAGATTTATCGGACACCATATACTGTTTTGCATTCTTACCACATGGTATTCTCTGATATGTGCATGAAAATAAGTAACACGGCACTCAAAAAAGAATATTGTGAATGGTGCCTAAGTCGGGTATCCAACCCATCAATCATCAAAATAATAATCTTGGCACTCAATGCATTGAACAAAAGAACAGTTCTTTTATTTCGTGTATCCAGACAAAAAAAGGTTGATATTATTAAATGTTTTCGATCCGACAAGGACCTTCATCAATATACACTTATGGCTGGGAACTAGAAAAAGGAGATCCTATTATTTTAGGGTCCAAATGAGGCAGTGTATCCACAGAAGATGTAATTTTTTGTGCTGGATAGTATGTAAATGGAACAAACTGTCAGCGTCAATGTGGCGTCAGAATTGCTGAACCACCAAGCGTAAGGCTATCAATAGCTGGAAACACAGGGGCAGTGTCAATGTTGAATGAGAACTGCGCTTATGTAAAAAAGCAATAAGCCTTTGCAAGGGAATAGTGCTCAAAAGCCCTGGTCCATTGTGCAGACGGATCGCGTGGTGTGTGGAAGGGTCTGTTCAATAAGAGTATTCTGATGAAGGTTCATGTCGGACCGAAAACGTTTAATAATATCAACCTTTTTTTGTCTGGATACACGAAATAAAGGAACTGTTCTTTTGTTCAATACATTGAGTGTCAAGATTATTATTTTGTTGATATGTGTATATCACTTTGTTATATTCAATTTATTCTGACCACTGTCAGTTTTGGGTTTGACTTATTGTTCTAGTAAAAACTGGTTTGATGATGATACAAGATACACAATGCATTGTTCTATAAGCATATCAAATAATAGAATGTATTGTTATCTGGATAGGGGTGGACCTCTGGACAGTGGCATCCAGCTGCCCCTCGGTATCCCATTTCATTATTGATAATAGCACCTAAGATTTGTGATTTGGACATACTTATTGCAGAGAGTTCAGGTCACTCTACACTACAATTCATTTTTAACAAGAGGGGTAGCTCTCCATATTCTATATAAGTTGATATATACCTAGGTGGAGTATAAGCCTTCTTTTTTAGGCGGCACCATCATTTTATTATCTAAACTATTAAAAGTTAAGTATTAATGTAACTCTCACATTTGCCATATTTGATCAAATAGAGTGAGGCGTTTTTATTTGCCAAGTGGGCAACATACGAGTAATCCCACTATTTTTGCTTTTTGAATTAAAAAAGACCCAGGGCAACATACGAGTAATCCCACTATTTTTGCTTTTTGAATTAAAAAAGACCCAGGAGGGCAGAGAAAGGGAGCAGTTGACAGCTGAACCTGAATCAGAACAGACTTTTAGCAGTAGCTGAACTGGTTTATAGACGCAACTACCAGCACATTCCAGACCAGTGAAGTGAAACCTCAGCTTTAGCCCCTTAATGACCGCCAATATGCCTTTTAAACGGCGGCAGTTAAGGGTACTTATTCCTCAGCGGCATTTTTTAACAGCTCTGATAAATAAGGGTATAGTGAACCCCAGTGTTGGAAAATCTCTGGGGTCATAATAATAGTTAATGAAATATATAAAGAGCAGTAAAATAAAATAAAAAAAGAAACATTGGGTGTGTGGAACAAAGAGCCCCACTCACCCAGAGCCCAACTCAATAACACTGGTGTATATGCAAAACTCCAGAAAACTAATATAGATAGATCACAATTTGCAATAAGCTGCTCTGTATAATAATGCCAGAATGTGGCAACAATATTTAAGGATATATCCTAAAGTACGCAGCTAATGATCAATCATCAAATGATAATATCACAATGCAATAAATAGTAAACATATAATAAGCCAAGGTGCAAAGCCTTAAGGTATTGCAAACAGAGAACATGGAATAAGTACCAATGATAGGAAGGAAGAGTTGGGACAGCCTGGGGGGGTGAGCTAAAATCCCCAAAGCGGTTTCACATTTGCTTCTTCTGGGGTGTCAATATTTAAAGATTATTATGATTTGGGGTTTTTTGTTTCCTTTGTTTTTGGATATGTTTATTATATGTATACATTCTCCAAGAAGACTTCTGTAAGGTTTGAAGACCATATTCATACCTTGATTATTTGGCCAGTATTTTACAACAGTATTTGTAAGCCAAAATCAGGAGTGGAACAATCAGAGAAAAAGTATAATAGAAACGTGCACCACTTATGCATTTTTCACTCCTGGTTTTGGCTTACAAATACTGAGGTAAAATTCTGACCAAATATTGAATGTGTGAATGTGGCCTAACACGGAACATCAAGTAGGATTATCAGGGTGACAGGTGTAACAAGGGGACTGGTTGTTTGTTTTATATAAAAATGTGGCCAGCAACTTTACTGTCATTTTCACACACCAGTGCACAAACATTTTGCCAGTCTGACATTTCCGTACCACACCGCCAGCCCCTGATGAATCGAGGCAGTTATATAATGATGAAACTCGTAGGGCTATGTGTGTTGTCATCTGATCAAATGAGATGCATTTTCTATCCTTTCTCTACCAGTTCTTTCTTCTTTTCCAGCCCTAAGATGAGCAAATAATGTGAATCATTTGTTCAACAGCTAATTAGCATGTGTTGAATTAGAAAAAAAGGAAAAGTAAAATTCAAGACATGACCTGGCTGAGCACGTCAATCACCGCAGTGCTGATAGTTTTTCTACTTCCATTTATTAACATGACCTTGTGCTACTCATTTATTTTTAATAAACAACATAAAAGTTATATTTTGCTCACTTATACCCTAACAATTATGTTCTGTGAAATGTAGTTTTGAGCTGGTTGGGGAAATTGATGTTTATTATAAACTAGATGGAGACCTGATGCTATCGCATCGGGAGGGCGGTGATGTCACGATGGGGGCAGATTTTGCAGCGTTGAGAATCTCTCCCCCATGTTCTCACCCACCTATCCACTCTCTCTTTCCCCATGTGCTGACTTCTCCCATCTGTGCTCTCTTCTTTGACATGTCTACCCCATGTGCTATCCCCCTTGTCTGCTGTCTAGTGGTACAGCGCAAGAGGCTGCATAAGGCGTGTACTGTGTGTGTGTGGTGTGTACAGCATATACAGTGTGTGTGTTTACGGTGTATACTGTGTGTGTGGTGTATACAGTGTGTGTGTGTGTGGTGCATACGGCGTAAACAGTGTGTGTGTGTGGTGCGTACGGCGTATACAGTGTGTGTGTGTGGTGCGTATGGTGTATATAGTGTGTATGTGGTGCATACGGCGTATACATGTTGTGTGTGCTACGGCATATACAGTGTGTGTGGGGTGTACGGTGTATACAGTGTGTGTGTGGTGCGTAGGTGTATAGTGTGTATGTGGTGCATACGCGTATACATGTGTGTGTGTGCGTAGGCATAACATGGTGTGTGTACGTGTATACAGTTGTGTGTGTGGTGCTACGGCTGTATACAGTGTGTGTGTGGTGTGTACGCTGATACAGTGGGTGGTGGCTATGGCATAAACAGTGTGTGTGGTGTGTACGGTGTATACAGTGTGTGTGTGGTGCGTACGGCTGTATACAGTGTGTGTGTGGTGCGTACGGCTGTATACAGTGTGTGTGTGGTGCGTATGGCATAAACAGTGTGTGTGGTGTGTACGGTGTATAGTGTGTGTGTGGTGCGTACGGCTGTATACAGTGTGTGTGTGGTGTGTATGGTGTATACAGTGTGTATACAGTGTGTGTGTGGTGCTTACGGCGTATACATTGTGTTTGCGTAAGGTGTATACAGTGTGTGTGGTGCGTGCGCGTATACAGTGTGTGTGTGGTGCATATGGTGTATACAGTGTGTGTGTGGTGTGTACGGTGTATACAGTGTGTGTGTGTGGTGCGTACGGCATATACAGTGTGTATGTGTGTGTGTGGTGCGATGATGTTCCGCTGGTGGTACCGCGCAAGAGGCTGGTACCACCAGCAGTTTCCATATTGAGACACCCATCACTCGGGTGTCCCAATATGGCCGTCAGTGAACTTCCGCCGCTTGGAATTCTGGTATACGGACACATCTGGACGGAACAGGATGTGAAGACATTACAAGGTAAGAATATTAGATTAAGTTAAGCAGAAGCAGATTATATCATATAATGGTTTGTATGGAATGACTGCAGTAGTGTCAAGCTCACCATGCCAGAAAAATAGCAGATTAGATCGATGGGGACGTAGCCAGCAGTGAGTATATGGTATTTCATTTCTTAAACACACTTGGGCCATATGTGAAGGTAAAGCAAGGGGAGGAAAAGTACTTTGAGGGCCCAGTACATCTGCCACAGGGCCACCACCTAGCATTTGCCATTTCTGATACTTATTTTTTTTACATAACAGAGGGGCTTTTATGGATCCTCGGGCCCGTGCACTCTTTGTAGCTTTACTCTTAAACATCCTAAAAGAGAATCTGTCCACACAATTTTGCATGCTGAAGTAAAGGCATGGCTATAATGGTGCTGATACATAGATCAAATTGATACCTGTAATGAAGAAATATGCATGATGGCAGATCTTTAAGCCACATTTGAAGTTTTAGTGTAATATTCTTTTGGTGCGTAGAGGCAGAACTGTGGGTAGGATCTTCAGCTCTTGCCCCGGCCCCTCCGCCTACCTCTGGTGATGACAGATCATTGCTTTGTAATGACCTGCCTCCTGTTTGAAGCTTCGACCATGCCACCCTCGAAGCAGCTTGCGCATATTGAACAACCCGCAGTCTTCAGCTGAGGTGGCAGCGCATATGCAGATAGATCTCCCGGCTGTTTTCAGTAAAATGACGCCTGTGGTGGGGCATGCACAGATTGAGATCTTGGCATAGTGATGAACTTTAGATATTTAACTGAGCCAAGGTATCAATCTGCGCATGCACCACCACCAGCGCCATTTCACTGAGTACTGTCGCGAGATCAATCTGCGCAAGCGCTACCTGTGGCAAGGACGGCGCCAGCGCAACCTTTCAAATGGACATCATAAAGATAAACAGTCGCATTCAAAAAATCATATCTTTAGTAAAGAAAAAGATTTATTTCAATCACAAAAAAGTACAATAAATTAGAACAGGTATCAATTTAAGCTGTATAACAACACCATTGTTGCCATGCCTTTTCTTTAGAATGCAAAATTATGCTGACGGGTTCTCTTTAATAATGTCTTTGTTTTGTGCAGAGGGGTCAACAACATACACTAAAGAAAACCTGTGGCAATAAATGAGTGCAGCTGAACCATGTGTCAATTGGATATTTAGTACAATAGTCTCATACAGAAAAGTATTTATCGTACATAAGTATGTTATTTCAGAAATCACACGTAGTCAGCAGAGAGCTGGCATTAATGACCGAGCCACAACATAAGTATTGTTTTCCTTCCGCCATAGAATACACAGAGCATTATAGTGATAATAACGTGCTGTTCAGAAGCTCCTCCACTTCCCTCTGAGAGTTACCGAGACCTTTCAGGCATTTATTAATGATTATATGAACAAATAGGATTCCAGTGACTAACACATATACTATGGAAAGATATTAGCTAGCAAGACATGACAATAAAGTGATTATAAAAATAGAATAAAAAGAGCATAGAAGTCACGATTGTAATGTTAGAAAGAGTGCTAGATATCTGTACAGAAAATATAATAACAAATACAGGAAAGGTATTATTCCTAGAACTACATGTGAATGGTGTGCTGATCTCTCCATCAGGATCGTTACACAGATTTGTTAAGTAGGTGAACAGGTGGAACAAGGTTTCTTGCAGCTCCAGACAGAATTCCTTACCCCACCTTCATCAATGCTTTCTTTAGTAGACTCTCTAAGAAATGTTAGGTCTCAGTTCACACACACTGCACTACTGCATCAATTCAAAATAGAGGTAATAATAACATTGTATCACTAATTTCATTATGTTATGTATCCCGATATATTATAGCAGTCACAGGACCATTTTCCTCACACAGGATTAAAAATCCCCAGCAGAGATATAAAGTTAAAGGGAATCTGTCACCAGGTTTTTGCCACCTCATCTGAAAGCAGCATAATGTAGGAAAATAGACCCTGGTCCAGTGATATATCACTTAGTTTACTGTGTGCTGCAGTTGTGACACAATCAGAGGTTTTAGCTGTAGCAGAGCTCAGAAAGCTAACCCCGTCCACACCAGACATTCTGTGTACATTGTCTATTGACAGTAAGCTGCTAATCAGTGGTGGGGGAGTGATTAGGCCATGAGGCATGTGGGCAACAAGTCTGGGAATCTCCTGCTGATAAAACACTTATTGTATGAAACAACAGCACACACAACCAAGTAACACTTCCCTGAAATCAGTGTCTCATCCCCTACCTTGTGCTGCCATCTGCTAACTGATTCCCTTTATTTTTTTTAAATTATAGATGACTGCAACCACTTCTCCAGAGGGCTCAGGAGCTTGCTGCTTACTGTGGTAGTATTGAGTTCAATGTACTGTATATGCAATGAAAACTATTCAATCCCCATTGCAAAATATGTTTATTAGCAAAATTTAGCAATTTTTTTATTTTTGCAATAAGCTGATCACACAAGAACAATTTAACCCTTAACGACCGCCGATACGCCTTTTAACAGCGGTGGTTAAGGGTACTTAAACCACAGTGCCGTGAATTCACTGCGCTGTGGAGAAAGTATATAGCGCTCCCCTGAGTCGGATTTTCTCCGGGGTCTCGACTACCGGGGGTAACTGAGACCCCAGATAACATGATTTGGGTCGGTTTTTACCGACCCCACTTTTGTGATCGCCATTATTAACCATATAACAGGACCGCAAAAAAAAAAAGCCGCGATTTTGCATTTAAATTCTCTCTCATCTGATATGATCGCACATCAGAGGGAGAGAAATAGGGTCTCTGGGTCCCCCGATCTGTCCCTGTACCTCCTGATGTCCCCTCCGTCTTCCATGGCTCCCGCAGCTCCCGCATCTTCTTCCTGTAAAGAGAATGGCAGGCGCAAGCGCAGTGCACCCGCAAAATCTGCCGGCCGGCAGATTCATTCATTGAGTGAAGGTACATTTTGATCACTGTGATAAACCCTAACACAGTGATCAAAATAAAAAAAATAGTAAATACCCCCCCCCCTTTATCAGCCCCTTAGTTAGGGAAATATAATAAAATAAAGAAAATATATTTATTTTCATTTTTCCATTAGGCTAGTGCACACGATCAGGAATAATTGCGTTTTTTTTGCGGTTTTTCCGCGGTTTTCCGCGGTAAAAACGCGATAAAAACGCAAGCATTAAGCATCCTATACATGTTAATTGATTCCGCATGTTTTGGCCACATGTTGCTTTTTTTCCGCGAAAAAACGCTTTGCGGAAAAATAGCACATGTTCATTAATTTAGCGTACCGCGGTGATTCCGCCGCATAGGAATGCATTGAACCGCTTACTTTCCGCATGTGGCTATGCCCACTATGCGCAATGTAAGCGTTCATGTGCGGATGGTACCCAGGTCTGGAGCAGAGGAGACTCTCCTCCAGGCCCTGGGTACCATATCCCTGGTAAAACAATAATTAAAATAAAAAATAATGATTTCTCACCTTCCGGCGGCCCCACGCAGCCTTCCCGCGGCCCCCGCAGCCTTCCCGCCTTCAGCGACGCTCCCGGCAACTTCCGGTCCCAAGAGTGCTTTGCAGAATCACCCAGATGGCATAGCGGTCTCGCGAGATGCTACGTCATCGGTGTGATTTGTTGCAAAGCACTCCTGGGACCGGAAGTTGCCGGAGCGTCGCTGAAGGCGGAAAGGCTGCGGGGCCCCGAAGGTGAGAATATCATTATTTATTATTTTTTTATTATTTTTACATTAGATCTTTTTACTATTGATGCGACATAGGCGGCATCAATAGTAAAAAGTTGGTCACACTTGTCAAACACTATGTTTGACTCGTGTGACCAACCTGTCAATCAGTTTTCCAAGCGATGCTACAGATCGCTAGGAAACGCTAGCATTCTGCAAGCAAATTACGCTTGCAAAACGCTATTATTCTGGCGGAATCAGCATAAAAAAACGTGCGTATTTCCTGCGGAGAAGTGCGGGATTGCGCGGAAATTTCCGCGCAATTCCGCAACGTGTGAACTTAGCCTTAGGGTTATGGTTAGGGTTATAATTAGGGTTTGGGTTGGAATTCAGGTTAGAATTAGGGTTAAGGTTACAATTAGGGTTAGGGTTACAATTAGGGTTGGAATTAGGGTTTGGATTAGGGTTAGGATTAGGGTTAGGGTTGGAATTAGGGTTAAGGTTGGAATTAGGGTTAGGGGTGTGTTGGGGTTACGGTTGGAGCTAGAATTGAGGGATTTCCACTATTTAGGCACATCAGAGGGTCTCAATATGGCATTCAAAAAGTCAAATGGTGCTCACTCCCTTCCGAGCCCTGCTGTGCACCCAAACAGTGGTTTACCCCAACATATGAGGTATCAGCATACTCAGGACAAATTGCACACCAATTTTGGGGTTCTAATTTCTTCTTTTACCCTTGGGAAAATAAAAAATAGCTGACTAAAAAATAATTTTTGAGGAAAAAAATGATTTTTGTTTTTCACGGCTCTGCGTTTATAAACTTCTGTGAAGCACTTGGGGGTTCAAAGTGCTCACCACACATCTAGATAAGCTCTGTGGGGGGTCTAGTTTCCAAAATGGTATCACTTGCTGGGTGTTTCTACTGTTTAGGTACATCAAGGGCTCTGCAAACACAGCATGACTCCCGCAGAACATTCCATCAAAGTCTGCACTACAAAATGGCGCTCCTTCCCTTCCAAGCTCTCTCATGCGCTCAAACAGTGGTTCCCCCCAACATATGGGGTATCAGCATACTCAGGAAAAATTGCACAACTTTTGTGGTCCAATTTCTCCTGTTACCCTTGAGAAAATAAAAAATAACGGGCTAAAAAATCATTTTTGAGGAAAAAAATGATTTTTTTATTTTCACGGCTCTACGTTATAAGCTTCTGTGAAGCACTTGGAGGTTCAAAGTGCTCACCAAACATCTAGATAAGTTCCTTAAGGGTCTAGTTTCCAAAATGGGTCACTTGTTGGGGGTTTCCATTGTTTAGGCACATCAGCTGCTCTCCAAACGCGACATGGCGTCCAGCCAATTCTGCGTTGAAAAAGTCAAACGGCTCTCCTTTCCTTGCGACCTCTGCCGTGCGCCCAAAAAGTGGTTTACCCCCACATATGGGATATTGGCGTATTCAGGAGAAATCGCACAACAAATGTTGTGGTTCATTTTCTCTTTTAACACTTGTGAAAATAAAAAAATTGGTTCTGAAGTAAATTTTTTGCAAAAAAAGTTAAATGTTAATTTTTTCCTTCCATTGCTTCAGTTCCTGTGAAGCACGTAAAGGGTTAATAAACTTCTTGAATGTGGTTTTGAGCACCTTGAGGGGTGCAGTTTTTAGAATTGTGTCACTTTTGGGTATTTTCTATCATATAGACCCCTCAAAGTGACTTCAAATGTGATGTGGTCCCTAAAAAAAAAATGGTGTTGTAAAAATGAGAAATCGCTGGTCAAATTTAACTCTTATAACTTCGTAACAAAAAAAATGTTGCTTCCAAAATTGTGCAGATGTAAAGTAGACATGTGGGAAATGTTATTTATTTAGAAATATGTGTGACATATCTCTCTGATTTAAGGGCATAAAAATTTAAAGTTTGAAAATTGCGAAATTTTCAAAATTTTCGTCATATTTCCGTTTTTTCATAAATAAACGCAAGTCATATAAAAATTTTTTACCACTAATGTAAAGTACAATATGTCATGAAAAAGCAATCTTAGAATCTGTGGGATTCCTTAAAGCGTTCCAGAGTTAAAACCTCAAAAAGTGACAGTGGTCAGAATTGTAAGGCTAAGTTCACACGTTGCGGAATTGCGGCGGAAATTTCCGCAGCAATCCCGCACTTCTCCCGCAGGAAATACGCACATTTTTTGTATGCTGATTCCCGCCAGAATAATAGCGTTTTGCAAGCGTAATTAGCTTGCAGAATGCTAGCGTTTTCCTAGCGATCTGTAGCATCGCTTGGAAAACTGATTGACAGGTTGGTCACACGAGTCAAACATAGTGTTTGACTCGTGTGACCAACTTTTTACTATTGATGCCGCCTATGCCGCATCAATAGTAAAAAGATCTAATGTAAAAATAATAAAAAAAATAATAAATAATGATATTCTCACCTTCCGGCGGCCCCCGCTGCCTTCCCGCCTTCAGCGACGCTCCCGGCAACTCCGGTCCCAGGAGTGCTTTGCGACAAATCACACCGATGACGTAGCATCTCGCGAGACCGCTATGCCATCTGGGTGATTCTCGCAAAGCACTCCTGGGACCGGGAGTTGCCGGGAGCATCGCTGAAGGCGGGAAGGCTGCGGGGGCCGCGGGAAGGCTGCGGGGGCCGCCGGAAGGTGAGAATATCATTATTTTTTATTTTAATTATTGTTTTACCAGGGATATGGTACCCAGGGCCTGGAGGAGAGTCTCCTCTCCTCCAGACCCTGGGTACCACCGCACATGAACCGCTTACATTCCGCAAAATTAATGAACATGTTGCTATTTTTTCCGCGAAGCGTTTTTTTCGCGGAAAAAAAACGCAACATGTGGCCAAAACATGCGGAATCAATTAACATGTATAGGATGCTTAATGCTTGTGTTTTTATCGCGTTTTTACCACGGAAAACCGCGGAAAAACCGCGAAAAAAACGCAATTATTCCTGATCGTGTGCACTTAGCCTAAACATTGGCCCGGTCATTAAGCTGCAAATTGGCTCTGTCACTAAGGCCTGGGTCTCACATAGCGATACACCAGCGATCCCGACAACGAAATGCACTTGTCAGGATCGCTGGTGTATCGCTACATTATCGCTGCTGAGCTGCCAAACAGGCAGCTCAGGCAGCGATCAGCACAGCGACACTGCGGGTAACATCGCTTAGTTACCCGCAGTGTACCTTGGATACCAGCGCCCTGATGCAGGGAGCTGGTAACCAAGGTACACAGCGGGTTTCCAGGCGCTGCGCGGTGCCTGGAAACCCGCTGTGTACCTTCGTTACCAGCTCCCTGCATCAGGGCGCTGGTATCCAAGGTACACAGCAGGTTTCTAGGCACAGACCCGTGCCTGGAAACCCGCTGTGTACCTTGGTTACCAGCGGATCGCTGGTCTCCCGCCTGTCACACGCAGCGATGCGTGCCTGTCAGCGGGAGACCAGCGATCAAAAAAATGTCCAGGACATTCAGCGACGATCAGCGATACCCGGCAGGGGGGCTGATCATCGCTGAATGTCACACACAGCGATATCGCTGGGGAGATCGGTGGTGCGTCACAAAACGAGTGACTCAGCAGCTGTGTGAGACGGGGGCTTAAGGGGTTAAATAGCAGGTGGTTTGTGAACACAACACAAAATGTCACTTTTACTGACTACTATAGTCTCTGAATTATTCACCCCCTTCATGACAAGTGTCTTTAGTACTTAGTAGATCACCTTTGGCTATTATGATCTGCTACAAATGTGATGCGTAACCAGATACGGACTTCCTGAGGAATCTTAGCCCATTCCTCAAATGCCCCCCAGTTCACTAATATTTTAGGGTTTATATAATGCAACCAACTTCTTCAAATATAATTATAGATTTTCTATTGGGGTTTAAATCAGACAACTGTGAAGACCCCTCCGGAATCTTCCAGGAACCATGGCTTGGTGAACTTTGAGGTATGTTTGGAATTATTGTCCTGTTGGAAGGCCCAAAATTTATATTAATTGAAGTTTTATGTTTTCCATACAAAGTTCCAAATCTGCTGCATAGAAATAAAATTATAAGTTCCATTTGCCTGCAGCCACCACCGGAGGGTGCCTAGGAGCCTACTGCATACATGTACAGTATCTCAATCAATAAACATTTATCGACCAAAGCGGGTTCAGCTGTTTTGTAACTTCTAACAGTTTTTTGCAATTTTTGAGATTTTTTTTCTATTCACTTAGGGTTTATCACCTTCCAAATGCCAAAAAGTCAGAAATATGGTGTCTTCCCCTCATCCTTCAAACATGCCTCAATCACACCCATTCTCAAAAAGACCTCCCTTGACCCATCCTCTGTGTCTAGCTATCGCCCGATATCTCTTCTCCCTTATGCCTCAAAACTACTGGAACAGCATGTCCATCTTGAACTGTCCTCCTACCTCTCCTCCTGCTCCCTCTTTGACCACTTACAATCAGGCTTCCGACTGCATCACTCAACTGAAACTGCCCTAACTAAAGTCACCAACGACCTACTAACCGCCAAGAGCAAGCGTCACTACTCTGTCCTCCTTCTCCTGGACCTGTCTTCTGCCTTCGACACTGTGGACCATTCCCTCCTGTTACAGATTCTCTCATCTCTTGGCATCACAGGCTCGGCCCTATCCTGGATCTCATCATATCTAACAAACCGAACTTTCAGTGTCTCCCTCTCCCACACCACCTCCTCACCTCGCCCCCTGTCTGTCGGTGTTCCCCAAGGCTCAGTTCTTGGACCCCTACTCTTCTCCATCTACACCCTCGGCCTGGGACAGCTCATAGAATCCCATGGTCTTCAGTATCATCTCTACGCCGACGACACGCAGATCTACCTATCTGGACCTGACCTCACCTCCTTACTGACCAAAATCCTACAATGTCTGTCTGCTATTTCTGCTTTCTTCTCTGCTCGCTTTCTAAAACTGAACATGGACAAAACAGAATTTATCATCTTTCCCCCATCTCACTCTACCCCCCCACCAGACCTGTCCATTAACATCAATGGCTGCTCACTTTCCCCAGTCCCGCACGCTCGGTGCCTCGGAGTGATCCTCGACTCTACCCTCTCTTTCAAGCCACATGTCCAAACCCTAGCCTCCTCCTGCCGTCTCAAACTCAAAAATATTTCCCGGATCCGTGCATTCCTTGACCATGAAAGTACAAAAACACTAGTGCATGCCCTCATCTCCCGCCTCGACTACTGCAACCTCCTACTCTCTGGCCTTCCCTCTAGCACTCTGCACCACTCCAATCCATCCTGCACTCTGCTGCACGACTAATACACTTGTCTCCCCGCTATTCCCCAGCCTCTCCTCTCTGCCAAGCCCTTCATTGGCTTCCTATCATTCAGAGGATCCAGTTCAAAACCCTAACCATGACCTACAAAGCCATCCACAATCTGTCTCCTCCATACATCTGTGACATGGTCTCCCGGTACATACCCACACGCAACCTTCGATCCTCTCAAGATCTCCTCCTCTACTCCCCTCTTATCTCTTCTTCCCACAACCGCATACAAAGCTTCTCCCGTGCCTCTCCCATACTCTGGAACTCTCTACCCCAACACATCAGACTCGCGCCTACCATGGAAACCTTCAAAAAGAACCTGAAGACCCACCTCTTCCGACAAGCCTACAACCTGCAGTGATCATCAGTCTACTGAACCACCGCACGATCAGCTCTTCCCTCTCCTAGTGTATCCTCACCCATCCCTGTAGACTGTGAGCCCTTGCGGGCAGGGTCCTCTCTCCTTCTGTACTTGTGTGTGCCTTGTATTGCTCATGTTTACTGTACTTGTCTATATTTGCCCCTCTTCACATGTAAAGCGCCATGGAATAAATGGCGCTATAAAAATCTATAATAAATAATAATAATAAAATATCAGATCAATCAGGATCACACACCCAGAACCCCAACTACTAAACCAATACCTGGGGCAATGACGAACAGAGATTTAAAGCATACAGAGCTGGATCACCGCAGCTCCATACACTATGTAGGGATTTGCTATAATTAGAAATTCTGACCAGAATATCCAAACTAGTGTGTAAAGGTGCCAGCTAAGACAATAATTTTAAGAAAAAATATAGCTGCATTCTGAAATCATTTAGAAAATTGTAACTGCATTACTGCTGTAGAACATGGGTAAACACTACATTATGTTCATGTGGAATATTGGAAACATGGAACTGCAATAATGCTATAGAAAAATTACAGTAAAAAGAAGGTACTTAGTGCATAAATTGGCCAATATATGTGGGCCCACCAGCCATTGTTAAGGCGTACCTAATTGTTGTGTGCCCTACGTGTTAAGTCACCTCTCTTGGTCTGAAAAGTCTACAATTTATAGGGCAAGAAGGAACCAGCTAATTGCAATCACCTTAGGTTGATGGAAGTAGGAGTGTACATGTCGTAGTTATTTGCTACAAATGGAAAAACTGAACAGCTCATCCAAACTAGTTTGTGACCCAATAATTAGGTAATCCTTGAAGATGGCTGCTGGGATCACATATATTGGCTAATTTACTCATTTATGCACTAAGTACCTTTTTCTTAGTGTAATTTTTCTATAGCAATAGTGCAGCTCCATTTTTCCAATATTACAGATGTATATAATGTAGCGTTTACCTTTTTTAGATGGCAGTAATACAATTTCAATTTTCTAAATGTATTATTCTTAGTATTTCAGAGTGCAACTATATTTTTACTTAGAATTATTGTCTTAGGCTACTTTCACACTTGCGTTTTTTAGCGCTGCGTATCGAGCGCACATAAAGCGCATGAAAAAAACGCGTGCAAACGCGTGTAATCGCTGCGATATTTTGCAGTCGAAGAGTGCGCATTGCTTTTAAAAAACGCAGCGATTGTAAGCGATTTTATGCGATTTCAAGCGTTTTTGTATGCGTTTGCGTTTTTTCTGTGCATTTCACATGATGAAAATCCTTGAAAAATTCTTGCAACAGAACCCACCAATGGGACACCAGTGGGCGTGTCTTATTGAAAATATTTATATAGAGCCTGTTCACAGCCCTTTTTTACATTTGCTTGCATTTGCCTTGGTGAACATGGATCTGCTTATGAAGACTTTGAACTTCAACCTCGATCTGGACATTGCTATGGCTCAGGCTTATGCCGTTGCTTGCCATGAAGAAAGGGAGAGAGAGAGACATCGGAGACGGCAGCGGCGTTTGTGGGTACATCCTATTGTAGAACTCCAGGAGAGTCGTGGAGCGTACCACACCCTCTACAGTGAGCTGCAGTCAAACCCTGAGAAATTTACCGACTACACCCGGATGTCACAACAAACCTTCATGGATTTACTTGCTCGGGTCCAACAATTAATCAGGAGACAGGACACCCAGCTCTGTCGAGCGATTCCTCCAGAGGAAAGACTCCTGGTGACATTACGGTACGTAATATTGAGAAACCAATGCCTGCATCACTGTATTACTTATGCCATGTACTATTCCAAAGATGACAGAATTATTTTTCTGCCATCTAGTAAACAAAGACCTGCAGAATTTTTATGCCATTTTTTTTTTATTAATGTTTTAAAAAAACATATACAATAATATTTTTTTTTTCTTTCTCTAGATTCCTTGCTACTGGAGAGAGCCTGTCTTCACTCCACTTCCGGTACCGGATTGGTATCTCCACGTTGTCAGGAATTGTTGTGGACACCTGCCGGGCATTGTGGACTGTTCTCTGTCCGGAATTTATGCCCCTGCCCACCACAGAAAAGTGGCTAGAAATAGCCGACAAATTCTGGACAACCTGCAATTTCCCCAACTGTTTGGGAGCAGTTGATGGGAAACACATCCGCATCATCAAACCTAAAAGAACAGGCTCGGAGTACTACAATTACAAGAAGTACTTTTCAACAGTTCTCATGGCCATTGCAGATGCAGACTGTATGTTTGTTGTGGTGGACATTGGTGCATTTGGCCGTGGGAATGACTCACAGGCGTTTAAGAACTCGGACATGGGACGGAGGTTGTATGGAAACCAGTTTAATTTCCCCATGCCACGGCCTCTTCCCCACACCGAAGGTCCACCAATGCCATTTGTAATGGTTGGGGATGAGGCATTCCAGATGAGCCAACACCTGCTTAAACCCTACTCCAGCCGGGACTTGGACCACAACAAAAAAATTTTCAATTACAGGCTGACCAGGGCAAGAAGAACTGTAGAGTGTGCCTTCGGTATACTGGTTTCCAGATGGCGCATTCTGGGCACAGCCATTCATCTGAAAGTGCAAACAGTGGATGAAGTTGTGAAGGCATGTGTGGTGCTTCATAACTTTGTCATGGCGAAAGAGCACCCAAACTTTGAACTTGATGATGCAGCTCCTAACCCATTGCCTGAGTTCACTCAGCACCCTCTCAGGTCTTCTGTTGAAGTCAGCCAAATGAGAGACCAATTTGCGGCCTACTTCATCTCAGATGTAGGACTGGTGGAATGGCAAGATCAAATGGTGTAAAATAATGTTCTTGTCTGTATGTCAATAAAATACCTTTTTGTCTGTATGTTAATAAAATACCTCTGTTTATACCTGTACCACGTGCAGTCTCTGTTTTTAAAGTCAAAAACAATTATGAAATGGCCAGGTTTACCAGTGAATTGATGATGCATATTTTTGGGTGCATCATGAATTTATTTGTAATCCTGACTAGGTAGTTAACTATACATGCAGACAAGTTGTATGACCTTTATTATCTCTCCAGTTTTGCTTCCATTTTTAGTGACGGTGGAGAAAACACAACAAATATTTGTGTCACCTGGCCTGCTGTTTCAAAGATTGATTTGGGGATGCACAAGCATCTGTAAATTTTTATTCCTGACCATGTGACTATAAATATAATTTGTATTTTCATCACTGTGACTTGATTTGGAACGCAGAGATAATAAAGATTATACATCTTGTTCAATACCAATGCCTGGTGTCATGCTGAAGTGGTGATGCCCCAAATAACGCATCCTCACTTCAGAATGTATCAGGCCTGGGCAGGTGAGTACACATGAGTTATAAACAGCAGCATCGCTACAGTATGCTTCAAATAAATGCAGACTGAAGCAACGCTGCTGGTTAAAACTCATGTCTATTCACCTGCCCAGGTGTGATAATAATGATACAAGGCTGGGTAGGTGAGTACACATGAGTTAGAAACAGCAGCATCGCTACAGTATGCTTAAACAAAATGGAGACTGAAGCAACGCTGCTGGTTAAAACTCATGTCTATTCACCTGGCCAGGTGTGATAGTAATGATTAGTGTTGAGCGATACTGCTCGATATCTAAAAATATCGGATCGGAATGGTATCGCCGATATCACTAAATATCGTCGATATCCGATTCCGATACCGGAAGTCCCATGTAAGTCTATGGGAACAAAATATCGCAACTAAAAAAACACTTTCTTTCGTTGTAAACACAAAATATACACACATAGAATACATAATATATATATATATATATACATGTCATTGTGACATATATATATACATATATTTATAGTTTATACACTTCTACATAGTAAAATAGACTCTGATTCAATTGCCGGGTAAAGCCGTGACATACCCCATAGAAGTCGACGGGCTCGGTGCCGAGTACCCCCAAAACCTCTGGCTCTGTGCGACTCAACTTGGGCGTCACAAACAGGATTCTGTAGCTCGCTATAAGCGAGTCCTGTGTGCCTGAATTGAACTGGTTTTGTGCTTGAGAATTGCTAAAATCATCAGAGAATGTATTTGCCATTTTTCAGCCATATCTGCGTCACGACGAGGCACTGGTGAAGAAGAAGGGCGTGCTCTTCGTGGGTGTACACTCACTCAGTGGCGCGAAAACGATGGCCGACCACTCTAAATGGTACTGCAATGTAAGATCGTGCCCCACAGCTCTTGAGTTCCGCCTCCTCATCCTCCTCAGTGTGCGGAAACCTAACACGAAGGTCCCGCCTCACTACAAAAGAGGGGCCCTTTCCAGATGCTAATGACACATGTGACTTGGCAGAGATGGCTAATGGACACGAGCAGAAGTGTGAAGGGATGGAGCAGTCAGAGCTCTCCCCCACGGAAGCGACCCGATCGCCACGGAACCACCGTTGGGCACCCGGCCTGGAAACCCTCCTACGCTGCAAGAAGCGGAGGATACCCTAAGAGGCCTGGCCCGGCACCGGGAGGAGGTCGCCAGGATGGAAGCCAGCTGGCGTGCCCTAAAACTAAACTTGGAGCGGCGCCAATCCCTCTTACCTGAAGTGTCTGTACCGGAAGGTGAGGCACCCGTTCTAGTAGAGGAGTCCATGCGGGCATCCCAGCTCTTGCAATGTGATCCGGTTGACGTTGTCGCAGTGGAGGCACCCGTTCTAGTAGAGGAGTCCGTGCGGGCATCCCAGCCCTTGCAATGTGATCCGGTTGACGTTGTCGCAGTGGAGGCACCTGTTCCTGCAAAAAACGCTGCACCGGCAGCACCCCAGATCCCGCTGTCTGCCCCCATCGCTGAGACAGAAGAAGCGATACCCGTCCTCATGGAGGAGGCCGCGCAGGCACCAGAGGTCTACCTGTCTGTACCGGAGCCCCGAATGTCATCTGTTCCAGAGCCGGCTGCTTCCTCCGCAGGTGAGCGCCGCCAGGACTGTCGGGCGCCAGGAGAGCTGCCGCAAACCGGACATCGTAAGCTGCAGTTTGATGGTGGAGACATGGAGATGCTGGTGGAGGAGAATTACAACCGCGTCAGGAGGAAGAGTGGAGACGTTGGGAGAGAGAAGCCGAGCGACAAAGGGAGCAGCGCGAATCCCAGTAGCTTCGCCAACGTCACATCGAGAAGGACCGGGCAGATAAGGACCGGATGAGAAAAGATAAAGGAACCCTGAGGGAGCCGCGGCGTAAGGGTGCAGTACGGAGCTTTAAATTGAAAGCTGGTTGGGGCTTCATCCAGGAGCCTGGACTTTATTTAGAAGTGTTTGTGACCCGGCGGGACGTGGAGACTCACCTCCCAGAAGGACACCCGGGGAGGGACCTGTTGCCAGGAGACTTGGTAACTTACACCTGACACTGGGGTTACAATGGATGGTATGCCCTAAATGTCACCAGGTGCGACCCCTGGTCCCCAGAGTGTCAGGAACCTGTGAGACCCTCGGAGCCTTCAGCCTCCCACATCCAGGCCTCTGCACAAGTGCCCACCCCACGCCGTAAATCTCCCCAGCCTCCCTCAGTGGTCTCCTCAGCAGCCCCAGCTATGGACATGCTAATGATAGCTGGCCCGTACCCGGCGCCTGTTAAGCCCCCTGGGGTTCGTTCAGTCCGGGACATAGGGCTCCAGACCCGGAGGGAGATGAAAGAGGTGGCCACACAGACACAGATAGCGGGTCACGACTTGACTGTACAGGCCACACGACGTCATCAGGTCCTGGTGGTCCTTGGTGTCTCGGATGTTTGGCAAGCATCAGAAGAGTACCAGGTGGTACCTGGAACACCCCTGCCAAAGAATTATAAATAACCCAGACAGGGTCCCTGTATGTAAATAGTTAAATTGTTGATGTACCCGGACGGGTGAATGTTCATAAAAAAGTTTTTTAATTTAATAAAAAAAACAACACAGTTTTCATTACTTTTATTACAGTCTCATCCTGCGACGCCATCGATCTCCTGTAAAAAAATGAAAAAAAAACCAGCAGTATACCACCTGTCCGACGCAGTCCATAGTAACGAGGGTCCCACGACGATCTAGCTCTGCTACATCGCAATGACAGGCAGAGCCTGTCATCCCGGCGCAGCACAGCTGATTACCTGCGTCCCCGGCGGTGACGTCATCGGACTGACTGCTTTACGGCCGGGATTACCCAGCAGTCACTGCAGTTATCACGAAAAACTGCATGTGACCGCCAGGGAGAAGATAATGGCGGCCATCAAGCAGTCCAGGACGTGACCGCCGGAGATCTTCTGCCAGGTAAGTGCCGCTGACTCCTGACAGACCCGACCGACGGACACTCACAGTGACAGTGACAAATCCGATTCGGTATCCGATATGACGAAAATATCGGTACTCGGAATCGAAAGCCCGATACAGCTAATATCGGCCGATACCCGATATTTGCAGTATCGTATCGCTCAACACTAGTAATGATACAAGGCCAGGGTATTGTACATATAAAGTGTATTTTCACCATCATCTCCTCAGTTTCTTCAACACACACTGAATAGAGGATGTGCTCAATTACAAGCTATATCTAGAATACATGGCCTTGTATCACAAAGTGAAATAATGTCAAAAACACACCAGACTCATTTAACTTTTTATGATATCTGGCAAGGTTAAATAGATATGCCTTGCACTCAACACCATCCTCTATTCAGTCTGTGCAATATTATCAGACAGACTGCTGGTGAAAATGCAAGTCATATATTTGTGTTTTGGAGTAAACATATCTCCATGAAGTACACAAACATGAGTCATTCCTGGAGTTATGTGTAGTCAAAAACGCAAAGTGTACGTCGCAGTGTGTGTACGTCGCAGTGTGTAGGCGGCAAAATAAACACAAAGCAAACCAAAATTACTAAAAGAAGATTGGCACATTTATTTTGTACAACAGGAAAACCACATTTTAATTGTCAATGAGGTTTTGGGTGACATTTGTATACATCACATTAGTAAATTTTTTTAGTACAAAAAGAAAATATTTATATTCACACAAAGGTTTTGGATAGATCAGATTAGTACATTTATTGTGTATAACATGACCACTGGATTGTCACTGCCCCAGAAGTCATAGAAAAATCAGATTAGTACAATATGTGTACAACATGCCATTCGTATTGTCACTGCCCCAGAAGTTAGAGAAAAATCAGATTAGTACAATATGTGTACAACATGCCATTGGTATTGTCACTGCCCCAGAAGTTATAGAAAAATCAGATTAGTACAATTTGTGTCCAACATGACCATAGTATTGTCACTGCCCCATAAGTTATAGAAAAATCAGATTAGTACAATTTGTGTCCAACATGATCATCGTATTAAACAGAAGGAGACTATTGCCGAATAATGGCACATTAAATGTATGGGAAATCCCTTAATGAGTGCCATCTGGTCAGGACTAGAGTGAGGAGCCCATCGTTATTGAAACAATAAGAAGGAGTGTGATGTGGCCATCACAAAAACAACGAAATCGGGCTATTAGAAAATTTACATAATCTTTATTGAAACATATATATACATGTCAAAAGTGCAGGTAAAAGGTAAAAAACAATGCCGGACAGAAGAGTCACAAGGACAGATGCAAATCTGGTACAGAAAGGGAGTCGCGCTGGCCCAGGCAATAATATGATGCAAAGCTATATAATGGAATCACCAAGTGGTGTCAATATGATGCATAGTACTCACACCCGCCTACCAAGGGTTAACCTGTGTAAAATATACAGGTACTAGCAAAAAGGTTGTCGAAATACATACAATTGTATGTCCCTTCAGTGAGGCAATGGAGAGGGTATATGAATAAATTACCAAACTACATGCTTAAAGCGGACTAGTGTCATAAGAATCATATTACCTCTCTCTAATGGTGCCGGGTGTGAGCCTGGGTCTGCACGTCTGCCCCGACGCGCGTTTCGGCAAGATTGCCTTTGTCAGGGGGCGTGTTTAGACGTCAAAAACCGGGAGGCTTAAATATCCGTGAACCGGAAGTTCAATATCGCGACCCGGAAGTGACGCCTCCGTTGCTGTAACGACCGACAATGCCAAACCATGCCGACGTCATGAGGAGGGAGACACATGTAGCCATGGTAACCATCCACATAAAGACGCCGGACACAGCATAGCATCCGCCGAGCAGCAAGAAGGCGTGCAGGGTCGCGGTACGAAACCGCCGTGATGGCTGGATAATAGAATGCATATATTGATGGAAGGACACATTACTTCACGGGCATCTATATTAATGCAGATCTATAAAATATCACACAATATTAATTATTTCTGACTGCATCAAAAGAACATAATAGAAATACACAATAAAAACCGATCAAAGGTCCCCAATACTTGATAGGTGTAATAGATGGTCATGCAAAAATAATGTTGAAAAACAAAAAACCTGATGTATAAAGTATAAATGAAAAAGAAACAAAAATGAATATGAATATAAAGATACCCAAGAAAAAACAAAATAAATGAAAAATGTAGATAATAAAAAAGAAAAAGAAAGAAAAATGACAGAAAAATGACAATAATGACAATGATATGAAAAACATGAAATATATATACAAAAATGACAATATTCAAAAATTGTAAATAAGAATAAAATAAATTGATGTCCAATTGGGGTGAAACGAAGTGGCTATCACACGAACAGGAACGCCTCAGTTGTTCAAAAAAAGCGTAAATACCTGAATGATATAAAAAACAAATGTTAAAACCGGTTAAAAGAAACTTGTACCAGCCAGTACAATTGTCCCTGCGGATCAACAAAACCCAGGGTGACCGCGATCACAAGAAGGACACAAAACTCAAGTTCTCGTTCAATCCTGATGGATGGACCGTGTTCAACCTCCATATCCATCTTGTTTCAAGTTGACTTAAACGTTGCGTAATCTTACCGCCGCGTATTCCCACATCCAGGCAATCAATGCCTCTGACTTTGAAGCCTTTACTATCACAGTTGTGATGGATCTTAAAGTGTTTCGGTATGGTCTTGAGTACCGACACGTCATCCTCATTCATTGCTGACTCTATGCCAAGCACATGCTCCCTGATCCGAACCTTCAGTTGGCGGGTGGTAAGGCCAACATAGATCAGGGAGCATGGGCACGTGGCATAGTAGATGACAGCCTTAGTATTACAATTGATATTTTTATAGATTTTAAATGATCTCTTACCTGAGGAGTCATAAAAAGAATCTGTACGAATCATATTGGTGCATGCCACACAGTGACCGCAGGGGAAGGAACCCCTGCGTTCACTGGAAGCACTCAAAAATGTATGACGCGGAGACTCTACATAGTGACTTTGGGTCAAATGATCTCTTAAGTTTTTAGACCTACGGTATGTTATAAGGGGTTTCCCTGAAATCAACTTCTTAAGGATGGAATCCGTTTGTAAAATAGGCCATGCCTTAGAAATCACCTTCCTAATTCTATTGGATTGAGAATGAAAGGTTGTGATGAACCTAATCGGTTCTGGCTTCTTATCAATCTCAGTTGTTTTATAAAGCAATGAATTTCTCACACTATATTTGGCCCTATTGTAGGCTTTTTTTATACATCTGTGGCTGTAGCCTCTCTCTAGGAAACGTTCCTTCAGGAGTTTCGCCTGAATATCAAATTCAAGATCCGTAGAGCAGATCCTACGTAAACGCAGGAACTGCCCAACTGGGATAGAGCGTATCATGTGTTCGGGATGGGAAGAAGAGGCGTGCAACAAAACGTTGGTGGCAGAAGGTTTTCTAAAAATACTGGTCTGTATAGTCTGTGTGGTGTCTTTACTTAGCATGACATCCAAAAATTCAATCTCTCTAGCATTGTAAGTGAAAGTCAATCTAATATTAAGATCATTATCACTGAGTCTCTGAAAGAAATTTTTGACCGATATGTCATCTCCCTGCCAGATCAGCAGAATGTCGTCTATGTACCGTGCCCATAGAAGGACACGGTCCATAGACGACTGCCGATCCGACAGGAATAGGTCCCTCTCCCACAGACCCAGGAACAGGTTGGCATAGGAGGGCGCAAAGGCCGCCCCCATGGCTGTTCCCTGGGTCTGCAGGAAAAAGGACCCCTTAAAGACAAAAAAATTATGTTTGAGCGTGAACCCCAACAATTCAAGAATAAGGGACTGAATTTCAGAAGAAAGTGTCGATGAATTTAAAAAGAACTTAATCGCTTTGATGCCATCATCATGTCTTATACTCGTGTACAACGATTCAACATCGGCTGTAACCAATAGTGAATCATTGTCGAGTGAGAGGCCATCAACTCTCTGGAGTAACTGATTTGTGTCCTTAAGATATGATGGAAGAGCCTCCACCAGAGGTTGCAACATAAAGTCAATCCATTGATTAACGCACTCCAAGTAGTTCCCCCGTCCAGAAACTATAGGTCGGCCTGGTGGATTTTGTACATCCTTGTGTACCTTGGGGAGCAGGTAAAAAGTAGGAATGATGGGCTCTTTTACCACAAGAGCCAATTCTAATTCATTAGTAATTGTACCTGCCAATCTGGCCCTGGTGAGAATCTCCCTGAGTTGTGACGAGAAGGCAGACAAGGGGTTATATGTTAATTTTTTAAACACGCCCCCTGAAGAGGGCAATCTTGCCGAAACGCGCGTCGGGGCAGACGTGCAGACCCAGGCTCACACCCGGCACCATTAGAGAGAGGTAATATGATTCTTATGACACTAGTCCGCTTTAAGCATGTAGTTTGGTAATTTATTCATATACCCTCTCCATTGCCTCACTGAAGGGACATACAATTGTATGTATTTCGACAACCTTTTTGCTAGTACCTGTATATTTTACACAGGTTAACCCTTGGTAGGCGGGTGTGAGTACTATGCATCATATTGACACCACTTGGTGATTCCATTATATAGCTTTGCATCATATTATTGCCTGGGCCAGCGCGACTCCCTTTCTGTACCAGATTTGCATCTGTCCTTGTGACTCTTCTGTCCGGCATTGTTTTTTACCTTTTACCTGCACTTTTGACATGTATATATATGTTTCAATAAAGATTATGTCAATTTTCTAATAGCCCGATTTCGTTGTTTTTGTGATGGCCACATCACACTCCTTCTTATTGTTTCAATAACGATGGGCTCCTCACTCTAGTCCTGACCAGATGGCACTCATTAAGGGATTTCCCATACATTTAATGTGCCATTATTCGGCAATAGTCTCCTTCTGTTTAATTTACATTTTTTCTGTGTATTGCACAGATTGCTTTATTGGAGACATGGACTACAGAGCCAGGGAACAAACCTGGCTAGGACAGGCTGAACAGGTTTTTGGCGAATGCAGTGCTGGCACCCAGCGGACTGGTGATCACAATTTGGACACTACCTTTGATTCATTGCAATTTCTCCTGACCAAACGCACCCGTTTGTGGTGGAATAGGTTATTCCTAGAGAAATATCTTTCACGGAAATTAATTCCCAGGGGTTTAAGAGTGCGTGTATTACCTACATTTATAGTTGATGATCAGACATTCATCACGGAATGGGAGGAGGCGTGCAACTTATGTTCTGGCACATTAATGCAATTACTGGTTAAACATAATACTAAATGCATTGATGATTTGGATAAGGAGATTGATCATGTCACGTCAGAACTTCGTTCGGGCTGCTCTGGTGATAAGTTACAGTCATATGAGACACTTTTGGAAAAATCCTTGGAGGGGACTATGAAGAAAATCAGTGAAACCCAATTGTCCAAATATAACAGAGACACTAGGGATTACCAACAGAGGAATGTGTATCGCTGGAGATCTTCACAATTTAAGGCAGATCAGATACATCGTACATCATCCAGTATTTCAATCTCCTCACTTAGCGCACAGTCCGATGCTTCGACATCTTCCATGGTTACTCGTTCAGGCGCAGTATCCAAGAAATCCAGAAATTCTAATTACCACCCCTATAAGAGACATGAGTATCGCCACTACAACGAGGATAAGGGCAATAATAAGGTAATTAATTTGAGCCATCACATTCTTTCTGGGGCTGATTGTTCTCTCCTCTCTAGGGGTTTATCTTTTTCACCATCTGCGGGCCTAGACACCTTTACAGTGGTGAAAGACCTGCATATATTTGCTAGAACTTTATTGTTTAAATGCTTTTTTTACAATGATGATGTACATAAACTCTTCCCCACAGAGGAGGAACAATCGGCCCTAAGAATTCTGGAGGACCTCTCCGAGGAACACAATTCTTCACCTGGAGGTAAGATACCTCCGTCTATCCGTCCGCGCTCCAGGAGGTTCCCCCCTCTCTCGAACTGCAGTGCTATAGATCTGTTCGTTAAAGTAGTGACTGAAGAATTGAGCAGCATTCCATCCAGAATTGTTAATGACAATTTGACCAATGGTGAGCGTCACTGACTCAAATATCTTAGAAATCTCCCTGATGTTGTCATTAAGTCGGCAGACAAGGGGGGCAACATCGTTATATGGCCTAAGATGATGTATGAGAAGGAGGCCTATCATCAATTGAATAATAAAATCTGTTATAAAAAATTAACATATAACCCCTTGTCTGCCTTCTCGTCACAACTCAGGGAGATTCTCACCAGGGCCAGATTGGCAGGTACAATTACTAATGAATTAGAATTGGCTCTTGTGGTAAAAGAGCCCATCATTCCTACTTTTTACCTGCTCCCCAAGGTACACAAGGATGTACAAAATCCACCAGGCCGACCTATAGTTTCTGGACGGGGGAACTACCTGGAGTGCGTTAATCAATGGATTGACTTTATGTTGCAACCTCTGATGGAGGCTCTTCCATCATATCTTAAGGACACAAATCAGTTACTCCAGAGAGTTGATGGCCTCTCACTCGACAATGATTCACTATTGGTTACAGCCGATGTTGAATCGTTGTACACGAGTATAAGACATGATGATGGCATCAAAGCGATTAAGTTCTTTTTAAATTCATCGACACTTTCTTCTGAAATTCAGTCCCTTATTCTTGAATTGTTGGGGTTCACGCTCAAACATAATTTTTTTGTCTTTAAGGGGTCCTTTTTCCTGCAGACCCAGGGAACAGCCATGGGGGCGGCCTTTGCGCCCTCCTATGCCAACCTGTTCCTGGGTCTGTGGGAGAGGGACCTATTCCTGTCGGATCGGCAGTCGTCTATGGACCGTGTCCTTCTATGGGCACGGTACATAGACGACATTCTGCTGATCTGGCAGGGAGATGACATATCGGTCAAAAATTTCTTTCAGAGACTCATTGATAATGATCTTAATATTAGATTGACTTTCACTTACAATGCTAGAGAGATTGAATTTTTGGATGTCATGCTAAGTAAAGACACCACACAGACTATACAGACCAGTATTTTTAGAAAACCTTCTGCCACCAACGTTTTGTTGCACGCCTCTTCTTCCCATCCCGAACACATGATACGCTCTATCCCAGTTGGGCAGTTCCTGCGTTTACGTAGGATCTGCTCTACGGATCTTGAATTTGATATTCAGGCGAAACTCCTGAAGGAACGTTTCCTAGAGAGAGGCTACAGCCACAGATGTATAAAAAAAGCCTACAATAGGGCCAAATATAGTGTGAGAAATTCATTGCTTATAAAACAACTGAGATTGATAAGAAGCCAGAACCGATTAGGTTCATCACAACCTTTCATTCTCAATCCAATAGAATTAGGAAGGTGATTTCTAAGGCATGGCCTATTTTACAAACGGATTCCATCCTTAAGAAGTTGATTTCAGGGAAACCCCTTATAACATACCGTAGGTCTAAAAACTTAAGAGATCATTTGACCCAAAGTCACTATGTAGAGTCTCCGCGTCATACATTTTTGAGTGCTTCCAGTGAACGCAGGGGTTCCTTCCCCTGCGGTCACTGTGTGGCATGCACCAATATGATTCGTACAGATTCTTTTTATGACTCCTCAGGTAAGAGATCATTTAAAATCTATAAAAATATCAATTGTAATACTAAGGCTGTCATCTACTATGCCACGTGCCCATGCTCCCTGATCTATGTTGGCCTTACCACCCGCCAACTGAAGGTTCGGATCAGGGAGCATGTGCTTGGCATAGAGTCAGCAATGAATGAGGATGACGTGTCGGTACTCAAGACCATACCGAAACACTTTAAGATCCATCACAACTGTGATAGTAAAGGCTTCAAAGTCAGAGGCATTGATTGCCTGGATGTGGGAATACGCGGCGGTAAGATTACGCAACGTTTAAGTCAACTTGAAACAAGATGGATATGGAGGTTGAACACGGTCCATCCATCAGGATTGAACGAGAACTTGAGTTTTGTGTCCTTCTTGTGATCGCGGTCACCCTGGGTTTTGTTGATCCGCAGGGACAATTGTACTGGCTGGTACAAGTTTCTTTTAACCGGTTTTAACATTTGTTTTTTATATCATTCAGGTATTTACGCTTTTTTTGAACAACTGAGGCGTTCCTGTTCGTGTGATAGCCACTTCGTTTCACCCCAATTGGACATCAATTTATTTTATTCTTATTTACAATTTTTGAATATTGTCATTTTTGTATACATATTTCATGTTTTTCATATCATTGTCATTATTGTCATTTTTCTGTCATTTTTCTTTCTTTTTCTTTTTTATTATCTACATTTTTCATTTATTTTGTTTTTTCTTGAAAAATCAGATTAGTACAATTTGTGTCCAACATGACCATCGTATTGTCACTGCCCCAGAAGTTATAGAAAAATCAGATTAGTACAATTTGTGTCCAACATGACCATCGTATTGTCACTGCCCCAGAAGTTATAGATAAATCAGATTAGTACAATATGTGTACAACATGTCATTGGTATTGTCACTGCCCCAGAAGTTATAGAAAAATCAGATTAGTACAATTTGTGTCCAACATGACCATCGTATTGTCACTGCCCCAGAAGTTATAGAAAAATCAGATTAGTACAATATGTGTACAACATGCCATTGGTATTGTCACTGCCCCAGAAGTTACAGAAAAATCAGATTAGTACAATTTGTGTCCAACATGACCATCGTATTGTCACTGCCCCAGAAGTTATAGAAAAATCAGATTAGTACAATATGTGTACAACATGCCATTGGTATTGTCACTGCTCCAGAAGTTATAGAAAAATCAGATTAGTACAATTTGTGTCCAACATGACCATCGTATTGTCACTGCCCCAGAAGTTATAGAAAAATCAGATTAGTACAATATGTGTACAACATGACATTGGTATTGTCACTGCCCCAGAAGTTATAGAAAAATCAAATTAGTACAATTTGTGTCCAACATGACCATCGTATTGTCACTGCCACAGAAGTTATAGAAAAATCAGATTAGTACAATATGTGTACAACATGCCATTGGTATTGTCACTGCCCCAGAAGTTATATAAAAAACAGATTAGTACAATATGTGTACAACATGACCATCGTATTGTCACTGCCCCAAAAGTTATAGAAAAATCAGATTAGTACAATTTGTGTCCAACATGATCATCGTATTGTCACTGCCCCAGAAGTTATAGAAAAATCAGATTAGTACAATTTGTGTCCAACATGACCATCGTATTGTCACTGCCCCAGAAGTTATAGAAAAATCAGATTAGTACAATTGTGTCCAACATGCCATTGGTATTGTCACTGCCCAGAAGTTATAGAAAAATCAGATTAGTACAATATGTGTACAACATGACCATCGTATTGTCACTGCCCCAGAAGTTATAGAAAAATCAGATTAGTACAATTTGTGTCCATGAATCGTATTGTCACTGCCCAGAAGTTATAGAAAAATCAATTATACATTGTGTAAACATGCATGATTGTCACTCCCAGAAGTTATAGAAAAATCAATTATACAATTTGTCACAGCCTCGTATTGTCACTGCCCCAGAAGTTATAGAAAAATCAATAGTACAATTGTGTCAACATGCATTGTATTGTCACTGCCCAGAAGTTATAGAAAATCGATTAGTACAATTGTGTCCAACATGCCATGTATTGTCACTGCCAGAAGTTATAGAAAAATCAATTAGTACATTGTGTCAACATCCATCGTATTGTCACTGCCCAGAAGTTATAGAAAATCGATTAGACAATTGTGTCCACATGCTGTATGTCACTGCCCAAGTTATAGAAAAAAGATTAGTACAATATGTGTACAACATGACCATCGTATTGTCATGCCCAGAAGTTATAGAAAATCGATTAGTACAATTTGTGTCAACATGCCATGTATTGTCACTGCCCAGAAGTTATAGAAAATCAGATTAGTACAATATGTCAACATGCTTGTATTGTCACTGCCCAGAAGTTATAGAAAAATCAATTGTACAATTGTGTCCAACATGACCATGTATTGTCACTGCCCAGAATTATAGAAAATCAGATTAGTACAATTGGTCAACATGCATGTATTGTCACTGCCCAAATATAAAAAAACAGTTAGTACAATTGTTCAACATGACATCGTATTGTCACTGCCCAAATTATAGAAAAATCAGATTAGTACAATTTGTGTCCAACATGCATCGTATTGTCACTGCCCCAGAAGTTATAGAAACAGATTAGTACAATTGTGTCACAACCATGTCATGCCGATATAGAACATTACATTTGTTCAGATGTATTGTCCTGCCAGTATGAAATCATTCTGGTCATCTGTTTGTCCTGCAGTTAGAAAAATCAATTATACATGTTCAAGCCAGTTTCTGCCGAAAAAAATCAATTTACAATGTTCATGATGTTGTCATGCCAGATAAGAAATAATGTACAATTTGCAAATCCATGATTGCAGCCGAAGTTATAAAAAATCAATTGTACATTGTGCAACATGCCATGTATTGTCACTGCCAGAAGTTATAGAAAATCAGATTAGTACAATTGTGTCCAACATGACCATCGATTGTCACTGCCCAGAAGTTATAGAAAAATCAATAGTACAATTTGTGTCCAAATGCCATCGTATTGTCACTGCCCAAAGTTATAGAAAATCAGATTAGTACAATTTGTGTCACATGACCATCGTATTGTCACTGCCCAGAAGTTATAGAAAAATCAGATTAGTACAATTGTGTCAACATGCCATGTATTGTCACTGCCAGAAGTTATAGAAAAATCAGATTAGTACAATATGTTACAACATGCCATGTATTGTCACTGCCCAGAAGTTATAGAAAAATCAGATTAGTACAATTTGTGTCCAACATGCCATGTATTGTCACTGCCCCAGAAGTTATAGAAAAATCAGATTGTACAATTGTGTCAACATGACCATGTATTGTCATGCCCAAGTTATAGAAAACAATTAGTACAATTTGCAACATGCCAGTATTGTCATGCCCCAAATTTAGAAAAATAATTAGTACAATTGTGTCCAACATGACCATCGTATGTCACTGCCCAGAAGTTATAGAAAAATCAGATTAGTACATTGTGTCAACATGCCATTGTATTGTCACTGCCCCAGAAGTTATAGAAATCAATTAGTACATTTGTCAACATGACCATGTATTGATCACAGAAGTTAAAAAATCAGATTGTACAATTGTCAACATGCATGTATTGTCACTGCCCAAATTAAAACGATTGTACAATATGTACAACATGACAATGTATTGTCATGCCCAGAAGTTAAGAAAAGATTAGTACAATTGTGCCAACATGACATCGTATTGTCACTGCCCAGAAGTTATAGAAAAATCAGATTAGTACAATTGTGTACAACATGATGTATGCACGCCAAAGTTATAGAAAAATCAATAGACAATTTTGCCAAATTATGATTCATGCCCATAAGTTATAGAAAATCAATTGTACAATTTTGTCAACATGACCATTATGTCACTGCCAGAGTTTAGAAAAATCAGATTAGAAATATGTGTCAACATGCCATGTATTGTCACTGCCCAGAAGTTATAGAAAATCAGATTAGTACAATTGTGTCAACATGACCTCGTATTGTCACGCCCCAGAAGTATGAAAAATCAGTTAGTCATGCCAAATGAATCGATTGTCAGCCAATTAAAAAATCAGATTAGCAATTTGTCAACATGCCTGTATGTACCCAAGTTATAAAAATCATTGTACATGTTCCAACATGACATCTATTGTCATGCCCAATATGAATCGATAGACAAGTGTCAACATCAGATTGTCACTGCCAAAGTTATGAAAAATCAATTATAAATTGTGTCAAATGCCATGTAGTCATGCCGAAGTTATAGAAAAATCAGATTAGTACAATTTGTGTCCAACATGCTGTATTGTCACGCCAGAAGTTATAAAAAACAGATTAGTACAATATGTGTACAACATGACATCGATTGTCACTGCCCCAGAAGTTATAGAAAAATCAGATTAGTCAATTTGTGTCCAACATGTCATCGTATTGTCACTGCCAAAGTTATAGAAAAATGATTATACATTGTGTCACTGCCACGATTTAGAAAGTTATAAATGATAACAATTGTTCAATGCCATGTTTATGCCAAATTTGAAAAACAATTGTAATTTTGCCAAAGATGATGTCAGCAAGAGTTTGAAAATCGATTAGCAATTTGAATGATTATTGTCGTTTAACCTAATAGAAACATCTTTGTCACCAATGAAATTACAGATATTGTTCCTTGATGTCAAGTAAATATGTATTTCTGCCAATATAAAATAACATCTATTACAATGTATAAATATAAAGTTATACATTCACGCCGTATGAACAGTTGAATGTAATTTGTCACTGCCAGATTGCAAAGTAGAAAATAGTTAACAATATGGTCAACTGCCATGTTTATCCAGAAGTTATAAAAAAATTACATTGTGTCCACTGCTCAATTATGAACATAGTAAAATTCAAGCCATTTGTCACTGCCAGAATTATAAAAAATTAGAAAACAGACATCATTTTCCCAGAATTATAGAAAATTATAAAATAATATAATGTCACGCATTGAACAATTATAAATAATCAATGTATCAAT
>JARQOD010000004.1:478174010-478282918 GCA_033576555.1 Oophaga sylvatica
TTTCCAATCCAAAACAGGATTATGAGACTGTAACCAAGGGAAACCCAGCACGATAATGTCATGCAGATTATATAAAACCAAAAATTTGCAGCACTCCTGGTGATCAGGTTCAACCCTCATTATCACCTGAGTAGAAAACTGGGGTTTATTCTCAGCCAAAGGGGTAGAATCGATCCCCAGTATGGGAATAGACTTCTGTAGGGGTATCAAGGGAAATCCACAACGTTTAGCAAAATCATAATCCATCAGGTTAATAGCTGCTCCAGAATCAACGAAAGCCTGAGCAGAAAATGAGGACAGAGAGCATATCAGAGTGACAGTTAATAAAAACTTAGTCTGAACACTACCCAAGACAACTGAGCGTGCAAAACGTCTTCCCCGCTTAGGGCAGACTGAAATAGCATGAGAGGCATCACCACAGTAGAAACATAACCCATTGCGCTTTCGAAACTCATGACGCTGTGCCCCAGACACCACTCCATCACACTGCATGGGCTCAGCAGCTGGCTCACAAGGCAACACCACTCCACGCATACTTCTCCGCTCACGCAAACGTCTGTCAATTTGAATCGCTAATGACATAGAATCATTGAGACCAGAGGGGACAGGGAATCCCACCATAACATCCTTTACATTATCCGACAGACCCTTCCGGAAAAGGGCCGCCAAAGCGTCGTCATTCCATTTGGTCAGGACTGCCCACCTACGGAATCTCTGACAGTATAACTCAGCGTCATCAAGCCCCTGATTTAATGCCAACAAGGCTTTTTCAGCTTGATCAGTGACATTAGGCTCATCGTACAATAACCCCAAAGCCTGAAAAAATGCATCAACATCACTCAAAACAGGATCCCCAGGTGTGAGGGAAAAAGCCCAATCCTGAGGATCGCCGCGCAGGAGAGAGATGACAATTTGAACCTGCTGCGCTGCGTTTCCTGAGGACTTAGATTTTAAGGCAAGAAACAATTTACAATTATTTTTGAAATTCTGAAACTTAGCTCGATCCCCTGAAAACAAATCTGGCATGGGATCCTAGGTTCCACAACAGGCAACCTAGCAAGATATGCAGCAATACTCCGAACTTCAGTGGCAAGCTGATCCACACGGCCAGACAACTGTGCAAACTCCATTGGGAGAAAAGATCCTCCCCAGCACCCAGAGATACAGAGGGAAAAAAAAAAAAAATGCAACAAACAGAAAAATATCTCTGACAACTTTTCTTCCTTCAAAATATTTTTTCCCTTCTGTGAGTACCATACAATTTTTATGGCCAGTGATACTGTTATGTTACGGTAGCTGAGGAGTGCAGGTAAAAAAGGAAATACACCAGAGCAGTTGGAATCTATGAGATTGCAGTACCCTGACTAACCACCGCAACTAGAGGCAGCCGTGGAGCATTCCTACGATGGTCCTAGACGCCTCGTCACAGCCTGAGAAACTAACTACACCTAAAGATAGAAATAGGAAAGCTATCTGCCCCGGAGCAGAACCCCAAAGATAATAGAAAGCCCCCAAACATGTAATGGCGGTTAGACAAGAGGAAATACTGACACAGAAAGAAAATAGTATGAGCAAAAGCTGGGCCCAAACTATCTAAATAGAAAAGGACAGGAAGGGTACTTACTGCAATCCCAGAAAACCCTGAAAAACACCAACTCTACTAATTTCAAAATCACCTGAGATCACACGACCTCTACCACCTAAATTAGTTCTCTGGTGTAACAAAAACAGCAGCCACTGAAAAAACTGCAAAAAGCAAAGTACAAAACACAGTGGCTGGACTAAACTGAGAGGGCAAAAGCCCCCGGAGGGGACCCAGAAGGCCCCCACAGAAGTGCAGGACAAAATGCAAAAATATAGCAAAAACACAAAATAAGAAATTGTCTTATCTGATAGCAGGAGATGCAGACACGACACAGCAGGCTACAAGGGAAACTGGAAAGAAGGATTCAGACCAGAACAATTGATCACCGGCAACCCTGATGGGAAAATGATTCCCTTAAATAAGACCAATCAGTAACACCTGATTCCCAATCCTCACTAGTACCGCTTGTAACCACCAGAGGGAGCCTCTGCTCAGAACTCATCTCAAACCCATTCACAACATGAACCCCAGTAACACAGGAGCAAGTGTTGACTGTGCTAACAGCACTTCCGAGCAACAACTGGCAGTGTTGTAGCCCAGGGATGAGAAGAGAACATGGTGGAGGCAGCAGGACTTTTTGCCGTTAT
Organism: Oophaga sylvatica; assembly: GCA_033576555.1. Classification (NCBI taxonomy): domain Eukaryota; kingdom Metazoa; phylum Chordata; class Amphibia; order Anura; family Dendrobatidae; genus Oophaga; species Oophaga sylvatica. Next base: position 478,176,243 of record JARQOD010000004.1, read on the forward strand.
CACAGCAGGGGAACAGCTGACATTACTGAACCCCAGTAACACAGGAGCAAGTGTTCACTGTGCTAACAGCACTTCCGAGCAACAACTGGCGGTGTTGTAGCCCAGGGATGAGAAGAGAACATGGTGGAGGCAGCAGGACTTTTTGCCGTTCACACAGCAGGGGAACAGCTGACATTACTGAACCCCAGTAACACAGGAGCAAGTGTAGACTGTGCTAACAGCACTTCCGAGCAACAACTGGCGGTGTTGTAGCCCAGGGATGAGAAGAGAACAGGGTGGAGGCAGCAGGACTTTTTGCCGTTCACACAGCAGGGGAACAGCTGACATTACTGAACCCCTGTAACACAGGAGCAAGTGTTGACTGTGCTAACAGCACTTCCGAGCAACAACTGGCGGTGTTGTAGCCCAGGGATGAGAAGAAACATGGTGGAGGCAGCAGGACTTTTGCCGTTCACACAGCAGGGGAACAGCTGACATTACTGAACCCCAGTAACACAGGAGCAAGTGTACTGTGCTAACAGCACTTCCGAGCAACAACTGGCGTGTTGTAGCCCAGGGATGAGAAGAAACATGGTGAGGCAGCAGGACTTTTTGCCGTTCACACAGCAGGGGAACAGCTGACATTACTGACCCCGTAACACAGGAGCAAGTGTTAGACGTGCTAACAGCATTCCGAGCAACAACTGGCGTGTTGTAGCCCAGGGATGAAGAGAACAGGGTGGAGGCAGCAGGACTTTTTGCCGTTCACACAGCAGGGGAACAGCTGACATACTGAACCCCAGTAACACAGGAGCAAGTGTAGACTGTGCTAACAGCACTTCCGAGCAACAACTGCGGTGTTGTAGCCCAGGGATGAGAAGAGAACAGGGTGGAGGCAGCAGGACTTTTTGCCGTTCACACAGCAGGGGAACACTGACATTACTGACCCCAGTAACACGGAGCAAGGTTCACTGGCTAACACACTTCCGAGCAACAATGGCGGTGTTGTAGCCCAGGATGAGAAGAGAACAGGTGGAGGCAGCAGGACTTTTTGCCGTTCACAAGCAGGGGAACAGCTGACATTACTGAACCCAGTAACACAGGACAAGTGTTGACTGTGCTAACAGCACTTCGAGCAACAACTGGCGGTGTTGTAGCCAGGGATGAAAGAGAACATGGTGGAGGCAGCAGGACTTTTTGCCGTTATCACAGCAGGGGAACAGCTGACATTACTGAACCCAGTAACACAGGAGCAAGTGTTGACTGTGCTAACAGCATTCCGAGCAACAACTGGCGGTGTTGTAGCCCAGGATGAGAAGAGAACAGGTGGAGGCAGCAGGACTTTTTGCCGTTCACACAGCAGGGGAACAGCTGACATTACTGAACCCCAGTAACACAGGAGCAAGTGTTGACTGTGCTAACACACTTCGAGCAACAACTGGCGGTGTTGTAGCCCAGGATGAGAAGAGAACAGGTGGAGGCAGCAGGACTTTTTGCCGTTCACACAGCAGGGGAACAGCTGACATTACTGAACCCCAGTAACACAGGAGCAAGTGTTGACTGTGCTAACAGCACTTCCGAGCAACAACTGCGTGTTGTAGCCAGGGATGAGAAGAGAACAGGTGGAGGCAGCAGGACTTTTTGCCGTTCACACAGCAGGGGAACAGCTGACATTACTGAACCCCAGTAACACAGGAGCAAGTGTTCACTGTGCTAACAGCACTTCCGAGCAACAACTGGCGGTGTTGTAGCCCAGGGAGAGGTAAGAACTATGTGGAGCAGCAGACTTTGCATTACAAGCAGGAACAGGACATTACTAGAACCTCAGATGAGACAATTACAAGAATGTAGGACGATTCTAACAAGCACATTAAACGCAACAAATGGCGTGTACCAGAAGAAAGGTAACAGGTGAAGGCAGCAGGACTTTTTGCCGTTAACAGCAGGAACAGCTACATTACTGAACCCCAAAGTATAACACAGAGCAAGTGTAGACTGTGCTACAGCATCCGAGCAACAACTGGTGGTAGCCAGGATGAGCGAAACAGAGGGGAGCAGCAGACTTTTTGCCGTTCACAGCAGGGAACAGGCTACTACTGAACCCCAGTAAAACGGGAGTGTCATGTGCAAAGAACTTCGAGCAACAGGCGTGTGTACCAGGGATGAGAAAACAGGTGAGGCAGCAGGACTTTGCCGTTCACAGCAACAGTACACTTCCGAGCAACAACTGGCGGTGTTGTAGCCCAGGGATGAGAAGAGAACAGGGTGGAGGCAGCAGGACTTTTTGCCGTTCACACAGCAGGGGAACAGCTGACATTACTGAACCCAGTAACACAGGAGCAAGTGTTGACTGTGCTAACAGCACTTCCGAGCAACAACTGGCGGTGTTGTAGCCCAGGGATGAGAAGAGAACAGGGTGGAGGCAGCAGGACTTTTTGCCGTTCACACAGCAGGGGAACAGCTGACATTACTGAACCCCAGTAACACAGGAGCAAGTGTTGACTGTGCTAACAGCACTTCCGAGCAACAACTGGCGGTGTTGTAGCCCAGGGATGAGAAGAGAACATGGTGGAGGCAGCAGGACTTTTTGCCGTTATCACAGCAGGGGAACAGCTGACATTACTGAACCCCAGTAACACAGGAGCAAGTGTTCACTGTGCTAACAGCACTTCCGAGCAACAACTGGCGGTGTTGTAGCCCAGGGATGAGAAGAGAACATGGTGGAGGCAGCAGGACTTTTTGCCGTTCACACAGCAGGGGAACAGCTGACATTACTGAACCCCAGTAAACAGGAGCAAGTGTAGACTGTGCTAACAGCACTTCCGAGCAACAACTGGCGGTGTTGTAGCCCAGGGATGAGAAGAGAACAAGGTGGAGGCAGCAGGACTTTTTGCCGTTCACACAGCAGGGGAACAGCTGACATTACTGAACCCCAGTAACACAGGAGCAAGTGTTCACTGTGCTAACAGCACTTCCGAGCACAACTGGCGGTGTTGTAGCCCAGGGATGAGAAGAGAACAGGGTGGAGGCAGCAGGACTTTTTGCCGTTCACACAGCAGGGGAACAGCTGACATTACTGAACCCCAGTAACACAGGAGCAAGTGTTCACTGTGCTAACAGCACTTCCGAGCTACAACTGGCGGTGTTGTAGCCCAGGGTCAAGGAGGATGTTTAAATACTATATCAAGTATTTTCCTTGTTACGTGTCAATTAAAAATGTCTATACTCCAAACAAGAGAAATATAAACTTTAGTACCATAAGATGATGATTTAACTTAAAAAAATATATGTAAATTAATAATTTACAAACATAAACGCATACATTAACATGTTGAAAAGCAATGCAAACCACAATTAAAATAGGTTAAATAATCTGCTATACGGTTTAAAATAAAAGCATACAAGTACACATCAGAATCCATTAATGATGGGTAAGTAACAGTATGTACACCATTTTTATTGTGTAGACAATGAATGGCTGACTTAAAAACATAATCAGCATTACAAGTTTTCTTTGACATTCATAAAACTTTACATTTGGTGAATAATATAACTACAATTTTTTAAAAATATCTAAAATTTCCATCATGTAATACTGATAATATGTGCCAATCATTTATATTAACAAAACGAAAATTTAAAAAGTGCATAGTGCAGAGTGAAAACAGATATTTATGCCTGACTGTGGACTTGCAAGCATGACAACGGATAGATAAGGTATATATAGATGAGACTGCATAGCCACAGATGGTGAATGGCGATGTAATACTGTACCTCAATAAAGTGTGCGTTACTACATCCTTTTTTTTATCTAGCTTTATAAAAGGTTACGTGCATGTATGGTTGCGCCTCTGTTTGGACGCACAGACTGGCTTCCTGCTGTGACGCGTTGGGTATTGGAGCGTCTGTACGTCTTATGACGCAGACTAACATTCACGGTGCGCATCGTTCATCATCGCAAGCGTACCGACAACACAAAGGCGTTGTCATGACTGCTTTACTCAGTAAACATGCACCTATGATGAAACATACACGCATGTGCCCTATTACATAACAAGCTACAAGAAAAACGAGTGTGAGGTGTGACACAGCTGTTTTGTTAAGGTACAGTATTATATCGACATTGTACAGATGTCGCTATTCAGTCTGATAAATATATATCATTCACGTATTCTATCAGTTGTCGTTCTTTCAGCACCACTTACAGGTATATATTTTGCTATTGTGACTATGCACTATTGACTTTACCAAGGTAATGCATGATTTTTGTAAGCGATTATCATGTTTACATGAAGGACCTTTATGATATGGGCTGTTAACTTTCTAATCAAATATGTATTTTTTAAATGACACAAAATATAAGTAATGTTGAAGAGGACTATTCCTACATGCATTGTTTGCACAATATTACACGTGTACATCACGTCCCTTAATCAACATTGGATTATTATATTAACTTGTATGCTTTTATTTCAAAGGCAAGAACACTGAAGTATAACCTTCGCACTGCAGCAGTTGTCAAAGTTCAACCCACATTATGCACTTCCAACATTGCAGCATTGGAGTCATCATGATGTGAGTTGGATTTGTCTAAGCTATGGAGTGACAAGGTTGACCATCAGTATCCTATAGCATAAGTAGGATTTTGTGTTTGCATTTGTTTTCGACATGTGCATATCTGTAATAATATGTCACATTTATTTTGTTACAGATTTGTGACAAAGACTAATCATTTTATGGTTTGAAAGTTGACGTTTCAAATGTTTACAGCTTAGAAATCAGGGTGTAGCCTCATATCTATGTGTAGCACTAGACACTTTGAGATGTCAGGTTTTTTTCACCATGATTAGGTAGCTAGCAGTAATTTTTGCCGGACACACAGCAGGGGAACAGCAGGCGTTACTGAACCCCACAAACACATCAGCGATTGTTTTCATCTGTGCATCAACACTTCTGAGCAGCAACTGGCGCTGTTGAAGCCCAGGGTCAAGGAGGGTGTAGGCAGAGGCCTAGTATGAGACGTTTGAAGTTGAAGTTGTAGTTAGCAGCAGTAATTTTTGCCAGACACACAGCAGGGGAACAGCAGGCGTTACTGAACCCCACAAACACATCAGCGATTGTTTTCATCTGTGCATCTAACACTTCTGAGCAGCAACTGGCGCTGTTGAAGCCCAGGGTCAAGGAGGGTGTAGGCAGAGGCCTAGTATGAGACGTTTGAAGTTGAAGTTGTAGTTAGCAGCAGTAATTTTTGCCAGACACACAGCAGGGGAACAGCAGGCGTTACTGAACCCCACAAACACATCAGCGATTGTTTTCATCTGTGCATCTAACACTTCTGAGCAGCAACTGGCGCTGTTGAAGCCCAGGGTCAAGGAGGGTGTAGGCAGAGGCCTAGTATGAGACGTTTGAAGTTGAAGTTGTAGTTAGCAGCAGTAATTTTTGCCAGACACACAGCAGGGGAACAGCAGGCGTTACTGAACCCCACAAACACATCAGCGATTGTTTTCATCTGTGCATCTAACACTTCTGAGCAGCAACTGGCGCTGTTGAAGCCCAGGGTCAAGGAGGGTGTAGGCACAAAATATTGACTTATTGCCTTGTTACGTGGCCATTGCAAATGTATGTACTTCAAACAAGAATAAATGAAGTTTTACTAGGACAATAAAATGATGAATTTCTATTCCAAGAATAGAAAAATATTTATACTTGAGAGTCCTCTGTGGTTGATACCGTTTAATGGCTAACTGAAAATATGGTAACAAATTCAAAGCTTTCGAGACTACTCAGGTCTCTTCATCAGGCTAAGACTAAAAAAAAATGGAAGAATCACATATTTGTACACACAACAGGACACAGGAATAGGTAAGACAAGTGAGGGAGGGACAAGTGAGGGTAGACCGGCCAAAAAATGAGAACAAGGATGAATTATCAGCGCCACACGATAAGACAAAAAATAATGGATTTACCTGTGGCAAAACACTTTTGTATGCCCGGTCATAGCATGATGGATATGGAATTACTGGTATTAAAATATAACTTCAAATATGACAAAGATACAAAGGTTTCAGAATATAAGCTCATCATGACCTTTGACACTGTTAGTGATGGAATGAATAGATCACACGGATTCATGTCATTCTATATCAATTAAGGAATCTGCGTCTCTGCCCTTCCAGGGGCATGAAAACACAAAACCAGACCCCAATCAGAGGGCAATAAAACTTTCTATCCTTATCTAGGAACTGTTCCAATATTTATGTTCATCCCTCTGTGATAATGACAGTTCTGCTACACGTCACTTACTTGTCTTACCTATTGCACTATTCCTGTGTCCTGTTGTGTATAGAAATATGTGATGCTTCATTTTTTGTTTTAGTCTTTGCCTGTTGAAGAGACGTGAGTAGCCTCGAAAGCTTGCAATTTGTTACCATCTTTTCAGTTATCCATTCAAAGGTATCAACCACTGTGGACTCTCAAGTGTAAATATTTTTCTATCTAATGGCTAACACGGTACGAAGATACACATGTTTCCTAACTTCAATAATAAAAATAAATACACTGCAAATATAAACGCATATATGCACATGCCAACAAGAAATGGAACAACACACCACCCAAAAAATTGGTTACAAAATATAGTGTTGTAAATTTAAGAATAAAAGTCCATTTTTGTATTTATGAATAATGCTTAAGGAACGCTATGTTAAACATAACATAGTGAAGACAATGGATTTTGTAATCGTCACTCATCATCATCATCATTGCAATTTAGATGTGACAGTCACAGACATTTCAATTATTTCAGTTAATAAAATCGTTACTTTGTACAGCATGTATGACATGTCCAGCATGGACTCATCAATGTGATGAAACAATAATGTACGATAAAAAATAACCATTTAAAAAAACATAATGCATTGTCACAATTTAAGTGTGTGCCTGCAAGTGTAGGTGAAAGAAAGGCTTCGGATAGCAAAGGTATATTCTATGTCTGTATCAGACAGTGGACAGCCTCTGATGGGTAATGGCGATGTTATACTGTACGTCAATAAAGTCTGCGGCTGCAATCATGCATTTTTTGCTTGGACAGTGTTGAAGAGGGTAAAAGCATGTCTGGTTGCGCAAGGCTTAATCCGTCAACACTACCTTCCTACTGTCACGCGTAGGGTAGGGTAGCGTGTGTCAATTAGATGACTCTATAAAATGTGACGTTACGCAGCGTTATTGCGCCCTAGGGACGCCAAAAATACAACAGCAGTAATCATTTACTGTCTAATACTCCACCTATGACCAACAAAAAAGACCGTTCCCTCTTTAACAATCTACAAGACTAACAAGCATAATGGTTCACGCTGACTTTATTGAGGTACAGTATTACATCGACATTGTCCATGAGTAACTATGCACTGTGATACCTATATACCATTATTAATTTATATCTGTTGTGGTTGTTTCAACAGCACTTGCAGGTATAACTAGTACTACCTATTGTCAGTATGCATGATGCACTTTATAGATGTAATAATTTATTATTGCACATTATTACCAGGTTTAGATGCTGGCCATTTCATATATGGTGTGTGAAGTTACAGTTGGCATCAGTATGTGTATTTTATAATGTCTGTCATAAATAAAAATCGTGATGATGATGATGAGGATTTTATGATTTGTACATCCATTGACTGCATTATCTTACAGGTACAGATAAAGTTCCTTAAAAAGCATTAATTGATAAGTATGAAATGTACTTTTATGCATTAATTTCAAAAAGTGAAGACTGTTTTAGTTTTTGTTACCATTTATAATAGACATGTGCAGATATGCGCTGTGATGACAAATTATTATTTGTCCATGATTTGTCATAAAAATTTATCATTCTAGGCCTGGAAAACTTCACAAATTCCTGTTTTAAGCATAACAATCAGGGTGACGGCTCTTCCCTATTTGGAGCATGTTCGACATGGGTTTTTCTGTGCATGTGTAGGGAACAGGAGACATGGATAACGTTGCGAACCAGTTATTTAATCTGAAAACGGACAGACAAATTCTGGCGAGATCCATGCCTTGTTCATTTTCAGAAAAGTAAGCCGGTCTACATTATCGGAGGATAGTCGCATGCGACGGTCTGTTAGTACACCACCTGCGGCACTAAAGACGCGCTCCGATAATACACTGGCAGCAGGGCAAGCCAGCACCTCCAATGCATACTGGCTAAGCTCTGGCCATGTATCCAGCTTAGAGACCCAAAACTTGAATGGGGAAGAGCCATCTGGGAGTACACTGAGAGGGAAAGACATGTAGTCTGTCACCATCTTACGGAAACGTTGCCTCCTGCTGACTGGAGCCGTCTCGGATGGTGTAGACATTGGTGGCGCTGCCACAAAACTTCGCCACATTTGGAACATACTGGTCTTGCCCTGTGCAGAGGCGCTGCTTGTGCTCCCTCTTGTTGCAGAGCTGTCTCCACTGCCTCGACGCACAGAGCTGCTTTGTAAAGCAGTAGCAGCAGCAGTGCTCTCGGCTGGAATGGAGAACATTATGGATTGCACCAGTATGTCTTGGTACTCCCGCATTTTACGCTCCCGGTTCAACGGTGTGATGAGGCTTTGTAAGTTGTCCCGGTAGCGAGGGTCTAGGAGGGTGTACACCCAATAATCAGACGTGGTGAGAATGTGGGCGATGCGGCGGTCGTTTCTCAGGCACTGCAGCATGAAATCAACCATGTGCTGCAGACTCCCAACTGGCCAAGAAACGCTGTCCCCTGCAAGAGGCATCATCTCTGCCTGCTCTGCATCACCCCACCCTCGCTCTACATACTGACTAGAGCGTTGTGTACCTCCCTCTGGAGCGATGTCTTCCTCCTCCATTGACTCCTCCTCATCCTCCTCACAAAGTGAACACTGCCCAGCCCTTTGTGAGGAACCACGTTGCGCTGACTGTCCAGAAGGTGATGGAATTTGTGACTCCTCATCCTCCACCTCTTCCAAAACCTCATCCCTTATTGCTTGCAGTGTTTTTTGAAGCAGGCAGATAAGGGGGACAGTCAGGCTGACTAGTGCATCATCTGCACTCGCCATCCGCGTTGACTCATCAAACGCACGCAAAACGTGGCAGATGTCCTTCATAGAGGCCCACTCAGTAGTGGTGAAGTGTGAACGACGCAAATTGCGAGTTGATTGCGCCTGATGCAGCTGATACTCCATTACTGCTGGCTGCTGCTCACACAACCGCTCCAACATATGTAACGTGGAATTCCACCTGGTGGGTACGTCACATATGATGCGATGTTCAGGAAGGCGAAATCTGCGTTGCAGAGCTGCAATGCGCGATCTGGCCATGCTGGAACGTCGCAAGTGAGCGCACTCTAGGCGGACCTTGTGCAGCAGTGCATCAAGATCCGGATAGTCCCTCAAAAAACTCTGCACGACCAAGTTGAGCACATGTGCCAGACATGGTATGTGAGTGAGGTTGCCAAGGCCCAGAGCTGCCACCAGATTTCGGCCATTGTCACACACTACCAAGCCTGGCTGGAGATTCGCTGGCAAAAACCACACTCGCTCTCCTGCTTGATGGCATTCCAGAGCTCCTGCGCTGTGTGGCTTCGATTCCCCATGTAAATTAATTTCAGGACGGCCTGTTGACGTTTGGCCACGGCTGTGCTCATATCGGTCGCATCAGGTAAACGTTCACGGGTCCATGTGGAGGTAGACCGTGACGGCTCCTGCAGCGATGATTCTGAGGAACTGGAGTAGGAGGAGGAGTCAATGTGGACAGACTTGATTCCTGCAATCCTTGGAGTTGGCAGAACACGTACAGCGCCACTCGCAAGATCTGTACCCGGCTCCACAACATTGACCCAATGGGCAGTGAGGGAAAGGTATCGTCCCTGGCCATGGGTACTGGTCCACGCATCGGTGGTCAGGTGGACCTTGCTACTGACGGCGTTTAGTAGCGCATGTTTAATTTTTCCCTCAACATGCTTTTGCAGACCAGGGACGGCTTGCCTGCTGAAATAAAATCGGCTGGGCACATTGTATTGTGGGACTGCCAATGACATTAAGTCACGGAAACTGTCAGTCTACCACCAGCCTGAATGACAGCATTTCAAGGGACAGGAGTTTTGCAATGCCAGCATTCAGAGCCTGTGCTCGTGGATGGTTTGCCGAGTATGGCCGTCTTTTATCCCATGCCTGTGCTACCGATGGCTGTTTTGTGGCCTGGGAGTGTGAGGATGACAGGGAACTTGCAGCTGTGGGTGGAATAACACTGGGTCTCTGGACAACAGTTACAGAGGTTCTTCCATGGCGATCCTGTGAGGAAGCCGAACCAGCTGTGTGTGAGCTGGAGGAAGAGGCTCCAACACGAGCTGAAGATGTAGGTGCTGCTGTAGGTTGGCCTACATCTCCAGTGTGTCTTTGTAACTCAGCTACGTGCTTTGTCCGTACATGTTTCCACATATTTGTGGTATTGAGGTTACTGATATTTTTACCTCTTTTAACTTTTTGATTACACAGCTTGCATTTGACATAGCAAATATCATCTGTAAGTGTGTCAAAAAAGGACCACGCAGTGCAAGTCCTGGGAGCGCCCGGTTTGGCTGTTGGAAGAGAACTGCTACGAACGGGTGCCAAACTGGAGGGTACAGGCAACCGAGTCTGCAGCCTACCTCTCCTTACTGTTTGGACCGTTGGGGCAATCTCTTCCTCAGAGCTGCTACCACCACCTTCCTGTTCCTCACGCCATGTTGGGTCTTGGACCTCATCATCTCCACTACCCTCTTCCAACACCTGCTGCTGTTGGGTGGTCTGGCCAGCACCTTGCTCAACAGAAAAATGGCACCTGAGTCTCATCATCATCAGATGCGTTCTGCGGTGTGCTGACCATCGGCACTGGCTCACCCGCCTCTTCACATTCAGAGAGACACAGCTGTTGCGCATCACTGCATACTGCCTCTTCTTCACATTCCAGAATGCTGCTTGGCTGGGCCCCTGTTTCCAAGCCAACAGATTCTGAGACAGAAGCAGAGACTCAGCTGGCTCCAGTTCATAACTCTCTGACTGCCTGGGCAATTTGGCAGGCGGTGAAGAGACAGATGGTTGTTCAACAGTGCTGTGGTCCTGAGAGGAGGTGGAAGCAATTGAAGTCGATGCATTGGCTGCCATCCAACCAACAACGGCTTCAATTTGTTCTTCCCGCAGCAGAGGGGTACGCTGAGCTCCTACAAAAGTGCGCATAAAGGAACGCTCACGGGGAAAACTGGTGGATGCTGTGTCACTGGGTGCGGCAGCAGCCACAGAATCCCCACGTCCTCTCCCTGCTGAAACTCCCCGGCCACGACCACGTGCCTTACTCCCTGCCTTCTTCATCTTGGTAGATTGATAAAGAAAGTCAGAAAAGTTATAAGGCCTAAGTGTGGTTATTCCTCAGAGACTGCAGTGAACACTGCAGACAACTGTTCAGTAGCTGTGAAAGGCCCCTTTGTGTACTTCTATAGTGTTTGCAACCAATGTATTGTATACGGATGGAAGCGCGTCACACTAATAGATTAGATTTTTTTCAAATATAATGGAGCAGCACCAATTAGTGAAGGATGAGGCAGTGACACACGCTCAGCAGACTACAACCAGCAGTAGTTGAAGAACTAACTGGAGCGTGATCTGCACTCAAAAAATGAAAAGCTCACAGACTACAGTGAACACTGAAACAAAACTGTTCAGTAACTGTGAAAGGCCCTTTGTCTACTTCTATAGTGTTTGCAACCAATGTATTGTATACGGATGGAAGCGCGTCACACTAATAGATTAGATTTTTGGCAAATATAATGGAGCTGCACCAATTCCACAAAATCAAATAAAAAAAAAGAGTCAGTGAGTGACACGTGCAGATGCCTACAAACAGCGGTGGATGCAGAGCAAACTGCAGCGTCACCTGCACTCACACACACCTTGCACAGAGCTGTTAAAACAACACTGGCAAAAGGAAGCTTTACACAGCGGTTGGTAAACTAGCCTGCCTAAAGCACAGTAGAGTACACAAAATCGCAATGTCTAACTGTCCCTCAGAGTCAGCAGAGCAGCGTTCTGTCCCTAACTGAGTTCACAGCACAGTGACGCTAAAATGGCGGCGGCGCCTTTTATAGTGCATTCTGACATCATTTCAGCAGCCAATCACAGCCATGCCATTAGTTAAGATGACCGCAGCATTACAGGATGTGCCCACACTTCATAAGATTCCTCATTGGCTGACTAAAATCACATTGCCTCTCAAAGAATTATGGGAACTTCCGATTCCGGTATACGATATATGAAAAATATCGGAACTAAGTATCGGAATTCCGATACAGCGAATATCGGCCGATACCCGATACTTGCGGTATCGGAATGCTCAACACTAGTTACCATCCATCACAAACTATCAGCTTCTCCTTTTAAAAAAACAAATTGAGGTGACGGAAGTGACAGCGGCGATAAGTTACTTGAAATACGGGAAAGCTCCAGGACCTGACGGGTTTACAGCCAAATTATTTAAATTATTGAGTGAGGATATCCCGTCCACATTGGTACGCACCTTCAATCATATATTGGAGACAGGAGGGTTGCCCAGCCATTCAAACATGTCACACATGAAGGTGCTACTAAAACCAAACAAATCTTCACATCTGCCTGGATCCTATCGTACATTCTCACTCATTGACCATGATATCAAGATTTTGTCCAGGATCATGGCAGATCGTTTGAGTAGCATTGTTCCTACGCTGATAGGGCGATCACAAGTGGCCTTTGTTAGCTACTTTGTTGGCTACTATCAGTCTCACTATGCATAACACATGTGTGCAGTGGGCAGTATTACCTTTGCCTTCGGTGGAGTAGGAAAACACCTCTCCTATCGAAGTGTTAGTTGGGGAGATGGAAGATTTGCCACCGGGACCTGAATTGTAATACTTAAATGTGACAGGTGACAAATTTGGTAAGGCGCAACTCCGCGGCCCCTACGTTGAGTCTAGCCCGTGAAAATTTACTGGTTGTCAATGGGGAACCCCAACACCCCGGGGCAGCTACAGTATTTCAACAATTAGAGCTGAACCAAGATTTGCTGTATCAGGTTTATAAAATACATGTGGAAATTTTTTAGCAATTGCTGCTACCGCAGTCATATCGGAGGTTGGTAATGGACTTAGCGCATGCGCATGTACTAGGGTGACATTTGTGCCAAAAGAAAACCCTACACAGAATTATACAACGGTTTTACTGGCTGGGGGTCTATCAAGAAGTTAAACGGTATTGTAACTCTTGTCGCATGCGCCAGGTACACAGTCCTCAGCCTCATTTTGTGAGTCCCTTGGTGCCATTAAAAATTTTAGAGGTCCAGTTTGAGAGAATACCCATGGATCTGGTGGGGCCGGTTAATAAATCAGCAAGGGGTCATCAACAGAGGCAAAAAAAGGGGCACTGTGTGGGTCACCAGTTTTGAGCACACCCGAGTTCAAAGAGAATTCATTGTCCAGACTGATGCGTCAGAGGTAGGTCTGGGTGCCGTGTTGTCTCAGGACTGGAGCATCCCATTACTTTCCTGAGTCGAAAACTTACTCCATCAAAAAACAGAGACAGCATTGTAGAGAGAGAGTGCCTGGCGATAAAGTGGGCATTGGAGTCGTTGCGCTACTATTTGTTGGGGATAACATTTTGTTTTGTAACTGATCATTCCCCTCTGACTGGCAGTGTTGTAGCCCAGGGAGTAGAGTTCAGGTGGTAGAAAGATGAACATAACAGGAGACTTGGAAAACGTTGGCAAACAGTTATTTAATCTGAAAACGGACAGGCAAATTCAGGTGAGATCCATGCCTTGTTCATTTTCAGAAAAATAAGCCGGTCTACATTGTCTGAGGATAGTCGCATGCGACGGTCTGTTAGTACACCACCTGCAGCACTAAAGACGCGCTCAGATAATACACTGGCAGCAGGGCAAGCCAGCACCTCCAAGGCATACTGGCTAAGCTCTGGCCATGTATCCAGCTTAGAGACCCAAAACTTGAAAGGGGAAGAGGCATCTGGGAGTACACTGAGAGGGAAAGACATGTAGTCTGTCACCATCTTACGGAAACGTTGCTTCCTGGTGAATGGAGCCGTCTCGGATGGTGTAGTAGTGATGGGTAGTTCGTGAGTGAGTAGTTCAAAATGAACTAATCTTCAGAGTGAACTAGTTCATCTAGTTCACCATCCTGACACAGATTAGTTCATTGTGAACTAAACAGTAAGTGGGAGGAGACAGAGAGTGATCCAGGTTCATACAGCTCCAGGAAGCTCCCTGCTCTGTCTCACACTGGCTCTTTACAGCTCTTGATGCTGGAAAACAAGGTAGTAAAACACTATACCACACATCAAATACAAATATAATAGTAATAATAATATTATTAATAAAAACTGAAATTGCACACACAGTACACACACACAGCTCATATGTGTGTATGAGAGAGTGTTTCTGTGTGTAGTTCATGCCTCTAGCCTAGAAGATCAGTCTTGCTAAAATCTTTAACACTGACCCCTGTTCTGTTCTTAAAATGGTGGATGCTGAACTGCTTCTCAGCCCCCTAATACACAATCATTATGTGGCACTGCTGGGCTCAGTGAGAGGCATCAGATTGAACTAGGCAGTCCTGAGTCATTCTCAATAGAACATTTTGTTCAGCAGTTCATCTAGTTCATTTAGTTCAGAGGTCACATGATGAATTTCCTATCAGCTCCTCACAGGATAGGGTGGAGAAAAACTGAACTAAATGAACTAATCTTTTGAACTAATCTTTTCAGTGAACTAGTTCATGGTGAACTAATCACCAAAATTAACTAGATTTCCCATCACTATGGTGTAGACCTTGGTGGCGCTGTCACAAAACTTCGCCACATTTGTAACATACAGCTCTTGCCCTGTGCAGAGGCGCTGCTTGTGCTCCCTCTTGTTGCAGAGGTGTCTACAATGCCTCGACGCACAGAGCTGCTTTGTAAAGCAGTAGCAGCAGCAGCGCTCTCGGCTGGAATGGAGAACATTATGGATTTCAACAGTGTGTCTTGGTCCTCCAGCATTTTACGGTCCCGGTTCAACGGTGTGATGAGGCTTTGTAAGTTGTCACGGTAGCGAGGGTCTAGGAGGGTGTACACCCAATAATCTGACGTGAGAATGTGGGCGATGCGGCGGTCGTTTCTCAGGCAGTGCAGCATGAAATCAACCATGTGCTGCGACTTCCCAACTGGCCAACAAACGCTGTCCTCTGGAAGAGCGTCACACTATTAGATTTTTGTAAATTTAAAATAGAATAAAGCAGCACCAATTTTTGAAAAATGACAAGGATGAGGCAGTGACAGACACTCAGCAGAGTACACGCAGCGGTGGTTGAAGTAAGTGGAGCGGGTCTACACTCCTACAAAAAATTTAAACCTCAGACTAGAGTGAACACTGAAACACAACTGTTCACTTGCTGTGAAAGGCCTTTTTGTGGACTTCTATTATGTTTGCAAGCAATGTATTGTATTTTGATGGAAGAGCGTCACACTAATAGATTTTTGTAAATTTAAAATAGAATAAAGCAGCACCAATTTTTGAAAAATGACAAGGATGAGGCAGTGACAGACACTCAGCAGAGTACACGCAGCGGTGGTTGAAGTAAGTGGAGCGGGATCTACACTCCTACAAAAAATTTAAACCTCAGACTAGAGTGAACACTGAAACACAACTGTTCACTTGCTGTGAAAGGCCTTTTTGTGGACTTCTATTATGTTTGCAAGCAATGTATTGTATTTTGATGGAAGAGCGTCACACTAATAGATTTTTGTAAATTTAAAATAGAATAAAGCAGCACCAATTTTTGAAAAATGACAAGGATGAGGCAGTGACAGACACTCAGCAGAGTACACGCAGCGGTGGTTGAAGTAAGTGGAGCGGGATCTACACTCCTACAAAAAATTTAAACCTCAGACTAGAGTGAACACTGAAACACAACTGTTCACTTGCTGTGAAAGGCCTTTTTGTGGACTTCTATTATGTTTGCAAGCAATGTATTGTATTTTGATGGAAGAGCGTCACACTAATAGATTTTTGTAAATTTAAAATAGAATAAAGCAGCAGCAATTTTTGAAAAATTACAAGGATGAGCCAGTGACAGACGCTCAGCAGAGTACACGCAGCATTAGTTGAAGTAACTGGAGCGTGATCTGCACTCAAAAAAAAAAAAAAAACTCACAGACTGCAGTGAACACTGAAACACAACTGTTCACTATCTGTGAAAGGCTCCTTTATGGACTTCTATAGTGTTTGCAACCAAGGTATTGTATACGGATGGAAGCACGTCACACTATTATTTCAATTGCATGGAGCAGCAAGAATTACACTGAAGAAAAAAAAAAGAGTCTGTCAGTGACACGTGCAGATGCCTACAGACAGCGTTGCATACAGAGCAAACTGCAGCGACACCTGCACTCACACACACCTTGCAGAGCTGTTAAAACAACACTGCAGGCAAAAGGAAGCTTTACACAGCCGGTGGTAAACTAGCCTGCCTAAAGCACAGTACACTAAATCGTAATCTCTAACTGTCCCTCAGAGTCAGCAGAGCAGCGTTCTTTCCCTAACTGAGTTCACAGCACAGTGACGCTAAAATGGCGGCGGCGCCTTTTATAGTGCATTCTGACATCATTTCAGCATCCAATCACAGCCATGCCATTAGTTAACATGACCGCAGCAGTACAGGATGTGCCCACACTTCTTAGAATTCCTCATTGGCTGACTAAAATCACATTGCCTCTCAAAGAATTATGGGAACTTCCGATTCCGGTATACGATATATGGAAAATATCGGAACTAAGTATCGGAATTCCGATACAGCGAATATCGGCCGATACCCGATACTTGCGGTATCGGAATGCTCAACACTAGCCCCCATAGATGCTCCACAGATTA
Organism: Oophaga sylvatica; assembly: GCA_033576555.1. Lineage (NCBI taxonomy): Eukaryota > Metazoa > Chordata > Amphibia > Anura > Dendrobatidae > Oophaga > Oophaga sylvatica. The sequence goes on from JARQOD010000004.1 coordinate 478,193,169, forward strand.
TACCCCCATAGATTATGCCCCCATAGATGCTCCACAGATTATGCCCCCATAGATTATGCCCCCATAGATGCTTCACAGATTATGCCCCCATAGAAGCTCCATAGATTATACCCCCATTGATGCTCCATAGATTATGCCCCATAGATTATGCCCCCATAGATGCTCCACAGATTATGCCCCCATAGATTATGCCCCCATAGATTATGCCCCCATAGATGCTCTACAGATTATGCCCCCATAGATTATGCCCCCATAGATGCTCCACAGATTATGCCCCCATAGATGCTCCACAGATTATGCCCCCATAGATTATGCCCCCATAGATGCTTCACTGATTATGCCCCCATAGAAGCTCCATAGATTATACCCCCATAGATGTTCCATAGATTATGCCCCCATAGATTATGCCCCATAGATGCTCCACAGATTATGCCCCCATAGATTATGCCCCCATAGATTATGCCCCCATAGATGCTCTACAGATTATGCCCCCATAGATTATGCCCCCATAGATGCTCCATAGATTATGCCCCCATAGAAGCTCCATAGATTGTGCCCCATAGATGCTCCATAGATTGTGCCCCCATAGATTATGCCCCCATAGATGCTCCATAGATTATACCCCCATAAATGCTCCTTAGATTATGCCCCCATAGATTATGTCCCCATAGAAGCTCCATAGATTATACCCCCATAGATGCTCCATAGATTATGCCCCCATAGATTATGCCCCCATAGATTATGCCCCCATAGATGCTCCACAGATTATGCCCCCATAGATTATGTCCCCATAGATGCTCCACAGATTATGCCCCCATAGATTATGCCCCATAGATGCTCCCAGATTATGCCCCCATAGATTATGCCCCCATAGATGCTCCCCAGACTGTGCCCCCATAGATGCTGCATTTTATAGGCTCCTTTATTCTGCCGCAGCTGCTGCTGCAAAAAAAAAGACATACTCACCTCTCGTTGCTGGGGGCCAGGTGCCGGTGTCCTGAGCAGGCTGGGACACCGTGCGCTATGGGGGACAGGTGCCGGTGTCACCTCTGGCTCAGGGCCCCGGCACCTGAGAGATTTACCTGTCCTCGGTCCACCGCTGAGCGCCGCTGTCTTCGGGTCCTCCGGCAGTGAATGCTCAGGCAGAGGGCGCGGCGCACACTAATGACGTCATCGCGCCCTCTGCCTGAACATCGCAGCAAGAGGACCCGAGGACACGGCGGTGGAACGGGACAGGTAAGTAATGATATTCACTGCTTCCCACGCCCATGTGGGCGTGGGAAACAGTGAATATTCATTTCTCTTTAGCAGCGGGACAGGGGCTCCTGTCTCCTGTCACCCGCTGCTGCTCTGCTGGCACGGGGCCCCCATGGCAGCTGTGTGGTGTGCCGCCATTAGCGACACGCCACCGGCTGGGGGCCCCTGGAGCAGCGGAGGCCCTAGGCAACTGGCCCCTGTATGCCAGCAGGTGCCAGGGCCCCCCAGATGCCAGGGTCCACAGTAGAATCCTCCGGTTCTCCGGTGGGCCAGTCCGACCCTGGGTTTACAACAAACTAAAAGAAAAATCAAATCTATAAAATGTAATTAGGGACTCCTTAATTCCTAAATGTGTAGACAGTTATCAGGCACAACTTACAAGGCATTAAGTTCAACATTTCCACTAGTAACCATCTTAGTGACCCCATAACAACACAAGACAGGAAGTGTTGATTTAATTCAATTCAAAATTAACTTTTTTTGTGTGTAAAATAGACCTTAGTATGAAGTATATAGGAGCTCTTTGTTAAAAATTACATTTAAGTAGATGATCCTATGAAAATGTTCTTCTTACTAACTCTCTTACTCTCCAGTTTGTAAAACCTATTTTATTTAACATTTTTAGGTAACTCCTAATTAATATAAGGATTCCTGTGTTCAAAATACTCATCTCTTGGTCAAGGTATAAGTGGTTACAAAGAGCGTCTCTCTATCCTGTATGACACAGACAGCCCAATGATGTGAATGGATGTGTGTGTGTCTCTGTGTGTGTGGTTGAGCGTAGACTGTATGGACTCTTGGTGGTGTATATATATGCGAAGAGAAATAAGTGTATGTATGTGGTCTTTATACGTGTGTGTATGTGCTAAGTGCATATATGCATGTGTGCTATGTGTGTGTAATACACAGTGTGTGTCACATATGGTGTATGTATGTAGCATCAACCATGGGCTGACATACCGCCGGTTCAACCGGTGCGACTTTACCGGGTCCCAGAGGCTCCAGGGGGCCCCTGCAGGGCAGCTAATAATGAGTGCAATCTGGCCGGTTTTTCTGGGCCCGAGGCTCTGGAGCCCCTGGCCAGATTGCCCTCATGTGCGGCAGGCAGGGAGTGATCCCAACAGCGTCCTGCTTTCTGCCCTGCGTCCGCGCTTCCCGTCTCTGACACAGAGAGCAGCGCAACTGGATGACGTCATCATTAAGCGGCCGGCTGTGCCAGAGCGAAGAAGCACAGGTGCTGGTGATGCTGCGGCTGCAGACAGATGAGAGGTGGTGTGTGTGTATTCTATGTATGTTTGCGTTTTGTATGTATGTGTGTGTGTTTTGTATGTGTGTGTGTGTGTGTGTGTGTGTGTGTGTGTGTTTTGTATGTATGTACAGTACAAAAGTTTGGAAACAACTTCTCATTTAAAGATTTTTCTGTATTTTCATGACTATGAAAATTGTACATTCACACTGAAGGCATCAAAACTATGATTAACACATGTGGAATTATATACTTAACAAAAAAGTGTGAAACAACTGAAATTATGTCTTATATTCTAGGTTCTTCAAAGTAGCCATCTTTTGCTTTGATGACTGCTTTGCACACTCTTTGCATTCTCTTGATGAGCTTCAAGAGGTAGTTACTGGGAATGGTCTTCCAACAGTCTTGAAGGAGTTTCCAGAGATGCTTAGCACTTGTTGGCCCTTTTGCCTTCACTCTGCGGTCCAGCTCACCCCAAACCATCTCGATTGGGTTCAGGTCTGGCGACTGTGGAGACCAGGTCATCAAGCGTAGCACCCCATCACTCTCCTTCTTGGTCAAATAGCCCTTACACAGCCTGGAGGTGTGTTTGGGGTCATTGTCCGGTTGCAAAATAAATTATGGTACAACTAAACGCAAACCGGATGGAATAGCATGCCGCTGCAAGATGCTGTGATAGCCATGCTGGTTCAGTATGCCTTCAATTTTGAATAAATCCCCAACAGTGTCACCAGCAAAGCACCCCCAACCATCACACCTCCTCCTCCATGCTTCACGGTGGGAACCAGGCATGTAGAGTCCATCCGTTCACTTTTTCTGCGTCGCACAAAGACACCCTGGTTGGAACCAAAGATCTCAAATTTGGCCTCATCAGACCAAAGCACAGATTTCCACTGGTCTAATGTCCATTCCTTGTGTTCTTTAACCCAAACAAGTCTCTTCTGCTTGTTGCCTGTCCTTAGCAGTGGTTTCCTAGCAGCTATTTTACCATGAAGACCTGCTGCACAAAGTCTCCTCTGAACAGTTGTTGTAGAGATGTGTCTGCTGCTAGAACTCTGTGTGGCATTCACCTGGTCTCTAATCTGAGCTGCTGTTAACCTGCGATTTCTGAGGCTGGTGACTCAGATAAACTTATCCTCAGAAGCAGAGGTGACTCCTGGTCTTCCTTTCCTGGGGTGGTCCTCATGTGAGCCAGTTTTCTTTGTAGCGCTTGATGGTTTTTGCAGCTGCACTTGGGGACACTTTCAAAGTTTTCCCAATTTTTCGGACTGACTGACCTTCATTTCTTAAAGTAATGATGGCGACTCGTTTTTCTTTACTTAGCTGCTTTTTTCTTGCCATAATACAAATTCTAATAGTCTATTCAGTAGGACTATCAGCTGTGTATCCACCAGACTTCTGCACAACACAACTGATGGTCTCAACCCCATTTATAAGGCAAGAAATCCCACTTATTAAACTTGACAGGGCACACATGTGAAGTGAAAACTATTCCCAGTGACTACCTCTTGAAGCTTATGAAGAAAATGCCAAGAGTGTGCAAAGCAGTCATCAAAGCAAAAGGTGGCTACTTTGAAGAACCTAGAATATAAGACATAATTTCAGTTGTTTCACACTTTTTTGTTAAGCATATGATTCCACATGTGTTAATTCATAGTTTGGATGCCTTCAGTGTGAATGTACTTGAATGTACAATTTTCATAGTCATGAAAATATAGAAAAATCTTTAAATGAGAAAGTGTGTCCAAACTTTTGGTCTGTACTGTATGTGTGTGTGTGTGTTTTTGTATTTATGTGTGTGTGTGTTTTGTATGTATGTATGTGTGTGTGTGTGTGTGTGTGTTTTGTATGTATGCATGTGTGTGTGTGTAGAGATGAGTGGTGGTGTGTGTGCATGCTTGCATGCCTAGCGCTGCAGGGGAATATGCAGAGAGGTCAATGTTGCTGTGTGTGTGTCTGTGTGTGTGTAGGTGGAGGACAGGGGAATGATGGGGGTGAAGTGGAGAAGGCAATGATAGGGGTGATGGGGAGAAGGCAATGATAGGGGTGATGGGGAGAAGGCAATGAGGGGGTGATGGGAAGAAGGCAATGATGGATGATAGGGAGTAGGCAATGATGGGGTGATCGGGAGAAGGCAATGATGGGGTGATGGAGAAGGCAATGATGGAGTGAAGCGGAGAAGGCAATGATGGGGGTGATTGGGAGAAGGCAATGATGGGGTGATGGGGAGAAGGCAATGATGGAGGTGATGGAGAGGGCAATGATGGGGTGGTGGAGAAGGCAATGATGGGATGATAGGGAGAAGGCAATGATGGGGTGATCGGGAGAAGGCAATGATGGGGTGATGGAGAAGGCAATGATGGGAGTGATGCGGAGAAGGCAATGATGGGGCTGATGGGGACAAGGCAATGATGGGATGATGGGGAGAAGGCAATGATTTGAGTATTGGAGAGGGCAATGATGGGGTGGTGGGGGAGAATGCAATGATAGTGGTGGTGGAAAGGGCAATAATGGGGGTGGTGGGGAGGAGGAAATAATGGAGGTGGTGGAATGGGCAATGATGTGAGTGGTGGGGAGAAAGTAAAGATAGTGGTGGTGAAGAGGGCAATGATGGGGTGGGGGAGAGAACAATAATGGGATGCGAGGGAGGAGGACAATGAGGGGTGTGGGGGATTGGAATGGCAGGAAGGGGGACTTATAATGGCCTTAGGAACAGGGGGATGTGAAGGCAGACATTATCACTTATTATGTCTAACACAGTCCCTTAGTATATAGTGTACTCACTTACTATGTCTATCACAGTCCTTTGGTATATAGTGTATGTACTTATTATGTATAACACAGTCCCTTAGCATATAGTGTACTCACTAATTCTGTATAACACCATCCTTAGTTACATAGTTTCCTCTTTTATTATGTATAACACCGTCCCTTATTACGTACCATCCTCTCTAGTTATATATGGTGCTGTCCCTTATTATATAGCTTCCTCTGCTGTTATGTAGAGTGCTGTCTCTTACATAGTGTATTTTTGTTAATTTTGTTATTCACAACGCCCTCTTTTATTACATAGTCCCCTCTCTTTTTAGATATAAAATGACTGCTGATTGAGGAGCTGGTGACGAGACGATCAGTCCATCAGTTCCCCCATTAGAAACGAAGCTTTCCCATGCTCCATCAGCCATCATTGCATTATACAGCTAACAATGATGTAATAAAAAACAGGGCTCTATATAATCTAATATGTTAGGGACGGTACTGTAAATAACAAGAGAGGGCACTGTAAAAGGGACAGCAATATACATAATAAAGGAGACTATGTAATATACAGTACAGACCAAAAGTTTGGACACACCTTTTAATTTAAAGATTTTTCTGTATTTTCATGACTATGAAAATTGTAAATTCACACTGAAGGCATCAAAACTATGAATTAACAAATGTGGAATTATATGCTTAACAAAAAAGTGTGTAACAACTGAAATTATGTCTTATATTCTAGGTTCTTCAAAGTAGCCACCTTTTGCTTTGATGACTGCTTTGCACACTCTTGGCATTCTCTTCATGAGCTTCAAGAGTTAGTCACCGGAAATGGTTTTCACTTCACAGGTGTGCCCTGTCAGGTTTAATAAGTGGGATTTCTGGCCTTATACATGGGGTTGGGACCATCAGTTGTGTTGTGCAGAAGTCTGGTGGATACACAGCTGATAGTCCTACTGAATAGACTTAGAATTTGTATTATGGCAAGAAAAAAGCATAGTAAAGAAGTAAGTAAAGAAAAACAAGTAGCCATCATTACGTTAGGAAATGAAGGTCAGTCAGTCCGAAAAATTGGGAAAACTTTGAAAGAGTCCCCAAGTGCAGTTGCAAAAATCATCAAGCGCTACAAAGAAACTGGCTCACATGAGGACCGCCCCAGGAAAGGAAGACCAGGAGTCACCTCTGCTTCTGAGGATAAGTTTATCCGAGTCACCAGCCTCAGAAATCGCAGGTTTACAGCAGCTCAGATTAGAGACCAGGTTAATGCTACACAGAGTTCTAGCAGCAGACACATCTCTACAACAACTGTTAAAAGGAGACTTTGTGCAGCAGGCCTTCATGGTAAAATAGCTGCTAGGAAACCACTGCTAAGGACAGGCAACAAGCAGAAGAGACTTGTTTGGGCTAAAGAACACAAGGAATGGACATTAGACTAGTGGAAATCTGTACTTTGGTCTGATGAGGCCAAATTTGAGATCTTTGGTTCAAACCACAGTGTCTTTGTGCGACGCAGAAAAAGTGAACGGATGAACTCTACATGCCTGGTTCCCACCATGAAGCATGGAGGAGGAGGTGTGATGGTGTGAGGGTGCTTTGCTGGTGACACTGTTGGGGATTTATTCAAAAGTGAAGGCATACTGAACCAGCCTGTCTACCACAGCATCTTGCAGCGGCATGCTATTCAATCCGCCTTGCGTTTAGATGGACCATCATTTATTTTTCAACAGGACAATGACCCCAAACACACCTCCAGGCTGTGTAAGGGCTATTTGACCAAGAAGGAGAGTGATGGGGTGCTACGCCAGATGACCTGGCCTCCACAGTCACCAGACCTGAACCCAATCGAGATTGTTTGGGGTGAGCTGGACCGCAGAGTGGAGGCAAAAGGGCCAACAAGTGTTAAGCATCTCTGGGAACTCCTTCAAGATTGTTGGAAGACCATTTCCGGTGACTACCTCTTGAAGCTCATCAAGAGAATGCCAAGAGTGTGTGTGGCGCCCCTGAAGGTTCAGTCGCCACAGAGGTATTGCACCTTATCCAGAGGTGTGATACCCCACTCTCAGGTAAGGAGGGAGCACCACCCAGGACTCTAACACCTGCACCCAACACAGACTATAGCAGCCGGGCACCCTGGACGTACCCTGAGGGAGGATGGTCTCATCCCAGGCTGGGTAGTAAAGAATACATGGGTGGGTGGAGATAGTAAGAAGGATGGGAAGTGAAGCTTCGAGAGCAGGAAGGAGTGAGGCAGACGTGAGGAGAATGTGAAAGGAAGCAGACCTGCTGACAGGCAGCTCCCTGTCAGGGGGAGCTCAAAAGTGAGAGAGTCTGAGAGGGGACCTTGAGCTTGTAGGAGCTCGGCCCCAGACAGAGAACGTGAGAGAGAAAGAGAAGCACAGAGGGAAGCTTCTGGAAGGAGAGAAGGTGTTCTAGGGGCACGGATAGTGAGTGATCCACTCATGGGCCCGATTCAATTGTGGAGGGACCAGGTCGCAGAAGGGACTCGGCCCCTAGCCTAGTGGAGAACTTTATGACTCAGCTAGCAAGCCGACAGCTGTGATAACTTTAGGGATCACAGCCAACAACCACATTCATCTTCTCCGGAGAGACAGCTATGTAGAATCAAGGAAATGCAGAAAGAGAACGTTATCCGACAGGATTCGTAGCAGCCAATCTGGGACACTGTTTGTGGTGTGCTGGAAAGGTAGAAGGAGTGGGAATCAGCACAGTGAGATGGCCAGTGAAAAGAACACATATTGAAAGGAGTCCTGTAAAGTTGTATCCCAATCTACCTGGGAGTTTGCTGAGCCCCTCTCCAGGAGGACACTGTACCAAGCGGGCATCTGTGCTGCAGACAGAACTGTGAGTAAAGCTTTGGAAACTGCATCTGACTGTGTCCTCTCAAGTTCTTCCCGCGGCACACACTCCACTCTGCTACATCTCCCAGCACCATTACTCTTTCTACAACACTTCCCTGCCCTGGGACAAGCTTCACCTGTGGGAAGCTATTCCAACTCTGCTGCATCACACCATCTGTCCCAGAGGATCTGCACTGCAGCGCTGGTCACCTCTGACCAGAAACCACAGGTGGCGTCACGAACACTTTACTACAAACTCTATCATCCCCTGTAAATATTCCCCTTTTATTGGACGCCCAAGGCCACGAACCGGGTCACTGCTGCCGTGACACATCCCTTTAAGACACCGGCCCGGTATTGAGTATCCCACTGCCCTGGCGGGCGATCCATGTGCTAAGCAGTCATCAAAGCAAAAGGTGGCTACTTTGAAGAACCTAGAATATAAGACATAATTTCAGTTGTTACACACTTTTTTGTTAGGTATATAATTCCACATGTGTTAATTCATAGTTTTGATGCCTTCAGTGTGAATGTACAATTTTTATAGTCATGAAAATACAGAAAAATCTTTAAATGAGAAGGTGTGTCCAAACTTTTGGTCTGTACTGTATATACATGTATGTGTGTGTGGCTATATACAGTATATATATAATATATATATATATATATATGTAGCTTTGTCGCCATAAAAAGAATTGGGCCCAGACACATTTTTTGCACAGGGGCCCCAAGCTGTCAGTGTCTGCCCCTGGCATCAACATTGATAAATCCAGACAGTGCAGACAAGAGTTCATAGGTGTAAAAATGTCAGCAATCGCCCAACGAATGAGCAAAATGCTGCTCAGTCATTGAGTGTTTAGATTGTATATGGCGAAACAAAAATCATTGTTCTTGGCAGTACATCACCTGGTGCAAACTGCAGATTTGTTGCTGATAACATAATATGTATGAGGAGGACTTCAATATTGGCAATCATGCTCTTTTAATGGTCTGAAATCAGCGTTTGTAAATGCAACCTAAATGAGTTTGATGGTGCAATATGTTAGCACTTACAGTAGGTGCATCGGGCAAGAAGTTCAAAGAGCTCTGACCCACTGCACCAGTGTACAGTACATGGATAACTTGTTATTTTAAATGTATTGAAATCCATGGCTGATTTTACCTCTCAATGACACAGCATATGCAGATTGCATATATTTTTTCAATGCAGAAGTACGTAATTGCATTACATTTGAGGCATGTTTCCAGGTTACAAATGTATGTGCCAAATGTCTAGTCTGAACGTGGTGTGAAGAAAACTTAAACTAGCACACATACATTTTGGTGACACATAAATAATGACACCAGTTTTCAACTTCTCTAGCTGGAATATTGAAGTTCTCCATCAATGCAATCTAATGTTCTCTGCTTAATAGTAAAATATATCACTTGTGTCAGTAACACTGGCGATACAGAGCTGAGCATTTGTCACGCAGTTATGTCTGGATATGAAACTACACCAACTACTTTACATCAAAGCAAAATGCTGCAGAGATGTGTTCATTTTATTAAGCTTGATGCGGCAGGAAATGACACGTCTTTCAGTTTTTTTATGGCATTGTACTGGAACTAGTAAAAATCAATGATTCTCTAGCACTAGGTTTTATATGTTGTTTTGTGCACACTTCCACCCAATCTCCTATTTTATTCTTTTTATAGTTTGGGATGGATCTACAGTTTTCATGGTTGCTCTTAAGTCCAAGCTTTATTTTTGAAGCATGAAAAGAGTGAATGCTGGAACAGAACTTTCTGTAGGCAGCTTCTTGTAGTCTTGATCTCAGCGTTCATATAAAACTGTAATGGGTAAACTAGAAAATGCATTTATATAGAGCTGACTATGGTAATTATTCCACCTTTAGAAATGCTTTACATACACAGCCTATGAGTATCCCAGACAGTTACAAAGCATCCACTTGGGATTATGAACATCTCTGAAAGATGAAAACCCTCTGAAATATGAATCAAAGAAAAACCAATTGTATATAACTAAAAAGTTTTGCACAAAGACAGATAAAATCCTCCTAGTTAAAAAAGTGCAACCAACAACTATAATAATATTTGAAAATAATTTATTAATATATATTCAAAATAACCACAAATATATAAAATATTGAATAGGTGAAATAAGAGCAAAACGGAGTATGGGAAAATTGTAAAAAATAATACAACCCGTTGCCAAAGCACAATTAATATTTGTACATAAATATAAACAGAAAAATAAATTATATGTATATATTAAATATATAGGTGTAAACAAACAGAAAGTGCACTAGTGGCAAAATATATATGCAATGATATGCTCATGCACTTAAATTGACAAAAATAAATATTTAGTGCAAAAAATTATTTTATTTGTGCAAAATAGTGGAAAAATTATATTTTGCAAACATATATTCAAAAAATTTGCAAAATGTTATAATAAATTTAATATAATAAATATAATAATTGTATAGTGTAAAAAATAATCAATATTGTGTGTCACACAAAATATGAACATGTGCAAAAAATCACTAATAATTTATAAGTGCACAGCAAAAATAAAAAATATATACAAAGTGCCAATAGTGCCAACATATAATGCCAAAAAATAATTAATTACACACAAAATATATACATATGTGAATAAATAATAATGAATAATGTATGTACAATAAAGTGCCAATAGTGCCTGCAATTAAGTTAATCGATTATTGAAATAGCATGTGTACTCATATATGGCTGTAGAGTAACACTGTGCTATGAAAAGGAATAAACATACAGCGCTACAACACATAAAACATGCCAAAGTGATATTGTGCTAGCAGCAAATGAGAGCTAATACTCATATAGAGCTATAAAGTGGCATTGTGCAATTAGGTAACATTATGAGATAAGCACAGAGCGCTGTACATCATATAAAGTGATACTATGCTAGCAGCAAGAATGATTAGGCAGGGGTGTACTGAGTAAGTATCAATTTCACATACCACCAAGTGCACGGTTGCCAGGGCCGTCTTTAGAGTTTATGCTGCCCTAGGCACTTTTCGCTCTGCCTCCCCCATTGGTGAGTATAACTAATGCAGACACTGTCGTCAGTGACTTAGGTTACTTGCACATCAACGATTTTTGCCATTCGCGGCAGCTCCGGCAGTTTTTCCACATCTGCCACGTAACGGATCACTTATGGCAACACTGCATTCGGCCTCATTCATTCACTATGCGACTTGTAGACATGTGCGACACTTGCGGATTTGACGCGATCCCGCAAGTCCGATACTTGCAGCAACGGAAAAAAAAAGCTACTAGCAGTGTTTTTTTTTCTCACCGCAAGTGCAGCACATGTTTACAAGTCCCATAGGGAATGAATGAGGCCGAATCTATGTGTGTGCCCATGTAGCTCTTTCAAAGACAGTGGTTTCCTACCACACTCAAAAGACATACAAATAGGATGTTTAGATTGTGAGCCCCAGTGGGAACAGTGTTGATGATGTATGTAAAGTGCTGGTGAGTTAATAGCTAGTGTTGAGCGATACTGCTCGATATCTAAAAATATTGTATCGAAATTGTATCGCCGATAACACTAAATATCGTCGATATCCGATTACGATAACGGAAGTCCAATGTAAGTCTATGGGAACAAAATATCGCAACTAAAAAAAACCTTTATTTCCTTGTAAACACTAAATATACACACATAGAATACATATATATATATATACATGTCATTGTGACATATATATATACATATATGTATAGTTTATACACTTCTACATAGTAAAATATCCTCTGATTCAATTGCCGGGTAAAGCCGGCTTCTGTGAAAAGACAGAAGCACCCGACATGAAATGACACTTGGTGTACATAGGGTTAACCATGTCTTTTCATGTCGTTTGCAATCTGATTTGCACAAACAATTACATGAGTGTATGTGTGCAAAATCTCACACCTGTAGGGGTTAATTAAAGGTGTAAATTCGTTGTAAAAAAACGGACTTTTTTGCTACGAATTTACACCTTTAATTAACCCCTACAGGTGTGAAATTTTGCACACTTACACTCATGTAATTGTTTGTGCAAATCAGATATCAAACTACATGAAAAGACATGGTTAACTCTATGTAAACCAAGTGTCATTTCATGTCGGGTTCTGCATTTTCACAAAAGCCGGCAATTGAATTAGCGGCTATTACACTATGTAGAAGTGTATGAACTCTAAATATAAATATATATATATATATGTGTCACAAATTTAATGACATGTGTATATATATATATATTGAGGTGTAAAATTGCTGAAAAAAAAGGCGTGGGCTCCCGCCCTATTTTCGCAACCAGACAGACAAAGCCAGTGAGTGGGGGCAGATAATAATAGCCCAGAGAGGGACCATTATTTTTGCCCCCCCCTGGCTACTAACATCTGCCCCCAGACACCCCAGAAAGGGCAAATCTCTAATTAGATTTGCCCTTTCTGGCACTTTGCCCGTCTATTCCCATTGCCCTGTAGCGGTGGCGAATGGGTTAATAAGGGGTTAAAATGACCTTGCAATTGAAAGGTCACTTTAAGCCAGGTTAATAATTGAGAGCTGTCAATTAGACAACTATCAATTATTAATCCTATTGTATGAAAGAAAAATCAAACACACACACTTTAATAAAAAAGAAGTTTAATGAAATAATCACACAGTTTTTGACCATATTTTATTTTCCTGCTAAAACCATTTCCTGTAATAAAAATAAAATAATAAAGCAAAATTATTCTTACCAATCCGATGTACAGTCAGGTCCCACGGTGTAATCCTTCAGAAAGGGTTAATGTTTACTGCAGGGACCGCAGCTAATGCTGCAGCCTCACAGTAAACCCCCAAATGAATGAGTTCCTCTCCTGGCTGACAGGAGAGGAAGTGGAAAGCTTAATTGATTGCTTTCCACTTTCACTTCAGGTCAGCCAGGGACACAATCAGTGACGTCAGAGGGAACTGGTTAACAAAAATAGGGGATCCCCTCGAAAAAAATTGGCGTGGGGTCCCCCCTATTTTTGTTAACCAGCCAGATGAAGCAGACCGCTGAGGCCTGGATTTTCAGGCTGTTAAGGAGCCAAGATCCATGGACCTTGCCAGCCTGATAATACCAGGCCACAGCAGTCTGCATATCTTGGCTGATTAACAAAAATAGGGGATCCCCTTGAAAAAAATTGGTGTGGGGTCCCCCCTATTTTTGTTAACCAGCCAGATGAAGCAGACCGCTGAGGCCTGGTTTTTCAGGCTGGTAAGGATCCAATATCCATGGACCTTGCAAGCCTGATAATACCAGGCCACAGCAGTCTGCTTAGCTTGGCTGGTTAACAAAAATAGGGGATCCCCTCGAAAAAAAAACGGCGTAGGGGTCCCCCTATTTTTCTTAACCAGCCAAGTAAAATGCAGACTGTTGCGGCCTGGTATTAAAAGACTGTCAAGGCCCATGGATTTTGGCCCTCAACAGCCTGATAATACCAGGCTACAGCAGCCCCACATTTGGCGCATCAAAAGATGTGCCAATTGTGGCACTTTACCCGGCTCTTCCCACTTGCCCTGTAGCGGTGGCAAGCGGGGTAATAAGGGGTTAATGTCACCGTTGATTGCACGGTGACAATAAGTCCGGTTAATAATGGAGAGGTGTCAATAAGACACCGATCCATTATTAATCCCAAAGTTATTAAATGCATAAAAAAAATACAAAGCAAGAAAAAAGTCTTTTAATGAAATAAAAGAGACAACACACTTTTCATTTCTTTTATTGTACTCTCATTCCTGCGACGCCATCGATCTCCTGTAAAAAAAGAAAAAAAAAAAAACCAACAGTATACCACCTGTCCGACGCAGTCCATAGTAACGACAGTCCCACGACGATCCAGCTCTGCTACATCGCAATGACAGGCAGAGCCTGTCATCGCGACGCAGCACAGCTGATTACCTGCTTCCCCGGCGGTGACGTCATCGGACTGACTGCTTTACGGCCGGGATTACCCAGCAGTCACTGCAGTTATCGCGAGAAACTGCATGTGACCGCCGGGGAGAAGAGGATGGCGGCCATGAAGCAGTCCAGGCCGTGACCGCCGGAGATCTTCTGCCAGGTAAGTGCCGCTGACTCCTGACAGACCCGACCGACAGACACTGACAGTGACAGACCCGACCGACGGACACTGACAGTGACAGTGACAAATCCGATTCCGGTATTCGATAAGACGAAAATATCGAAACGAATTATCGAAAGGCCGATAGAGCTAATATCGGCCGATAGCCGATATTTGCATTATCGTATCGCTCAACACTATTAATAGCGCAATATCAATGATTAAATATTATTCTTAATATTAGGTTACAATACCAGGATCTGAAGATTTTCTGTTTCAAGGTCAAGCGCTCTCTGATGTGATTTTGCTGCCTGTCTCGCTGTCTTCCTCTTTTGACACTGCAGTGTGGTGGACAAGAAAACATTACCTGGTTAACAGCAAGAAGTCTGGTGTCTGTGTACTAACTGAACTAGAAACTCTCCCCACACCATGTCCAGCAGACATTGGAGGATCACTAGATGGAGTTTATTATTCTATTACTGCCCAGTCTCTGACTAAGGCCTTATTCATATGTCTGGGTGTAAACAGATACTTACATATAAATCTGGATCATTTATCTTATAGATCTCCCGGTATATTATTTATTATAGATCTATAATATATAATGTACAAGGAGACCTATAGTATAAAATGTCCAGAATTATCTGTAATATATGACGTACAATCTATTATATATAATGTCCAGGGTGATCTATAATATATAATGCTCAGGTAGTAGATTTATAATAATGTACAGTCCAGGCAAATCTATACTATATAATGTCCAGAGGCAGAAATAGATTTAGGGTACGTTTACACGTTCAGGAAACGCTCCAGGTTGGACGCTGAGAACAGCCGCAGAGTCCAATCCGCAGCGTCCAGATGTTACAGCATAGTGGAGGGGATTTTATGAAATCCCATATCCACTATGCGTACAATTTCAAAGATGCAGGTGGCAGACCCGCGTATATGCACATGCGATGCGTCTTTCTAGACCGCAGCATGTCTATTATCTCGCGGAGACGCTCAGTCTACACAAGATAAATAACACCGTCCTATGTATAGGATGCATTGCGCGTACAAAAGCCGGCAAAGCTTTGGACGGAGCCATGTCCTCTCTGCAGTGTTTCCTGAACGTGGAAACATAGCCTTAGGGTATGTGCACACGTTGCTGATTTGTCTGCAGACGTTTCCGTACATAATCTGCATCTCTTGGCAGAAAACGCAGGTGCGTATTTGATGCGTTTTTACATGCGGATTTGTATGCCTTTTTGTAAGCTAAATAAAGATTTTATTTAACAAAAAAAAAAGATTTGTGATGTCATTTCTGTCCAACCTCCTCTTTTACATTAGTCCAGCGCTCATTCCCCACCTCAGTGCTCATTCCCCCCGAGCACTCATTCCCCCCTCAGTGCTCATTCCCCCCTCAGCGCTCATTCCTCCCCCAGTGCTCATTCTCCCCAGTGCTCATTCCCCACCTCAGTGCTCATTCCCCACCTCAGTGCTCATTCCCCCGAGCGCTCATTCTCCCCAGCGCTCATTCCTCCCCAGCGCTCATTCTCCCCAGCGCTCATTCCTCCCCCAGCGCTCATTCTCCCCAGTGCTCATTCCCCACCTCAGTGCTCATTCCCCACCTCAGCGCTCATTCCCCACCTCAGTGCTCATTCCCCCCGAGCCCTCATTCCCCCCTCAGTGCTCATTCCCCCCTCAGCGCTCATTCCTCCCCCAGTGCTCATTCTCCCCAGTGCTCATTCCCCACCTCAGCGCTCATTCCCCACCTCAGTGCTCATTCCCACCTCAGCGCTCATTCCCCACCGCAGCGCTCATTCCCCACCTCAGCGCTCATTCCTCCCCAGCGCTCATTCCTCCCCCAGCGCTCATTCCTCCCCAGCGCTCAGTCCTCCCCAAGCGTTCATTACCCCCCTGCGCTCATTCTCCCCCTGCGCTCATTCTCCCCTGCGCTCATTCTCCCCCTGCGCTCATTCTCCCCTGCGCTCATTACCCACCTCAGCGCTCATTCCTCCCAAACTCTCATTCCTCCCCCAGCGCTCATTCTCCCCCTGCGCTCATTCCCCACTTCAGCGCTCATTCCTCCCCAGTGCTCATTCCTCCCCAGTGCTCATTCCTCCCCAGCGCTCATTCCTCCCCAGGCGCTCAATACCGCAGGAGGAGGTGAGTATGATGATGGGGGGAGGGAAGCAAGGGGAGGGCCGACCCCCAGACAGAAAAAAAAAAATGGAAAAAAAAATTCTTGCTCAGGTGCCGCCCCCCCACAGAGTCCTGCCCTAGGCACGTGCCCACAAGTGCCTAGTTTTAAATACGGCCCTGATGGTCGCCAAGTACAGTGCGGATCTTCTCTTCCACTTTTTCTGCTGACTGAGGAAAGTCTTTGTCTTTAATCCTTTCCTTTAGTGCGTCAGGGTATGGTTTTAGGTGATCCCTTGATACTGATGTGGAGTTTTCTCCTCCATCTTTGCTGATGAGGCACACCTTGGTGTTGTCAAAGTCTGAAGGCATGATGGTATAAGGTTCAGCTTCCCACTGATCATCAAGTTTGTGAAGTCGTCTTTTTCTTTTGAGCACCTGTTCTCCAGGCAACAAGGGAACAGCAAGCGTGTGCTGATTGCAGTTTCTTTCTTGCTTCTGTCTTGCTTGAGACAAATTCTTCTCTATGCATTCTTGCACTTTGCGGTACTGCTGCTGCCGCTCTGTATCCCAGTCTACGTCTGGTGATGTTACTTCAGGTGTAATAGAATGGTAGAGTTGGAAGGGACCTCCTGGGTCATCTGGTCCAACCCCCTGCTCAAAGCAGAATTCATTAAATCATCCCAGACAGATGTCTGTCCAGCCTCTATTTGAAGACTTCCATTGAAGGGGTACTCACCAACTCTCGTGGCAGCCGGTTCCACTCATTGATCACTCTGTCAAAAAGTTTTTTCTAATATCTAATCTGTGTCTCCTCCTATTCAGTTTCATCCCATTGCTTCTAGTCTTTCCTTGGGCAAATGAGAATAAAGGTAATCCTTCTACAATATGACAGCCCTTGCGATATTTGTAGACAGCTATTAAGTCTCCTCTAAGTCTTTTTTTTTGCAAGCTAAACGTTCCCAAATCCTGTAACCGTTCCTCATAGGACATGGTTTGCAGACCGGACACCATTCTGGTCACTCTTCTCTGAACTTGCTCCAGTTTGTTGATGTCTTTTTTACAATGTGGTGCCCAAAACTGGACACAGTATTCCAGATGAGGTCTGACCAAAGAGGAGTAGAGGGCAATAATGACTTCACGTGATCTAGACTGTATGCTTGTGTTAATACATCCCAGAATTGTGTTTGCCTTTTTTGCTGCTGCATCACACTGTTGACTCATGTTCAGTCTGTGATCTATTAGTATACCCAAGTCTATTTCACATGTGCTGTTGCTTAGCCCTAGTCCTCGCATTCTGTATATGCTTTTTTCATTTTTATTGCTTAGATGTAGTACTTTGCATTTTTCCCTGTTAAAAATAATTCTGTTAGCTGCTGCCCACTGCTCCAGTTTATTTATATGTTTTTGAATCCTCTCTCTCTCTTCTCTAGTATTAGCTATCCCTCCTAGCTTTGTGTCATCAGCAAATTTAATCAGTTTACCCTCAATTCCTTCATCCAAATCATTGATAAAGATGCTGAACAATACAGGACCCAAGATAGAGCCCTGTGGTACCCTACTTGATACATTCTTCCAACTGGATGTGCAGCCATTTACTACCACTCTTTGGGTCCGATCACTAAGCCAGTTATGAATCCACTGAACAGTTACCTTGTCCATTCCATACTTAGTCATTTTTTCAATAAGGATTGTGTGAGATACTTTGTCAAATGCTTTGCTGAAGTCAAGATATACTATATCTACAGCATTTCCCTGATCCACCCAGTCAGTGATTCTGTCATAGAAGGAAATTAAATTAGTCTGACATGACTTATTAGTTACAAACCTATGCTGACTCTGGTTAAGCACTTCATTCTTGTCCAGGTACTTACATACATGTTGTTTAATAATTTGTTCAATGATATTTCCTGGTATAGATGTCGGACTCACCGGCCTATAGTTCCCTGGGTCCACCTTCTTCCCCTTTTTGAAGATAGGAACAACATTTGCTCTTCTCCAGTCTTCTGGGACTTCTGTTCTCCAAGAATTTTCAATGATTATGGAGAGTGGTTCAAAAATTTCTTCTGCTATCTCCTTCAGTATTCTGGGGTGTAACTCATCTGGACCTGGAGACTTGAATTCATTTATGTTAGCTAAGTGTTTCCTCACTATTTTTCTGTTTATAGATATCCTGGATTCTTCTATTCCCTTAGTGAAGATCAGTTGATGTTAGATTTTCTTTCTGAGAGAAAACAGATGCAAAATAGGAATTTAAAAGTTCAGCCTTCTCAACATCCTGGCTTACCATTTCATAGTTTTCATCCTGTAAAAATCCTATAGCATCTTTGACTTTTCTTTTACTTTTGACATATCCCCCAAATCCTTTTTTATTGATTTTTACATCTCTTGCAAGCCTTAATTCATTGTCAGCTTTAGATAATCTGATTCTTGCCTTGCAGGTTTTGCAGACATCATTATATTCTTCTTTAGATATGCCTCCCTCTTTCCATTTGATAAACATTTCTTTCTTCCTTTTTAGCATGTGTTTAAGTTCTTTGTTCATCCATCCTGGTTTCCTTAAATGCTTCCTATTCTTCCCTCTTTTCGGAATTGTTAATGCTTGTGCTTTGAGAATCTAATTTTTCAAGATTTCCCATCCTTCCTGGACAATTTTTGTCCTTAAGGATATCCAGCCATTGGATCCCTCCAATTCTCTTTCTGAGACCCTTAAAATCTGCCTTTCTGAAATCTAACCTTGAAGTCTGAGTCTTCACAGGTCTTCCTCCTCTAGTTATCCAAAATTCTAAAATAGCATGGTCGCTACCTCCTAGGGTCCCAGCCACTCTTACCTCCTCAACCATTTCCTCCCTGTTTATAAGGATTAGATCCAAGGTAGCAGATCCCTTTGTTTTCTCCCCTACCTTTTGGAAGATAAAGTTGTCAGCAAGAGAGGATAAGAATTTGCTTGACTTGTTAGTTTTGCCTGAGAGAGATTCCCAACAAACGTCTGGATAGTTGAAATCTCCCATGACCACTATGTCATATTTTTTTGGAGAACTTGACCATTTGATGCATAAAGAGTTCATCCATATCTTCAGCTTGCACAGGCGGCCTGTAGTTAATGACTACAATTGTGTCCTTTCCATTGTTCTGTCCTTGTATTCTTACTAGAGATGAGCGACTTTGCCTTTTTTAGGGTCGAGTCGGGTTTCATGAAACCCGACTTTCTGAAAAGTCGAGTCGAACTAAATCGGCTGACTATCGGGAAAAGTCGGGGGTCCGACTGAAACACGAAACCCAATGCAAGTCAATGGGGAAGCAAAGTCGGCAGGGAGTGGAGGACAGTAAACACACCTACAGTGCCCATTTCAATGCCAACATACTTAAATTCTTATTACTTAAGCTTGGCAACATTCATTTACTTTATAATAATAGTTACTCATTGAAAACTGGGGGTTATTTGGCTAAAGTTGTGGGGGGGGTAGGGCTGGCTCCCAGTTTTCGTGTGCACCGGGCGAAAGAGTGTCAGTGGGCCCCTTTAACACATACCACAATTCATGATGCTCCGATACGGCACAGAAATATAGGTATAGTACAATGACAAAAACTTAATTTCTTACATGACATGACTGATATCTATTTTAAAATCTACAATAGCTCAAAAAACGGACAATATATTCCTCCATACAGTACAGTCATGGCCAAAAGTTTAGAGAATGACACAAATATTATATTTTCACATGATCTGCTGCCCTCTGGTTTTTATGTGTGTTTGACAGATGTTTTTATCACAGACAGAAATATAATTGCAAACATATGAGTAACAAAAGCTTATATTGACAGTTAGAATGAGTTAATGCAGCAAGTCAATATTTGCAGTGTTGACCCTTCTTCAGGACCTCTGCAATTCTCCCTGGCATGCTCTCAATCAACTTCTGGACCAAATCCTGACTGATAGCAGTCCATTCTTGCACAATCAATGCTTTCATTTTGTCAGAATTTTTAGGTTTTTGTTTGTCCACCCGTCTCTTGATGATTGACCACAAGTTCTCAATGGGATTAAGATCTGGGGAGTTTCCAGGCCATGGACCCAAAATCTCTATGTTTTGTTCCCTGAGCCATTTAGTTATCACCTTTGCTTTATGGCAAGGTGCTCCATCATGCTGGAAAAGGCATTGCTGATCGCCAAACTGCTCTTGGAGGGTTGGGAGAAGTTGCTCTTGGAGGACATTCTGGTACCATTCTTAATTCATGGCTGTGTTTTTAGGCAAGACTGTGAGAGAGCCATTCCCTTGGCTGAGAAGCCACCCCACACATGAATGGTTTCAGGATGCTTAACAGTTGGCATGAGAGAAGACTGGTGGCAGCGCTCACCTTGTCTTCTCGGATGAGGCATTTTCCTGATGTCCCAAACAATCGAAAAGGGGATTCATCAGAGAAAATAACTTTACCCCAGTCCTCAGCAGTCCACTGCCTGTACCTTTTGCAGAATATCAGTCTGTCCATGATGTTTTTTCTGGAGAGAAGTGGCTTCTTTGCTGCCCTCCTTGAGACCAGGCCTTGCTCCAAGAGTCTCCGCCTCACAGTGCGTGCAGATGCACTCACACCTGCTTGCTGCCATTCCTGAGCAAGCTCTGCACTGCTGGTCAGCCCGATCCCGCAGCTGAAACACTTTTAAGAGGCGGTCCTGGCGCTTGCTGGTCTTTCTTGGGCGCCCTGGAGCCTTTTTGGCAACAATGGAACATCTCTCCTTGAAGTTCTTGATGATGCGATAGATTGTTGACTGAGGTGCAATCTTTCTAGCTGCGATACTCTTCCCTGTTAGGCCATTTTTGTGCATTGCAATGATGACTGTACGTGTTTCTTTAGAGATAACCATGGTTAAAAGAAGAGAAACAATGATGCCAAGCACCAGCCTCCTTTTAAAGTGTCCAGTGGTGTCATTCTTACTTAATCATGACAGATTGATCTCCAGCCATGTCCTCATCAACACCCACACCTGTGTTAATGGTGCAATCACTGAAAAGAGGTTAGCTGGTCCTTTTAAGGCAGGGCTGCAATGATGTTGAAATATGTTTTGGGGGATAAAGTTCATTTTCTAGACAAATATTGACTTTGCAAGTAATTGCTGTTAAGCTGATCACTCTTTATAACATTCTGGGGTATATGCAAATTGCCATTAGAAAAAGTGAAGCAGTAGACTTTGTAAAAATTAATATTTGTGTCATTCTCAAAACTTTTGTCCATGACTGTATTATGGCCACCACATAGTGCACCATACAGAATAATGAGCCCCATATATTGCTCCATACATAATTGGTCCCATATAATGTTCCATACAGTATATGATGAGCTCCACATAATGCTCCAGTATATGATGGTCCCCATGTAATGTGCCATACAGTATAGGACGGTCCCCATAGAGTAGAATGAGTCCCACATATTGCTCCATACAGTATAATGAGTCGCATATAAAGCTCCATACAGTATATGATGGGCCCCAAATATTGCTCCATACAGAATGGGCTCCATATAATGCTCCATACAGAATAGGCCCCATATGTGCTCCATATGATGCTCCATACCCTATATGATGCCCCATAAATAATTAACCCCATATGATGCTCCAGTATATGATGGGCCCCATGCATGATGCTACAGTGTCTTATGGGCCAATATAATGCTCCATATATAATGGGCCCCATTTATAATGCTCCAGTGTGTAATGGTCACCGGATATGCTGCTCCATTGTCTGATCTGTCCTATTTAGAATGCTCCAGTATATGATGGGCCCCATGGATGATGCTCCAGTGTCTTATGGGCCAAAATAATGCTCCATATATAATGTGCCCCATTTATAATGCTCCAGTGTATAATTGGCCCGGTATATGCTGCTCCAGTGTCTGATCTGCCCCATTTAGAAAGCTCCAGCATATGATATGATGGGCCCCATGGATGATGCTCAAGTGTCTTATGGGCCAAAATAATGCTCCATAGAATAATAGAATGGTAGAGTTGGAAGGGACCTCCTGGGCCATCTGGTCCAACCCCCTGCTCAAAGCAGGATTCTCTAAATCATCCCAGACAGATGTCTGTCCAGCCTCTGTTTGAAGACTTTTATTGAAGGAGAACTCACCACCTCTCGTGGCAGCCTGTTCCACTCATTGATCACCCTGTCAAAAAGTTTTTTCTAATATCTAATCTGTGTCTCCTCCCATTCAGTTTCATCCCATTGCTTCTAGTCTTTCCTTGTGCAAATGAGAATAAAGGTGATCCTTCTACAATGTGACAGCCCTTGAGATATTTGTAGACAGCTATTAAGTCTCCTCTCAGTCTTCTTTTTTGCAAGTTTAACATTCCCAAATCCTGCAACCGTTCCTCTTAGGACATGGTTTGCAGACCGGTCACCTGGTAGCTCTTCTCTGAACTTGCTCCAGTTTGTTGATGTCTTTTTTAAAATGTGGTGCCGAAAACTGGACACAGTATTCCAGATGAGGTCTGACCAAAGAGGATTAGAGGGCAATAATGACCTCACGTGATCTAGACTGTATGCTTCTGTTGATACATCCTAGAATTGTATTTGCCTTTTTTGCCACTGCATCACACTGTTGACTCATGTTCAGTCTGTGATCAATTAGTATACCCAAGTCTTTTCACATGTGCTGTTACTTAGCCCTATTCCTCCCATTTTGTATATGCTTTTTTCATTTTTATTGCCCAGATGTAGTACTTTGAATTTTTCCCTGTTAAAAACCATTCTGTTAGTTGCTGCCCACTGCTCCAGTTTATTTATATCTTTTTGAATCCTTTCTCTCTTTTCTCTAGTATTAGCTACCCCTCCTAGCTTTGTGTCATCAGCAAATTTGATCAGTTTACCCTCAATTCCTTCATCTAAATCATTGATAAAGATGTTGAACAATACAGGGCCCAAAACAGAGCCTTGTGGTACCCCACTTGAGACATTCTTCCAACTGGATGTGCAGCCATTTACGACCACTCTTTGGGTCCGATCACTAAGCCAGTTATGAATCCACCTAACAGTTGCCTTGTCTATTCCATACTTAGTCATTTTTTCAATAAGGATTGTGTGAGATACTTTGTCAAATGCTTTGCTGAAGTCAAGATATACTATATCTACAGCATTTCTCTGATCCACCCAGTCAGTGATTCTGTCATAGAAGGAAATTAAGTTAGTCTGACATGACTTATTAGTTACAAACCCATGCTGACTCTCTTTAATCACTTCATTCTTATCCAGGTACTTCCATACATGTTCTTTAATAATTTGTTCAAAGATCTTTCCTGGTATAGAAGTCAGACTCACCGGCCTGTAGTTCCCTGGGTCTACCTTCTTCCCCTTTTTGAAATAGGAACAACATTTGCTCTTCTCCAGTCTTCTGGGACTTCTCCTGTTCTCCAAGAATTTTCAAAGATTATGGACAGTGGTTCAAGAATTTCTTCTGCTATCTTCTTCAGTACTCTGGGGTGTAATTCATCTGGACCTGGAGACTTGAATTCATTTAGGATAGTTAAGTGTTTCCTCACTGTCTTTCTGTTTATAGATATCCTGGATTCTTCTATTCCTTTAATAGGACAGTGATGATCAATTGATGTTACATTTCCTTTCTGAGAGAAAACAGATGCAAAATAGGAATTTAAAAGTTCAGCCTTCTCAACATCCTGTCTTACCATTTCATCATTTTCATCCTGTAAAAATCCTATAGAATCTTTGACTTTTCTTTTACTTTTGACGTATCCCCAAAATCCTTATATAATGGGCCCCATTTATAATGCTCCAGTGTATAATGGACCACATAGATGCTGCTCCAATGTCTGATCTACCCCATTTAGTATGCTCCAGTATATGATGGGCCCCATGGATGATGCTCCAGTGTGTAATGGGCCCCATAGATGCTGCTTTAGTGTCTGATCTGCCCCATTTAGAATGCTCCAGTATATGATGGGCTCCATGGATGATGCTCCAGTGTCTTATGGGACAAAATAATGCTCCATATATAATGTGCCCCATTTATAATGCTCAAGTGTATAATAGGCCCCGCATATGCTGCTCCAGTGTCTGATCTGCCTTATTTAGAATGCTCCAGTATATGATGGGCCCAATGGATGATGCTCCAGTGTTTATGGGCCAAAATAATGCTCCATATATAATGGCCCCATTTATAATGCTCCAGTGTATAATGGCCCCATAATGCTGCTCCAGTGTCTGATCTGCCCCATTTGAATGCTCCAGTATATGATGGGCCCCATGGATGATGCTCCAGTGTTTATGGGCCAAAATAATGCTCCACATATAATGGCCCCATTTATAATGCTCCAGTGTATAATGGCCATATAATGCTGCTCCAGTGTCTGATCTGCCCCATTTGAATGCTCCAGTATATGATGGGCCCCAGGATGATGCTCCAGTGTCTTATGGCCAAAATAATGCTCCAATATAATGGGCCCCATTTATAATGCTCCATGTAAATGGGCCCATAGATGCTGCTCCAGTATCTGATCTGCCCCATTTAGAATGCTCCAGTATATGATGGGCCCCATGGATGATGCTCCAGTGTCTTATGGACCAAAATAATGCTCCATATATAATGGGCCCCATTTATAATGCTCCAGTGTATAATGGGCCCCATAGATGCTGCTCCAGTGTCTGATCTGCCCCATTTAGAATGCTCCAGTATATGATGGGCCCCATGAATGATGCTCCAGTGTCTTATGGGCCAAAATAATGCTCCATATATAATGGGCCCCATGGATGATGCTCCAGTGTCTTATGAACCAAAATAATGCTCCATATATAATGGGCCCCATTTATAATGCTCCAGTGTATAATGGGCCCCTTAAATGCTGCTCCAGTGTCTGATGTCCCCCATTTGGAGTGCTCCAGTATATGATGGGCCTCATGGATGATGCTCCAGTCGATGATGGGCCCCATATATCTTTCTCCAGTGTATAATGCTCCCCATATATTGCTCCCAACATTAAAAAAATGAAATACCTCTCCTCGCTGGGCACTGCTCTACTCTGGACTCCTTAGCATCGCCATCTTCCAGCTCTCTGCACTTGGACTGTTTAGGCAGAGGGCGTACAGACATGACGTCATCGCGCTCTCTGAACTGAATGTCACTGTCAGGAAACGCGGAAGACGTCACGGCGGTGGAGCAGGGAGAGGTAAGTATTGCAAGAGCTGGGGCGCTGAGCAAGCAGGGGGGCCCACTCGTGAGCGACGGCACTGGCACAGGGCCCAGGGCCGGCTCCAGGTTTTTATGGGCGCCGGGCGAAAGAGCCTCAGTGGGCCCCTTTAACACAGACCACGATTCATGATGCACAGATACGGCAGAGAAATATGGGTATAGTACTATGCCAAACACTTCTTTTCTTCCATTACATGACTGATATCTATTGTAAATTGTACAATAGCTCAAAAACCGCCAAATCCTCACAGCGCACAGTACAGACTGGACAGTACAGTCCTCCATACAATATTATGGGCATCACAGTCTCCCCCTCATCACCCATATAATACCCCATGCAGGATGTCACCCCCCATATAATGCTCCATACAGAATACTGGACCCAAAATAATGCTCCATACAGAATACTGGACCCAAAATAATGCTCCATACAGGATACTGGTCCCCATATAATGCTCCATACAAAATATGGAGCTCTCCTCTGCGCTGTACTGCGTTCTGCACTGTTACGGCTCAGGAAAGGGCGCTGTGGAAAGACTCCCCATTATCATCATGATTGTCTCCCCATCATCATCATTGCCTCCTTATCATCATCATTGCCTCCCCATCATCATCATGGCCTCCCCATTACCATCAATGCCTGCCCATCATCATCATCTCCTCCCCATCATCATCTTCTCCCCATCATCAATGCCTGCCCATTATCATCAATGCCTGCCCATTATCATCATCTTCTCCCCATCATCATCAATGCCTCCCCATTATCAGCAATGCCTGCCCATCATCATCTCCTCCCCATCATCATCAATGCCTGCCCATCATCATCTTCTCCCCATCATCAATGCCTGCCCATTATCATCAATGCTGCCCTACATCATTCCCCTCTCAATGCCTCCCCATTACACAATGCTCCATCAATCATCATCCCTCCCCATCCATCAATGCCTGCCCATCATCACTCTCCCCATCATCAATGCCTGCCTATATCATCAATGCTCCATTATCATCATCTCTCCCCATCATCATCAATGCCTCCCATTATCACAATGCCTCCCATCATCATCTCTCCCCATCATCAATGCCTGCCCATTATCATCAATGCCTGCCCATTATCATCATCTTCTCCCCATCATCATCATCAATGCCTCCCCATTATCAGCAATGCCTGCCCATCATCACACACAGACAGCACACAAGCACTCTCTCACATACATACACACACACATACATACACACACAAAGCACCGCACTACATACACACAGAGACACACACACACACCCGTCTTACCTGTCCGGCATCCCCGCGCTCTGTGCCACAGCCGGCCGCTGAATGATGACGTCATTCAGCGGCGCTGCTGTGAGAGGAAGCGCCGGCGCCCCCTGGAGCCCGGAGCTGCAGCAGTGGAGGCACGGGAGAGGTAAGTATTGTGCCAGCTGCTGCCGGGACCCTGAGCAAGCGGGGGGGCAGTGGCGGCGCTGACACCGCTCTCCTCCGCTAACGGGCGCGGGGGTGCCAGACTGCGAGTGGGCCCCCCCGCCTGCTCAGGGCCCCGGCAATTGCCCGGGTGTGCCGGGTGCTGACGCCGGCCCTGACAGGGCCCCTCATAGTATGCCGGTGTGTCTGAAGGCGAGTGGGCCCCCCACCTTCAGAGACACTTTTGCGTACTATGAGGGGCCCTGTGCCAGTGCCATCACCCACGAGTCGGCCCCCCCACCTGCTCAGGGAACCGGCACTTGCCCGGGTGCGCCAGGTGCTGACCCCAGCCCTGGGGGGGTAAAGCCCAGTTAGGGAGGTGGAAAAACTGGCATATGTTGAGGTGTAGGCTGGACGTTCAGCTGCTGCAAATGGAGGAATTGGAGAAGTCAGAGGAAGAGGAGGACAAAGCAAGCCATTTTGCTGGCAACCTATGTGTCATCAGGGGAAGGTGGTACAAAATCCTTTGAAACCCAGGCATGGTTCATTTTAATGAAGGTGAGATCACCAACATTTTGGGTCGACAGCCGGGTCCTTCTTTCTGGCAGGATTTATCCAGCAGCACTGAAGACTCTTTCTGATAGCACACTACCAGAAGGGCAAGCGAGCTTCTGTAAGGCATATTGTGCGAATTCAGGCCAGGTGTCCAGTTTACAGGCCCAGTAGTCAAAGGGGAATGACCTGTGAGGGAGAACATCGATAGGGGAGGAGAAGTAATTTTGAACCATAGTTGACAACTGCTGTCTCCTGTCTGTTGCAATCGATTCAGTATTACCAGTCGTGGGAGCGGTACTCGAGAAATCAGTCCACAACATGGTCATGAAACCCCTGACTCCAACGCCACTTCGGCTGTGTGCACCACGAACACCTCTTCAATTTGGCCCAGTACAGCTCGTGGTAGAACCTGCACCGCTGCTGTGTGCTGGAACTGCCTCTAACAAACGGTTTACCAGAGTTGCTTGTTTGTTCGCCAGTATTAGCTCTAGGTTCTCCTGTGGCATGATGTTCTGTAATTTGCCTTTTTAGCGTGGATCGAGGATGCTGGCCAACCAGTAGTCATCATCTTTCATAATTTTGGCAATGCGGTGGTCCCTTTTTAGGATCCGCAAGGCATAATGACACATGTGGGCCAATGTTCCAGATGTCAATGATGCACTGCCAGTGGTGGGTGGAGGAGCACTTTCTGCCAAATCCACATCCCTCCAGTCACGCACAAACCCTGTACCTGACCTTGGCAAGCCAACATTTTCTCTTGCCCCCTGAGAAGCATCCTCCTCCCCAAAATAATCATCCCCCTCATCCTCCTCCTCCTCTTTCTCTTCTTCCTCCACCTCATCCAGGACAGTTCCCTGAGCAGATAATGGCTGACTGTCATCAAGGCTTCCCTACTCCTCTTCCTCCTCCGCTGCAGACGCCTGATCTTTAATGTGCATCAAAGTTTGCATGAGCAGACGCATAAGTGGGATGCTCATGCTTATGATGTCGTCGTCTGCGCTTACCAGCCGTGTGCATTCCTCAAAACACTGAAGGACTTTACAGAGGTCTTTCAGCTTTGACCACTGCACACCCGACAACTTGATGTCTGCCCTCAAACTGCCTGCCCATGTATCCTCCCACAAATGCATTACAGCCTGCCTCTGTTCGCACAGCCTCTGAACCATGTGCATGGTGGAGTTCCACCTTGTTGCAATGTCTATGATTAGGCGGTGCTTGGGGAGGTGGAGCGATCGCTGCAGCCTCTGCATACGACTGGAGTCTATGGGCGAGCGATGGATGTGCGAGCACAGTCTTCGCACTTTATGGAGCAGTGTTGTTAACTCCAGATAATTATTTAAGAACCACTGCACCACCAGGTTCAAGGTGTGAGCCAGGTAAGGTATGTGTCTGAGTTTTGCCAGGGCCATGGCCACCACAAAATTACGGCCATTATCACTGACTACGTTGCCTGGCTCAACATGTAGAGTGCCCAGCCATGACTCAGTTTCTCGCTGCAAGTAGTCGGCCAGCGCCTCCGCGGTGTGTCTGTTGTCGCCCAAAGACACCATTTTTAAAATAGCCTGCTGATGCTTACCACTAGCTGTTCGATAGTGGGACACCTCGTGTGCAACACTGGCAGCTGCGGATAGAGTGCTCGTGCGACTGCGCTCTGTTGACGAGCTTTCGCTTCTGGAGGAGGAGGAGGGTCGAACGCCTACAGCCAACTATTGCCTATACCGTGGACTAGACAGCACTGTCACACCACCGCTGTCCCCTGTAGACCCTGCATCCACCACATTAACCCAGTGTGCAGTGATGGACACGTAACGACCCTGGCCATGCCTAGTGGCCCATGCATCTGTTGTGAGGTGCACCTTTCCACTCACTGTTTGTTTGAGTGCATGGACAATGCGGTCTTTAAAATGCAGGTGGAGGGCAGGGATGGCTTTTCAAGAAAAGAAGTGCCGACTGGGTAGTTCATAGCGTGGGACAACGTAGGTCATGAGTTCTCTGAACGCTGCACTTTCAACTAAACCGAAGGGCATCATCTCTAATGAGATCAGTTTGGCAATGTAGGCGTTCAAAGCCAGTGTATGCGGATGAGAGGATCAGTACTTTCTTGTCCTATTCAGAGTGTCTGCTAGGGTGAGCTGGACTTGAGAGCTGCATATGGGGGAACTAGCAGTGGACAGGACGGACTGAGAGGGGGTTGGTGATGGTGATGGTGGTGGTGGTGGTGAAGATGGCCTAGATTCAGTCTTTTGTTGCAAAAACATAGTGATTCCCTGACTGCTTTGGCCTTGCGACGACACCAACATTTCTTGCTGGTTGTGTGCTAACCGGTGGGCATACAGTGGGGTAAGTGATGTAGCATTGCTGGCTAACTTCAGTTGGAGCAGGTGCACATGTGCTACCTGAGGTTTTGTAGCCTGTCCACGCTTGCAAGTGCATGTTCATTAACTGTCTAAGCATGCAACTGGTATTCAAATTTCTGAGATTTTTCCCTCGGCTAAAGGTCCTTCCGCACTTCTTACAGATAACCTTTGCCTCATCAATAGGATTTTGGTCAAAAAAGTGCCACACTGCACTCTTCCTACTATGGTATAAACTTTCAGGGCTTGCACGCTGTGCTAATTTGACCGTCTGGCCAAGCTGTCCTGCAACTCTTTTTGTTTTTTAACACATTTTTGGACTGCTACGGGGCTGCCAGATAACCCCAGCTGAGATGTCGATACCTGCTGAGGATCCTCCTCTTCTGAGCTATTGCCAGTGGCACCCTCTTCCCCCACTGGATGCCAATCCGGGTCAACAACTGGGTCATCCATCACCTCCTCTTCAATTTCATCTGCACCTTCCTCTGTGTCACCGTGTAAGGTGGTATAGTATGCAGGAAGGGGCACCTGAGTTTCATCAGGGTCACATTCTGGCTCAGTAGACTGCGAGGGCAATGCAGTGCTCTGGGTGAATGTACCAGCAGAATCATATAGCAGTGGCTGTGCATCAGTGTACTCCATGTCAGATTAATCTTGTACTGGGGAATTCAGGATTTGACTTGATAACCCAGGCATGGTATGTGAAAAGAACTCCATGGAGTAATCTGAAGTGTGGCCTGCCGCATCCTTCACTTTTGGTGGGGGTGAAGGACACAAGGAAAGGGGTTGTTCCTGACCAGAAGCTTGCACTGACGACTCAGTGCTTGGAATTTTTGAAACTTCAGAAGAGGAGGCGATAGAGCTGGAGGCTGTTTCGGCAATGTAAAACAAAACTGTTCCTGATGCTCCGGCTTTAAAAGCGAATCTTATAAACCAGACCAATAATCACCAAAAAGGTGTATATAGGATATAAAGCAGAGTATGACATGCAGAATATATGAAAATCAAAAAAAGTAAAATGCACTACTCATAATATAATGAAAAAATACAAATTTTTATTGAAATAAATAATCAAATGTTAAAATATACCAAGGATGACAGTGATAAACCGACAGGCAGAGAAAGCAGATATCAATCAAGCAGGAGCAATAGTAAGGATACCAATATAATGTATGATGCCATTGATAAATATTGGCCAATATTGCTTGTAGATCCAATATTGAAGAATTACCTATCGGATAGACCCTCAGTGGTTGCTAGGAGGTCTCAAAATTTGAGTGATCATTTAGTGAGGAGTTACCTTAAACCATCTATTCCACCTCCTTTATTTCCCTCCATTCCAAATTCTCGTGTACAGACATGGGGTTGTAGACCCTGTGGCAAGTGCATTGCTTGCCCTAATGTCACTCATGCTACAAATTTCTTCTCATCTGATGGGAAGGAGTTTGTTATCACTCAGTCTATCGCATGTTCCACTAACATGGTTGTGTATTATGGCACATGCCCGTGCAAGATGATTTATGTGGGTCTTACAACTCGTGCTTTGAATCTACGTGTGCGTGAACACGTTCGTGACATTTTGGCAGCGGCTAAAGAGAATGACATTGGGTCCCTAAAAACCATACCCCGCCACTTTAAAATTCATCATTCCTGCGACCCTTCTGGTTTCTTGGTTAGGGGTATCGATAGGTTAGTTCCGAATTTACGTGGTGGGAATTATGGGCGTTTGTTAGCACAGAAAGAGGCTAGATGGATCTGGAGGTTACGCACTCTCCATCCCCAAGGTTTAAATGAGAGTCTGAGTTTTGCAGCTTTCCTCTGATCACTCGCAGTATGTTTTTTAATGGCATCTTTTATTATGTTTTAATTTATATATTTTTTTGTTTTAGATTCCTATGATTATTGCGACCTATGTATATTCACAGCATCTATCCAGAAGGAACGGATCTGCATCTTGATTCACATTTATATATATATATATATATATATTTCTTTTTTTCTGTATCTGCACTTATTGCAATTATGATCTTCAGTTATATAGATATTATTGTTGACACTATGTACATTTATTACCGTATATACTCGTGTATAAGCCGAGATTTTCAGCACCTTTTTTCGTGCTGAAAATGCCCCCTCGGCTTATACACGAGTCATAGGGCAGAAACCAGCGGGGGAGGGGATGCCGCGGCAGGAGCCGGTGGCTGGGATCATACTCACCCCTCCCCGTGCCATCGCTGAGCGTCCCTGCAATCCTGCGTTCTCCCCGTCTTCCTGCAGCTCTTCAGCACTGAGCGGTGATGTAATACCCGCTCATTAAGGTCATGTAATATGGACGCGACGCCACTCCCATGGGCGTGGCCTCCATATTCATGGCCTTAATGAGCGGTATTACATCACCGCTCAGTGCTGAAGAGCTTCAGGAAGACGGGGAGAACGCAGGATTGCAGGGACGCTCAGCGATGGCATGGGGAGGGGTGAGTATGATGGAGGAGAGGACAAGGAGCACGGAACAGGACGGGGGGGAGAACGGTGGACGGGGGAAGCATAGAGGAGGACGGGGGAAGCTGGAGCAGGACGGGGGAAGCATGGAGGAGGACGGGGGGAGAACAGAGAACAGGGAAGCATGGAGCAGGACGGGGGAAATCGGTGACGGGGAAGCATGGAGGAGGACGGGGAAGCATGGAGCAGGACAGGGGAGGATGGAGGGCACAGAGGAGCACGGAGCAGGACGGGGGAGAGGATGGAGGGCACAGAGGAGCACGGAGCAGGACGGGGGCACAGGAGGACGGAGAAGGAATGGGGAGCACAGCGGAGGACGGAGCAGGAGGGGGGGAGTACAGAGGAGAATGGGGGAGCACAGAGCTGGATGGGGTAGCAAGGAGCAGGACGGGGGCAGCACAGAGCAGGAGGGCAGTTTATACACCCGATTTATACATGAGTCAATAATTTTTCCCAGTTTTTTGTGGCAAAATTAGGGGGGTCGGCTTATACACGGGTCGGCTTATACACGAGTATATACGGTAATTATGTGTTTTTTTACATTTTTGTTTCACTTTCACATTATGGCACTTATTTTGTTTTTATAGCTTAGGTTTGTCCCTACTATTTATACCCATTTATGTTGTGGTTTCTTATTTGAGCATGTTCATCTGCTTGGTCTTTGTGCCGGCAGTGTTTCTACTCCTCTATGTTTATTCTGTGCTCAGACTGTGCTCCTCCGCTCTGCTCATGTGCGCATGCGTGCTCCCTGCCCGCTGGTTGCTATCCCAACGGCGTCTCTGTTCGGCTGTTGCTGGGGCCGCGCTCTCAGGAAGCTCACGTGGCTTGTGGGCGGTACTGAGTGCTGCGTCTCTGCTCAGCTGATGACGCCCTCGGAGCTTGGAGCTTTGATACATTCACTCTGATTGGCTAACATGGATATATATACCGCTCTGCTATGTGTGATGCCATACCCCCGGAAGAAGGCACTGCGCCGAAACGCGCGTTGGGGTGGGCAGAGACGCGGTTTCAATCAGTATCTAAGCTGGGCCAATTATTTATCGTTTTACTATGATATTTTGGACTTTCTTATTGATATTTGGTAACCTTAGTCCAAGCTTTTGTGTGTGGACATTATTCCCTTGATATGGTTATGGACTGTTGTTAGTTACTATATGCACTTTGCATTTTGTCCTAATATCATCATTACTATATATGGTATCCTTACTATTGCTCCTGCTTGATTGATATCTGCTTTCTCTGCCTGTCGGTTTATGGCCTCATACTCACTGGTGCCGAAAACGGATGAAAATCAGACGATAAAAAATCGGATGCAAATCTGACCAATGTTAGTCAATGGGTGAGTTCTCATTAGCGATTTTTTTTCTCATCAGATATTGGTGTGAGAAAAAAATCGCAGCTTGCTGCGATTTGATGCGATTTTGGGATGGAAATCGCCAATGCAAGTCAATGGGTGCGATTAAAAATCGCACAGAAAACGCACAGAAAACGGATGGTGCGTTTTTTTGGCTATTTTGTATGCAAAATAGAGCTGTAAACTTGTATGTTACAAAAAAAAAAAAAGGAAACACAGGAAGTGACTAACAGGGAAGTGAGATGAGGGATCTTATAAAAACCACTCCCAGAAAGCCAGGAATGAGTCACACCTCCACGGATTTGATTTTTGTACTATTGTGGCCATGTCCCGAGCAATCAATGTGGAAATGCTGTTGGTGTTAGTCCAAGAAAGACCTGAGCTGTGGGATCCTAGAGACCACAATTATCCAAATCGAAGTGTGCGGGATGCAACTTGGACATATAATATGTCGTCAAATTTTTGAAAATTATGATGAAAGTCCTCCGGCTGTGCAGTTGGGAATGTGTAAGTACAATTGTTCTTACTACAATTATTTCAGAATGTATATACAAAAACCTTGCTTTGGTGGGCAATTATATGTTACTGTTCCAATTTAAATAAAATTTTTTGTTAAATACATAATGGTTTCTTTTTTACACCACAGTAAAATACCTTTTAAACATAGACCCTTTGAATATGGGCCTATTCATGTAATTTTTTTTTTTGTTTGTTTATTTAGAAAATTTTTCTATTTTGTTTAAAAAATTTCTCTTTGGACCTTTAAAATATATTCTTGTACCTTTTGCTGTTTGTATTATTTATAAAGAAGGCCCTTTTGTCATGTTTATAATTTTTGAATTCAAATATTTTTAGCATAGTTGCAGGACAATTTTTTAACATCCTTTTAAATTTTAAAAATCTTGCCTACTTGTATTCATAATTTTTTAACATACATATTTAGATTCTAATATTTTTAAATTTCTTTACATTTTAAAGTGAATGATGTGCAACGCAGATGGCGAAGCTGTCGGGATACCTATAGGAGGGAACGACAGAATCGTGACAAAAGTGGCTCAGCAGCATAAAAAAAAGGCCATATATTTATATGAGCCGCCTGAATTTTTTGGCTCCAGTCATGGATTTAAGACCATAAGTAAAAGTTTATTGATACAAATTGTACATTAAAATTTTAAATTTACAGCATAAACAAATAATCTGTGTCTGCTTTGTAGAACGGAATCCAACTTAGAGGAACGTGAGGCACCCTCTGATGCGGCTCCACCAGAGTCACAACATGAAGAAGCAGGAACAGCAGGGGAGGATGCTCCAGGACCATCTCAACAACAAGTTGAAAGTGCAAGTTCACAAGCTCAACATGGCATGGAACAAGAGGAGCACGCAAGAAGCAGCAGCCCAACCGTGCCTCTTGATACCTCCCCTCAAGCCACTACTATTCCGCGGAGATTAAGACGCAGGAGAGATCAGCAAAATCAAGTTATAAGACGGCAGGTTGATAGTCACGTTTTAGACTATATACAACGCACAATATGTGATGATGGTGAGGAAGCATTTGGTAGAAGTTTGGCACAGCACCTGCGACAAATACCCACACACTTACGGCTTCCCACTAAAACAGCAATATTACAACTCATCACTTCAGCCATACCACCAAATAATCCCCAAGCCATATTTGCTTGTATTGAAAGAAGGTACCAATCTGAAATATTAACTCAAATCTCAAATCCCACACACTCAACA
Source organism: Oophaga sylvatica (assembly GCA_033576555.1). Classification (NCBI taxonomy): domain Eukaryota; kingdom Metazoa; phylum Chordata; class Amphibia; order Anura; family Dendrobatidae; genus Oophaga; species Oophaga sylvatica. Next base: position 478,228,648 of record JARQOD010000004.1, read on the forward strand.
GCAGTACCATTACCACCAGCCTCAGTATATCCTTCGACATCCACTTCTCAACATAGTCATACAGTTCACAGTACAAACATTAGTCATCATATTGACAGAGATCACACCACACACATAGAGCCAGCACATTACCAGGAACATCATCAGATACATGTACAACACTCATCAAGGCCTACACATCCCTACACACAAATGCCTCCTTCATCTGGCCCATCACAGATTGTAAGTGAGCGGTACCACCATGGGCCACAAACAACGTTATATGATGTGTATGGCCAAGATGGTTCTTATCAGCAAGGACCACAACACCAACGCCCTTTTGACCATGGCAGAACAAGAGGCTTCAGCCATTCTGATAATGTTCCTGCTTATCCACATGGGCCAACTGAGGCCTATAGGCACAGTTATGAAGGCATGAACCCACATCATAGCAGCACACAGCCACACAATGTTTCTTTGCATAGAAACACACAACATCCCTCTGAAAGGCAACAGTCACAAACAAGTACCTCACCATCAGCATCACAACCTTCTTTTCTTGATTTGTAATTTTTTTCCTTGTTTACATAACAAAAACATTGCCAAGTGTGTTAACTTGTTACGCCAAAGTTAAGGCGGTTTTTTATTTTGATCATTATGTTACTTGACATTTTTATTTTTTTATTTTTTTTTTTAAATTATGTACATTAATATAGGAAAATAAACCTTCTTTAACTTAAATACTAAAGCACATGTTCTGAATGTTGTAATACACAATACAGAGGGAAATGTATAGATCATGTATGCACATTTTCCTGCCACGGTACTGCTCCCTCAGGTGTTATAAAAAAATTTGCTAACATATTTCTGATTCGGATGCCTGAAAGCTGTCTGCCTCTGGGTAAAGGCTGTGCAATGGGTACCTGATTGTTCCTTAATTCTCCAAAAATATCCTCATACCCAGATACATCATGTTGACGTGTAAAATTATGTAAGATTACACAGGCCTTGATCACTGTGTTTAAATTTTGTGGGCTTAACTGGAGTGCACTGAGCGAGCAATACCCTCCATTTTGCACACAAAATTCCAAAGGCACATTCTACAAGACGCCGTGCACGACTTAGTCGGTAATTAAATATGCGTCCACGCCTGTCAAGAGAGCGTCCAGGAAAAGGCCTCATGACATTATGTGTCAGTTGAAATGCCTCATCAGCAACTATTACATAAGGCATTGGTTCACCACCAGAAGGCAGAGTCCTTGGGGGTGGAACACCCAATTCATTGTTCTTCAGTCGCCTACCCATTAGAGAAGTATTGAATATGCGAGAATCTCCTGTTCTTCCATAGGCACCTATATCTACTATTATAAAATTGTACTTGCTGTCTACTAAGGCCAACAACACAACAGAAAAATAGCCTTTGTAATTGTAGTATAAGGAGCCTGAGTTTGGTGGCTTCTTCACTCGGATGTGCTTACCATCTAAAGCACCCAGACAATTGGGAAACTGGCAAGTCTCATAGATCCCATTTGCAATGCGTTCCCAATGTTCGGGGGTGGGCTCCGGCATCACTTTGTCCTTGAGGCAAATCCAGATTTGTGAACATGTGTGTCTGACTATATTGGAGATGGTAGTTATGCCAAGAAGATACTCAAAATGTAGGGAAGCATATGATTGTCCCGTAGCCAAAAACCTACAAGAAAGGAAATACACATAAAAATATTTGAAAATAACCTTCACATTCATATATATCCCTACGTGGTGCAGTAATTTAAAAATGGCCACCAGACACAAATCACATACAGTCGCTATGTACATGAGCAATGAGTGCGTTGTCTGAGAAGGGACGTCTGTCCATGTCATACAACAATGTGCATGTGAAACAGCTGCTACGAGTACAGTAATGGGGTCTATTTCTTAGCCTTGCTAATTTAAAATGTCCACACATTAACTATAGCTATGGCAAACAGTAATATATAATTTTTAGGGAAAAATTTTTCAAAAAATAATGAGAACCGTTAATAACAATGTAATATTAGTTAATCTACTTTACTTACTGTGGTGTTATTTATTTATTTTTAACTATACCTCAACGTTAACAGAAGTCGTTCTTCAGCAGAAATGCACTTGCGCAAACGCGTAATTTTGAAAGTGATGGCTGGACGAAGTTGTGGCAGGAGAAAATCAAATGCTTCAAGTGACATCCTCGTGTATGCAAAAAATTTGTCTCGATGGTTTCGTAGATGTCCATACAGCCGTGAAAAATGGCCTTTTTTTTTCGCTTGGTGAGGAGCGGATGTACCCAAAATCGACACCGCCTCCTCGGAGCTAATACAGGGGAATATCCCACACCATACTCACGGGATAACACCCAATTGAAGAGGAGCTCCTCAGTAGGGTCAAGACTTAGAGAAGTTGCTGCCATGCTTGTTTGGAATAGCAAAACACACAGGACAAAAACCAAATGAATCAATGTCATATGTAGATAAATAGCTTTATATAGGTGTCAGACAAGTGGTTTAACCTTAATTTGTGTTTATGTCTGGGAAAAAAATCGCACAAAAATCGCAAGTAAATCGCATGCAAAACGCATGGTGCGATTTAAAATCGCATCAAAATCGCATGCCTTTTTACAACAAATGTACCGTTTTTTTCCTGCAGAAAACGGACCGATTTTTTTCCACCCAGTGAGTATGAGGCCTATCACTGTCATCCTTGGTATATTTTAACATTTGATTATTTATTTCAATAAAAATTTGTATTTTTTCATTATATTATGAGTAGTGCATTTTCCTTTTTTTGATTTTCGGCTTTAAAAGCGGTTTACCTACTCCCAGAAAAGGGAGCCTTCCAAGCCTTCTGGAGCCAGACGATGATGCAGGCTCAACACCTCCTGCCTTAGGTGCTATTGTGCTTTTGGCACTACCAGCAGATGCACCACCATCACCATCAGTACCAGCTGGCCCCCCATGCCCACGTCCGCAGCCTCTTCCACCATACTTCCTCATGTTTGTGAAAATGTACCCAAAATACCAGCAGATATATGGTACTGTATCAGAAGCGTAAAGCTGTATACAGTGAAGGTGAAAAAATTTAAATCTCCATATATATTTGCGGAGTAACAGACACAGACTCTCCCAGGCTCAGTATGGATTAGACCAGAATATAAAAAGTAGAAAAAGGGTAATGTATCAGAATCGTACAGCTGTATACAGTGTTGGGGTAATTTTAAATCTCCGTATATATTTCCAGAGTCAGACACAGACTCTCACAGGCTCAGTATGGATTACACCAGAATATAAAAAGCAAAAAAGTGTATTGTATCAGAAGCGTACAGCTGTATACAGTGTTAGGGTAATTTTTAACCTCCGTATATATGTCAGGAGTAACACACAGATGCTCACAGGCTCAGTATGGAGTAGACCAGAATATAAAAAGTAGAAAAAGGGTAATGTATCAGAATCGTACAGCTGTATACAGTGTTGGGGTAATTTTAAATCTCCGTATATATTTCCAGAGTCAGACACAGACTCTCACAGGCTCAGTATGGATTACACCAGAATATAAAAATCCAAAAAGTGTATTGTATCAGAAGTGTACAGCTGTATACAGTGCTGGGGTAATTTTTAACCTCCGTATATATATTTCCACACACAGACGCTCACAGGCTCAGTATGGATTACACCAGAATATAAAAAGTTGAAAAAGGGTTTTGTATTAGAAGCATACAGCTGTATACAGTGTTAGGGTAATTTTTAACCTCCGTATATATGTCAGGAGTAACACACAGATGCTCACAGGCTCAGTATAGAGTAGACCAGAATATGAAAAGCATAAAAAGTGTACTGTATCAGTAGCGTACAGCTGTATACAGTGTTGGGGTAATTGTAAATCTCTGTATATATTTCAGGAGTAACACACAGACGTTCACAGGCTCAGTATGGAGTAGACCAGAATATGGAAAGCAGAAAAAGTGTACTGTATCAGTAGCATACAGCTGTACACAGTGTTGGGGTAATTGTAAATCTCTGTATACATTTCCGGAGTAACACACAGACGCTCTCTCAGTATGGATTTGACCGTAATACAGAAGGCAGAAAAACGGAACTGTATCAGAAGATACCAGCTATATACGGTTTTGGGGAAAATTGAAATCTCCGTATATATTTCCGGAGTCACACAAGAGAGTCAGCATGTATTTGTCCATGATACCAGCCAGTTCACGGTAGTGTGTGAGGAGCGTACAGCTTTATATGGTGTGGGGATAAATGAACGCTTGGTAACTGTGCAGAAAAATATAATAAAAGTATTAGTGCTGTGTAGGTGCTGTGTTAAAAAGCAATTTGCACAGCAGTGTACACACAGCAATACAGCTAGCAGGCAGCCTAATAATCAGCTCTGCTGCTGCACACAAGAAATTCCTCCCCTGTCACTGGCAGGCAGCCTAATAATCAGCTCTGCTGCTGCACACAAGAATTTCCTCCTCTGTCACTGCACACTAACTGTACAGCTAATCGCTATCAGCACAAGCACAGAATAAGTTTTTTCTTCCTGCCTAACGCTCTCCCTACTGAGAAACAGTGCCAGCAACCTCTCCCTATGCTAAGATCGGCAGAAGTAAAATGGCGGTCGGTGGTGAGGGCTTTTATAGGCACTGAGACGCCACACAAAGCAAGCCAATCACTGCAATGCCCTTCTCTAAGATGGTGGTGGCAGCTGCGCATGTCATCCCGTTGCCCTCAGTATACGTCCTTGCTCATTGGCTGAGAAAAGGCGCCTGCAAGCATTATGGGAAAACCGACTTTGGTGCTCTGGTCGCCGAACGCATGCTCACGCTATGGTCGGGTTTCGCTCGGCAAAACCCGACTTTGGCGAAAGTCGGTGTTTTTCTAATCTGACCGACCTGTTTTGCTCAACTCTAATTCTTACCCAAACAGTTTCCACAGAACTCCCAGTCTCTGAAGCTTCAATTTCTGTGCAGATATACGCTTTTCTAACATACAATGCGACACCTCCTCCTCGTTTATCAAGTCTGTTTCTTGCAAATAAGTTGTATCCTTCTAGCCTTGTATTCCAATCATGTGTATCGTCCCACCAAGTTTCAGTGATTCCAATGACATCATATTTCTTCTCCTGCGTTAGTAGTTCCAATTCTCCTTGTTTGTTGCCCATGCTTTGTGCATTTGAATAGAAACATTTTAGTTTGTGATTGGTTTCTCTTCCTTCAATATTTTTATTATTTAGATTTTTTTTGTCTTCGTTCTTCCTTTCCACTTCTAATATCAGAGTTCTCAATAGCATTTGTCAGGTGTATGGATTTTTCTAGCCTTTTGCTTCCCTTCCCACATTGTTCTAGTTTAAAGCTCTACTGATGAGTGTAGCAAGGCGACTTCCAAATACATGTATTCCAGTCTTCGTAAGGTGCACCCATCTCTAGCAAGTAGTCCATTGTATAGGTAATTCACTCCATGATCCAGAAATCCAAATCCTTGCTGATGGCACCATCAACGTAGCCAGTTATTTACCTGCAGAATCTTATTACACCTCCTTGTTCCATGGCCATCCACTGGAAGGATGGAAGAGAAGACCACCTGCGCTCCCAGTTCTTTCACTTTCTTGCCTAAGTTTTAAAAGTCACTGCAGATGGTTTCCAGGTCGTTTCTTGCGGTGTCATTTGTCCCTACATGTATTAGCAGGAATGGGTAGTCATCTGTAGGTCTGAAGAGTCCTGATATCCTGTCAGACACATCTTTAATTTTTGCACCTGGAAGACAGCACATTTCTCTTGAGGTTAAATCCGGTCTGCAGATAGTGGCCTCTGTACCTCTCAACAGGGAATCCACCATGACCACAACTCTCCGTTTCTTCTTCACAACATTTTTCTTTTTCCATTCAGGAGGACTCTGAGGGACTACAAGTTTGTTCTTTGTGGGCAAAGTCTTATCCTGATGTATTTCTTCATTGTTCTCCTGTGTGAGAGCCTGGTACTGGTTCCTGAGCAGTATGGGTGCTGACTGCCTCCCGATCCTCCTGCTTCTCTGGGTCAAATGCTTCCATTCCTCTGTTTCTTCAGGTGCACTTCGAATTTCTTCTTTTTCTGTACCATGAAGAGATAATTCTGCTCTGTCAAAGAACTCTTCATCTTCCTTAATGATCTTCAATGTAGCTAACCTCTCTTCTAGATTTCTCAACTTTTCCTCCAACATGGATCCATGTCCAAGTCATTGAGTAACTTGCCAGGTCTTGCTCTCATCAAGTAGGCTGGTGTACAGTTGGTGGAATTCACTTGAATGTGGTAGTAGAGATCCACCAGATCTGGCAACTTTTCTGGCCACAAGTTTCTCTCTTCCAAGGGCAAGGTTTTCAAGAGGTCAATTACCACTTGGTTCATTTTCTCACACATGCCATTTGTCTGTGGATGGTATGGCGTTGTCCTGATTTTCTTGCAGCCGTACATGTTACAAACTGGAACACTTCTGCTTCAAAGGCTTGGCCTTGGTCGGAAAGCACTCGTTCAGGATAACCGTGTGGTCGACAAAAGTGTTGTTGAAAGGCTTTCGCCGCTGTCTTTGCTGTTTGGTCCTTGACAGGCACGACTACCAGGAACCTTGAGTAATGCTCAACGATGGTGAAGGCGTAGACATAGCCTGAGCAGCTTGGGGTCAGCTTCACGTGGTCCAAGGCTACCAGTTCAAGCGGCTGGTGATTATTGACTGTAATAGGGCTCGCTGGCTGTTACGATCCTTTCTGCGCAAGTTGCATGGTCCACACTCTCGGCACCAATCTTCAATGGCCTTGCTCATACCAACCCATTAGAATCACTCGTGAAGTAGGAACTCCAACTTCTTCCATCCGAAGTGTCCTGCTCCATTGTGGTACACTTCCAGGACCATTGATGCATCTTTCCTTGGGACTACCACTTGCCAGACCAGTTCGTGAGTTCGGGCGTTGAGACTACTCCGACACAGCTTTCCCTCGTAGATGAACTGCCTGCCCTTTTCCTTCCACAACTGTTGGGTCTCTTGTGGAGCATCTGGACCGGGACGCGAGTCAGCTTGCGTCAGTAGCTCCTTTACCAGGCAGACTACTGGGTCGCTATCCTGCGTCTCTGCCCATTCATGGTGAGGCAATGGGTTTAATGTGGCCTCTTTCGTGATGTAGCGCTTGTTTTTCACCCCTTGGGCGTGTTGGGTCGCAATTGGACGGTGGAAGGTTGGTAACTCGATTTCTTCGAGTGCGTACAGATCTTCTCCCCATCTGGTAAGTTGGGCATTCTGTACAGCGCATCAGCATTGGCGTTCTTGTGTCCCGCTCGGTACATGATGGTGAACTCGGAATTGGACAGCCGGGCCATCCATCGCTGCTCCAGCGCACCAAGCTTTGCGGTTTCCAAGTGAGTCAGCGGATTGTTGTCCGTGAAGATGGTAAACTTTACCACAGCTAGGTAGTGTTTGAACCGCTCGGTCACAACCCAGACAATGCCGAGGAACTCCAGCTTGAAGGAGCTGTAGTTGTCAGGATTCCTTTTAGGAAATTTCAGGAAATTTTGGGACGAAATTTCCTGCTGGCGTAGGAGATCACTCTTTCTTTGCCTTTCTGTACCTGCGACAGTACTGCTCCCAGTCCCACGTTGCTGGCATCAGTATAGAGGATGAATGGTTGATCATAGTCTGGGTAGACCAGAACTTCATCCCCCGTAAGAGCCAGCTTCAACCGAGTGAAGGATCTTTCCAGTTCGTCATTCCAATCAAACGTAGAACTCTTCTTTCTGGCCTTCTTGGGCTGGCCCACGAGAAGGTTTTGCAGAGGTGGGCTATTTCAATGAGGCCCTTGATGAACCTTCGGTAGTAGCCTACCAACCCGAGGAATTGGCATATTTCATGGATTTTGCTGGGCCTCTGCCAGTTCTTGATAACTGTGACTTTGTCAGGGTCTGGCGCCACGCCTTCTGCGCTCACTACGTGGCCTAGGTACTGCACCTTGGGTTTCAGGAGGTGGCATTTGGACAGCTTCACCTTTAGGCCAAATTTGGACAGGGCTTCGAACACTTTGGCCAGGTGCTCCAAATGTTCTTCGTAGGTATTGGAGAAGACAATGACATCATCTAGGTACAACAGAACTGTCTCGAAGTTCACGTGTCCGAGGCAGCACTCCATCAACCTCTGGAACGTTCCTGGTGCGCTGCAAAGCCCGAGCGGCATGTAGTTGAATTCTGAGAGGCCCATTGGTGTTGCAAAGGCGGTCTTCTCTTTGTCTGCCTCTGCCACGGGAAGCTGCCATTACCCACTAGTGAGATCTAAGGTAGAGAAATAGTTAGCGGTTCTCAGTGCAGCTAGTGATTCCTCTATCCTAGGTAACGGATAGGTGTCTTTGTGGGTAATGCTGTTAAGTTTTCTGTAGTCAACACATATCTTCATTGTACCATCTTTCTTTCTAATGAGGACTAATGGAGCTGCCCAGGGTCTACAACTGTCTCTGATCACTCCAGCCTCCTTCATCTCTCGTAACATACTCTTGGCACATTGGTAGTGATTGGGGTACGGGCCGGTACCTTTCTTTAATGGGAGGATGATTTCCAGTGGGGATATGATGTTGAACCCCTTTTACCTACCCAAAGTCTAAAGGGTGTTTGATGAATACCCGTTCAAACTCTTGGACTACTCGGTAAACCCGATTCTTTTGGTGTGGAAGGGTAAAGTCAGTGCCTATGCGCAGCTGCTGACACCAATCCTCCAGCTGTTTTGCAGAGCCATTGTCCTCTGCCTGGTTGGACGAGACCAAGGGTTCTGCTGTCTGAATTGCGTTGTTTTTTGACAGTGAACAGCTTAGCAACGGTGGTTAATAGTGTGGCCTTCTCCTCCCCACAATTTAAGATACGTACTGGCACCCTCCCCTTGTGGACATCGACTACCCCTCTGGCTGTCAGGATAATGGGCCTACTATCAGAGTACACTGGTTCTACCAGGGCTTGGTAATCTCTTCCCCTGAGGCCTATGGCTGCCCGACACCAAATTAGCATTTCACTCCTTGGGGATATTGCAATGGGGAATGAATCACTCACTCTGACACTGCCGACTTCTCCGCCAGATAGCTTTACCTGCTGTCTTTGCATCAGGGCCTTGATCTCCTTTTGCAGGACCAGTTGTTCACTGGAACCAGCAGTTTCGGCTACCTGTTGCAACAAAACAATAACCTCAGCAAGACACATTAGTACCTAAGGTCATCATTGGATTACATTCTCGTCGATCAATGTCTACAATTATCATACCTTGGGCTTTCAATTCTACTCGCCCCACCTTAATGGTTACTTCCTTATACCCCTTCTGTGGCAAAGGCTGACCATTGCTGGCTACTACTGTCAGCTCATCATCTGGGCCGCGAGTAAGATCAGAGTCAGCCCAGTACCGTTTGTAAAGAATATATGGCACAGTTGTCACCTGAGAGCCGGTGTCCAGTAAAGCGTTCATTGGGATGCCGTCAATCACAACTGGGAGGACCGGTTGTCCTCTAACGTACTTGGCTCACCAGTTCCGTGAGCCTGGTTGTCTTACTCCTGGGGGTTGGCCCTCTATCTCAGGGAACGCTCGTTTAAATAGCAGAATCTTGCGATGTGCCCTGCGTTGCTGCAGCGGTGGCAAATGGGTCGTCTATCCTGATCGTAGCGATCGTTGTCTCTCCCTCTGATCGGTGGAATTCTCTTTCGCCATCGCCAAGGGATGTCATCTGGACTGGAGGCCAGCTCTATCTTCTACTTTGGGGGCACTTACAAGGACTGCACGGTTTTGGCTAGTGCAGCCACAGTTTTGGTCAGCTCCTGAACCTGCAGACGTAGCTCTGCAGATGGATCACTATCCAGGGTCTTTGCATCAGCCTCAGCGGGGGCCTGAGGGAAGGATGCCGCCTCCTGGTGGTAGGTAATTGCTGGGCGCCCAGTGGGCGCTGGACAGCTGACATTTGTTCATATAACACCCGGATAGCCCTGTCTTTAAAGTCTGCAAAGTTCAGGTCAGGGTTTTGTAGGGCCATGAAGCGCAGATGTGACCTGTGGGTGCTGGACAGGAATCCCTCAATAAATTGATCCTTTAACAATCCGTCTCCATCATGCATGCTGTCTGGGTCAATCTGATTTATGGCCCGCAGTGCCTCCTGAAGGTTAAGAGCATAGTTCCGTATACTGTCCTGCACCCTTTGTTTGCACCCAAAAAACCTCATTTTTATTTCTGCTGCAGTGCGGGTGTCAAAGGTGCTCTTTAGCTTAGCCAGAATTTGCTGAACACTCTCTTTATCAGTGTCCTGCCAGGACTTTACTTCTCTTTGAGCTGCAGCAGTTAACTGTCCTATGAGAATGCTCACTTTTTGGCTTTCAGACAGAGGGTTCACATCAAATAAACTGCTCAGTCTCTCTTTGAAATCGCTCAGGGTATTCGGCTCCCCTGAGTATTGTGGTAGCCAGGCCTCTCCTGGTATATATGGCATTGACAGCGGCATTATGGGGACCGCGGCGGCGGTCGCCAAATCTTGCTGCGCTCTGGGGACTATTGCTGCGCCGGCCGCTGGGTTCAGCTGCGCTATGGGGGCTGCTGTGGCATCCACCGCTATATCTTCTCCTGCATTAGAAATTCTCTTCCCCCCCTAGTTAATCTTAGCCAGGCTCTGTATTTCCACTGGCTTACCAGGCTATTGCTCTGCCTGTGGGATAAGCGGTGCGCGCCATGATTCCAGGCCTCAGCTCCCTGTGCTCTGCCAGCTGCCGTTTTTTCGCGTGCAGCACTTCACTTTTTGCGCTCTCTCCCTGGCTCTGCCCACAACGGCACGCCCCTTCTTCTCCTGCGCGCCTCGTGGCATTGTAATGGCGGCAGTTGTACAAAACTTTCAGCAAAGTCTCTGACAAATTAAAGTTTCTCTGGCACACAGGACCCGGTAATACCGGGCTACGTATCCTATTCGTGACGCCAAGTTGGATCGCCCGCCAGGGCAGTGGGGTACTCGGTACCGGGCCGCTTCTTAAAGGGGCAGTGTCACAGCGGCAGTGACCTGGTCTGTGGCCCTGGGCGTCCAATAAAAGGGGTATATTTACAAGGGATAATAGAGTGAAAAATGGATACAAAATTGAATGAACTCCCAAAGTGAAATGCACAACCTTTCTCAACCAAGATTTGCCTTATTGACACTCTTCTTTCAGCAAAGATCTCTGCTATGCTTCAAGTGTTTTTGTTTTGCATCTGTTTATTTCTTTGAAGTTCTTTCCACTTTGTTCCATTTAATTTTGATGCATACCTCTAGAGATCAATTAGTCGATTGCTGTATTTTTTTGTAATTTTTTGTTTTTTTGTATATGAAATTATTGGTGTGTGTATACTTACCCTTATTTAATGACTATTATTGGCTGTATCTGGAGGTTTTTTGTGTGTCTTCGCCTATCTCCGACACTCTCCTTTTAGATTCTTTTAATCCTGGAACCCTTTTAACCCGTTTCCTACATATGACGTACTATCCCATCCAGGTGACCTGGGCCTTAAGTCCCAGTGACGGGATAGTACGTCATACGCGATCAGCTTGGCTCACGGGGGGAGCGCAGCTGATCGCTGCTGGGTGTCAGCTGATTACCACAACTGACACCTGGCACTATGTGCCAGGAGCAGTCATGGACCGCTTCCAGCACATTAACCCCCTGCACACTGCAATCAAACATGATTGCAGTGTTTCAGCGGCAAAGGAAAGCAAAGCGCAGGGAGGGGTCTCCCTGCATGCTTCCCTGAGACCCTCAGAACAGGGCCTCCTCCCTGCAGGACCCCGGATCCAAGATGGCCACAGGGTCCTTCCGGGTCCTGCAGGGAGGCAGCTTCCTTAGTGCCTGCTGAGAGCAGGAGCTGAGAAGGCCTCCTGCAGTGCCTATCAGATCGCAGATCTGACAGAGTGCTAAGCAAACTGTCAGATCTGCGATCTGACACTATACAGTGATGTCCCACCCTGGGATAAAGTAAAAAAGTTAAAAAAAATTAAAATTAACACGTGTAAAAAAAAAAAATCCTAAATAAAGAAAAAAAATCCCTAATAAATTCATTTCTTTATGTAAAAAAAATAAAAAAAAACAATAAAAATACACATATTTAGTATCGCCGCATCCGTAACGACCCACCCTATAAAACTATCCCACTAGTTAACCCCTTTGGTGAACCCCTTAAAGAAAAAACAAGGCAAAAAAACAATGCTTTATGATCATACCACCGAACAAAAAGTAGAATAACACGCAATCAAAAAGACGGATATAAATTAACATGGCACCACTGAAAACGTCATCTTGTCCCGCAAAAAATGAGCTGCCATACAGCATCATCAGCAAAAAAATTAAAAAGTTATAGCTCGCAGAATAAAGCGATGCAAAAATAATTATTTTTTATATAAAATTGTTTTTACAGTATAAAGCACAAAAATATAAAAAAATTATATAAATGAGGTATCGCTGTATTCATACTGACCCGAAGAATAAAACTGCTTTATCAATTTTACCACACGCGGAACTGTATAAACGCTCCCCACCAAAAGAAATTCATGAATTGCTGGCTTTTGTTCTTTCTGCCTCCCAAAAATCGTAATAAAAAGTGATCAAAAAATGTCATGTGCCCCAAAATGGTTCCAATAAAAACGATAACTCGTCCCGCAAAAAATAAGACCTTACATGACTCTGTGGAACAAAATATGGAAAAATTATATCTCTCAAAATGTGGTGATGCAAAATCTATTTTTTGCAATAAAAAGCGTCTTTTAGCGTGTGACAGCTGCCAAACATAAAAAGCCGCTATAAATAGCAAATCAAACCCCCCTTTGTCACCCCCTTATTTAGGGAAAAATAATACATTTAAAAAAATGTATTTATTTCCATTTTTCCGTTAGGGTTAGGCTAGGGGTGTGTTAGTGTAAGGTTGTGTGTACATGTTCCTGAAACTCAGTTTGTTCGTCAGCCATTTTACTTTCTGTCTTGCTGCAGCTATCTTGCCCTCAGTCAAAATGGAGTTTCCAGCTTGCATGTTCCCGCCCTGATTCTCTCCTTTTGCTTCTTAAGCAGCCACAGCTGAGCAATCAGTGCTTCAGAATCTAGCCTGCAGTGAACCTGTGACCTGACTCCTAAAGCCTTGGACCTTGTACTCCAGCTATTCCTACTGAGGAACTCTGAAGCACTTGTGGACTCTGAACCCTGCTCTTTGAAAGACCCACGTTTGCATGGACTTACGGTAACAGAGAAGAAGATCCTGAACCTGTTGTGGAGAGTGATTGCTGAGCTTAGATTACTCTGGCCTGCTGTGTCTCCTGCTTCTGTGTCTGCAAACTGTGTGACTATTTTTGCCAACTTGTATGAAGTAATACAAGACTTTCTATATCAAACCTGTGTCTCATGTATTTTCATCGCACCCAAGCACAAGACGCTATATGAACTGTACTACATACATTACAAGATTCTGAAGCCAAAACGTTAGTGTCTGCTGGGTCTGGAAAGGCTGTGTCTGCTGTAACTGTGGATATCGGATGTCCGGTTGTACTTTCTGTGATGACAGTGGTTGTGACTTCTCAAAACCATTCCAGGTGAGCAATTCCCTTAAGTGTTTTTTTTTTCTGCAATGTTACCACAGGTAAACACTATTGTTTTTTTTTTTTTCTTTTCTCTTTTTTGTCTGCTGTAACTGTGGATATCAGATGTCCGGGTGAACTTTCTGTGATGATAGTGGTTGTGACTTCTCACAACCATTCCAGGTGAGCAGTTCCCTTAATTTTTTTCTCTCTGCAGTGTTACCACAGGTAAACACTATTGTTTTTTTTTCTCCTCTCCTCTTCTTCCAGTACTCCTGTCTTAAAAGATCTGGAAAATGGAGGCCCGCATAAAGGAACTTTGCGGAGTGACTGATAATATCCTTGCAGATTTGCAGAATATAAAGACCCGTTTTTCAAGCCTACAGGACCTCACTAATCACAATTTGCAAGTGTTTGGACAGACTGCCCAGGATTTGCGAGCCAGGATTGAGATTCTAGAAGAGCGAGTCCAGGCTCCTGCCATAGCCCCGAGTTCTGGGATTCCCAAGTTGCCCCCTTTTCGTTTTGGCGTTGAACGTGAGAAATTCAGGGGATTTATTAATCAATGCAATCTTTTTTTTCTGCACATGCTTCACAATTTCCCACTGAACGATCTAAGGTGCTTACTATAATTATGTTGCTTACCAACAAGGCTTTGATGTGGGCAAACCCTCTGATTGAGACTGAGGATGATTGTTTGAATCACCTTGATGCTTTTATTTCAGCCATGGGGCAGGTGTTTGATGACCCCAATCGAGGTGCAACAGCTGAAGCAGCCATGTTAGCTTTGCGCCAAGGTAAGCACTCGGTAGCTGAATATGCCTTGGATTTCAGGAGATGGGCCCTTGATACCACCTGGGACAGTTCCGCCAAAAAATCTATTTTTCGAAAGGGGTTATCTCCACTGATTAAGGATGAACTTGCTCGTGCCGACCCTCCCACTGCGTTAGGTGACTTTATTAACTACTGCATCCGTATTGATACTCGTCTGACTGAACGCAGGCAAGAGAGATGGTTCGAAAGCAATCGCACTAACCTTTTCCTACCTTCCTCTCCAGCTAAGGAACCTTTGAGTAGGATTACACGGGAACCTGAACCTGAACCCATGCAGGTAGACTCTTTACAACGACGGGTTAGTGATGCACGCAAGGAACATCGTTTTAAGGAGAATCTATGTTTCTATTGTGGTAAGTCAGGGCACTTCATTATAAACTGCCCCAGCCGTTCTCGTAAGACTACTGCAGCACTCATTCATTGTGAGTGTTGCGAGAGGGGATCTGTCAGGTCCGAGCCTCAGGCTCCAGAGAGATCTGCAGCAACAGATCTTGATTTCTCGGACTTAAACTCCGTTACCTCTGAGGACGTTGACTGTGTAAACGCTGCCATTTTTCAAGTTTCCTCAGCGGTGTCCCAGCTGAGTTGTAAGAAAAACAATTCTCATTGCTTTCTTTCCATCAAACTCTGGGTTGACTCAGCTTGGGTGTCTAGCTCTGCTATGATCGACTCAGGGCAAGTGGAAATTTTATGGATGTCTCCTTTGCTCTGAAACAGGGAAACGTTCAGTGAAGAAGGCTACTCCAGTACAGATGGAAACTGTGGATGGCTCCCTGCTGACCTCTGGACCAGTGGATCAGGAAACAGAGCCTTTGAGGGTTCTTATGGGTAAAGATCATCAAGAGAAACTGTCCTTTATGCTTATCTCTTCTCCCCACTTTCCCATTATTCTAGGGCTACCATGGCTGCAGGCTCAGAATCCTACCATTAACTGGGAGACCAAGGAATTACACTTTCCAGAGAAACAGATGAGTCCAAAAGTTTCAGCTTGCTCTGTTCCTAAAGGAACCATGTCAGTCCCTGAACTACCAGCTGTATACCAGGACTATGTGGATTTATGTGACAAGAAGAACGCTGACCAGCTTCCTCCTCACCGTCCATATGATTGTCCAATTGAATTATTGCCTGGAGCAGAGATACCTTTTGGTAAGATCTACCCCCTGGCGGGGCCCGAGCTAAAGGCTTTAAAGGATTACATAGACGAAAATCTAGCCAAGGGCTTCATACGCCCCTCTTCATCTCCTGCAGGTGCACCCATCTTCTTTGTAAAGAAGAAAGATGGATCTCTGAGACCATGCGTAGACTATAGGGAACTCAATAAGGTTACTATTAGAAACCGTTATCCATTGCCTTTAATCCCTGAGTAGAGTTGAGCGATACTTTCCGATATCCAAAAGTATCGGAATCGGAATGGTATCGCCGATACCCAAAAAATATCGGCGATACCCGATACCGATACCGGAAATACAATGTAAGTCTATGGGAACAAAATATCGGAATTAAAAAAAACCCATTCTTGCCTTGTTGGTTAATTGTACATGAAGGAAAACAACAAAGAGTAATGTAGAATTTATTGGGGGAGGTTGAGGAGACATTAAAGGCATAGATGTTTAACACAATGCAATGGAATAGCATTAATATTTCTTTTTTTGAAATACGTTTGGATTGACGAAGAAATTGACAATGTTGTTAACCTTTTTTCTATTTTGTCAAATATGTCTGTTTCACAACTTCCATGCTCTTCACCTTTTTAACTTTTCACACACTTTCTCCTTCATAATCTTCAGCAGCATCATCTTTCTCATCAAATTATTCTTCATCTTCACCTTCTTAATCTTCTAAAACTTCTTGCTATTCATCTTTTTGTTAACATTACTTATACTGTTCTTATTAAACAGTTATTATTCTTCATATTCTACTTCTTCATCTTCTTCCTATTCATCCTTTTCATCATATTCTTATTTGTGACAGACATTCCTGTACTTGTAATCTGTAAAACTCTGAATTTTCATCCTTCCGTTCTTGCTGTCACGAAAGATTTTAATTACAACAGTATTTGTCCGCGTTCAGTTTAGCCTGCAGCAGCATCAGGCATTTTCCAGGGGCACCACGAGGAGGAACGGACTCACCCCCATACACTGCTTAGTCTTCTTCTGCTTAGAATTTAGAGCATATATTTTGCTCTTCATTTTGGTCTTATACTTAATGTTCTTCTGCTTTTTGATCTTCTGCTTATTGTTCTTCTGTCTCTTGTTCTGTATCTTGTAGTTTGTCTTAACCTTCTTTGTCCTGTTGGTGATGGTACAAAAGCCAATGGAAGTAACGAGGACCAGCTGACTGTGCTGGAACCCGGAGGGTCAGCAGAAGGAAAAGAGCCAATGGCACAACCGAGGACCAGCTGACGTTACTGGGACACGGTTACTAAGCAGGAGGTACCTGTGCTCCAAAGCACTACCAAGGAGCAGCAGACGTTGCTGGAACTCGGATACCGACATGGAGGCACCTAGGCCAAAGGCACTGCGGAGAACCAGCTGACGGTACTGGAACCCGGATGGGTAGCAGAAGGTACAAGAGCCAATGAAAGTAATGAGGACCAGCTGACTGTGCTGGAACCCGGAGGGTCAGCAGAAGGAAAAGAGCCAATGGCACAACCGAGGACCAGCTGACGTTACTGGGACACGGTTACTAAGCAGGAGGTACCTGTGCTCCAAAGCACTACCAAGGAGCAGCAGACGTTGCTGGAACTCGGATACCGACATGGAGGCACCTAGGCCAAAGGCACTGCGGAGAACCAGCTGACGGTACTGGAACCCGGATGGGTAGCAGAAGGTACAAGAGCCAATGAAAGTAAGGAGGACCAGCTGACTGTGCTGGAACCCGGAGGGTCAGCAGAAGGAAAAGAACCAATGGCACAACCGAGGACCAGCTGACGTTACTGGGACACGGTTACTAAGCAGGAGGTACCTGTGCTCCAAAGCACTACCAAGGACCAGCAGACGTTGCTGGAACTCGGATACCGACATGGAGGCACCTAGGCCAAAGGCACTGCGGAGAACGAGCTGACGGTACTGGAACCCGGATGGGTAGCAGAAGGTACCCATGGAAATTAAAGTTGAGGCAGCAGGACTTTTTGCCGTTCACACAGCAGGGGAACAGCTGACATTACTGAACCCCAGTAACACAGGAGCAAGTGTAGACTGTGCTAACAGCACTTCCGAGAAACAACTGGCGGTGTTGTAGCCCAGGGATGAGAAGAGAACATGGTGGAGGCAGCAGGACTTTTTGCCGTTCACACAGCAGGGGAACAGCTGACATTACTGAACCCCAGTAACACAGGAGCAAGTGTAGACTGTGCTAACAGCACTTCCGAGAAACAACTGGCGGTGTTGTAGCCCAGGGATGAGAAGAGAACATGATGGAGGCAGCAGGACTTTTTGCCGTTCACACAGCAGGGGAACAGCTGACATTACTGAACCCCAGTAACACGGAGCAAGTGTTAACTGTGCTAACAGCACTTCCGAGAAACAACTGGCGGTGTTGTAACCCAGGGATGAGAAGAGAACAGGGTGGAGGCAGCAGGACTGTTTGCCGTTCACACAGCAGGGGAACAGCTGACATTACTGAACCCCAGTAACACAGGAGCAAGTGTAGACTGTGCTAACAGCACTTCCGAGAAACAACTGGCGGTGTTGTAGCCCAGGGATGAGAAGAGAACATGGTGGAGGCAGCAGGACTTTTTGCCGTTCACACAGCAGGGGAACAGCTGACATTACTGAACCCCAGTAACACAGGAGCAAGTGTAGACTGTGCTAACAGCACTTCCGAGAAACAACTGGCGGTGTTGTAGCCCAGGGATGAGAAGAGAACATGGTGGAGGCAGCAGGACTTTTTGCCGTTCACACAGCAGGGGAACAGCTGACATTACTGAACCCCAGTAACACAGGAGCAAGTGTAGACTGTGCTAACAGCACTTCCGAGAAACAACTGGCGGTGTTGTAGCCCAGGGATGAGAAGAGAACATGGTGGAGGCAGCAGGACTTTTTGCCGTTCACACAGCAGGGAACAGCTGACATTACTGAACCCCAGTAACACAGGAGCAAGTGTAGACTGTGCTAACAGCACTTCCGAGAAACAACTGGCGGTGTTGTAGCCCAGGGATGAGAAGAGAACATGGTGGAGGCAGCAGGACTTTTTGCCGTTCACACAGCAGGGGAACAGCTGACATTACTGAACCCCAGTAACACAGGAGCAAGTGTAGACTGTGCTAACAGCACTTCCGAGAAACAACTGGCGGTGTTGTAACCCAGGGATGAGAAGAGAACAGGGTGGAGGCAGCAGGACTGTTTGCCGTTCACACAGCAGGGGAACAGCTGACATTACTGAACCCCAGTAACACAGGAGCAAGTGTAGACTGTGCTAACAGCACTTCCGAGAAACAACTGGCGGTGTTGTAGCCCAGGGATGAGAAGAGAACATGGTGGAGGCAGCAGGACTTTTTGCCGTTCACACAGCAGGGGAACAGCTGACATTACTGAACCCCAGTAACACAGGAGCAAGTGTAGACTGTGCTAACAGCACTTCCGAGAAACAACTGGCGGTGTTGTAGCCCAGGGATGAGAAGAGAACATGGTGGAGGCAGCAGGACTTTTTGCCGTTCACACAGCAGGGAACAGCTGACATTACTGAACCCCAGTAACACAGGAGCAAGTGTAGACTGTGCTAACAGCACTTCCGAGAAACAACTGGCGGTGTTGTAGCCCAGGGATGAGAAGAGAACATGGTGGAGGCAGCAGGACTTTTTGCCGTTCACACAGCAGGGGAACAGCTGACATTACTGAACCCCAGTAACACAGGAGCAAGTGTAGACTGTGCTAACAGCACTTCCGAGAAACAACTGGCGGTGTTGTAGCCCAGGGATGAGAAGAGAACATGGTGGAGGCAGCAGGACTTTTTGCCGTTCACACAGCAGGGGAACAGCTGACATTACTGAACCCCAGTAACACAGGAGCAAGTGTAGACTGTGCTAACAGCACTTCCGAGAAACAACTGGCGGTGTTGTAACCCAGGGATGAGAAGAGAACAGGGGGGAGGCAGCAGGACTGTTTGCCGTTCACACAGCAGGGGAACAGCTGACATTACTGAACCCCAGTAACACAGGAGCAAGTGTAGACTGTGCTAACAGCACTTCCGATAAACAACTGGCGGTGTTGTAGCCCAGGGATGAGAAGAGAACATGGTGGAGGCAGCAGGACTTTTTGCCGTTCACACAGCAGGGGAACAGCTGACATTACTGAACCCCAGTAACACAGGAGCAAGTGTAGACTGTGCTAACAGCACTTCCGAGAAACAACTGGCGGTGTTGTAGCCCAGGGATGAGAAGAGAACATGGTGGAGGCAGCAGGACTTTTTGCCGTTCACACAGCAGGGGAACAGCTGACATTACTGAACCCCAGTAACACAGGAGCAAGTGTAGACTGTGCTAACAGCACTTCCGAGAAACAACTGGCGGTGTTGTAGCCCAGGGATGAGAAGAGAACATGGTGGAGGCAGCAGGACTTTTTGCCGTTCACACAGCAGGGGAACAGCTGACATTACTGAACCCCAGTAACACAGGAGCAAGTGTAGACTGTGCTAACAGCACTTCCGAGAAACAACTGGCGGTGTTGTAACCCAGGGATGAGAAGAGAACATGGTGGAGGCAGCAGGACTTTTTGCCGTTCACACAGCAGGGGAACAGCTGACATTACTGAACCCCAGTAACACAGGAGCAAGTGTAGACTGTGCTAACAGCACTTCCGAGAAACAACTGGCAGTGTTGTAGCCCAGGGATGAGAAGAGAACATGGTGGAGGCAGCAGGACTTTTTGCCGTTCACACAGCAGGGGAACAGCTGACATTACTGAACCCCAGTAACACGGGAGCAAGTGTTAACTGTGCTAACAGCACTTCCGAGAAACAACTGGCGGTGTTGTAACCCAGGGATGAGAAGAGAACAGGGTGGAGGCAGCAGGACTGTTTGCCGTTCACACAGCAGGGGAACAGCTGACATTACTGAACCCCAGTAACACAGGAGCAAGTGTAGACTGTGCTAACAGCACTTCCGAGAAACAACTGGCGGTGTTGTAGCCCAGGGATGAGAAGAGAACAGGGTGGAGGCAGCAGGACTTTTTGCCGTTCACACAGCAGGGGAACAGCTGACATTATTGAACCCCAGTAACACAGGAGCAAGTGTAGACTGTGCTAACAGCACTTCCGAGAAACAACTGGCGGTGTTGTAGCCCAGGGATGAGAAGAGAACATGGTGGAGGCAGCAGGACTTTTTGCCGTTCACACAGCAGGGGAACAGCTGACATTACTGAACCCCAGTAACACAGGAGCAAGTGTAGACTGTGCTAACAGCACTTCCGAGAAACAACTGGCGGTGTTGTAGCCCAGGGATGAGAAGAGAACATGGTGGAGGCAGCAGGACTTTTTGCCGTTCACACAGCAGGGGAACAGCTGACATTACTGAACCCCAGTAACACAGGAGCAAGTGTAGACTGTGCTAACAGCACTTCCGAGAAACAACTGGCGGTGTTGTAGCCCAGGGATGAGAAGAGAACATGGTGGAGGCAGCAGGACTTTTTGCCGTTCACACAGCAGGGGAACAGCTGACATTACTGAACCCCAGTAACACAGGAGCAAGTGTAGACTGTGCTAACAGCACTTCCGAGAAACAACTGGCGGTGTTGTAACCCAGGGATGAGAAGAGAACAGGGTGGAGGCAGCAGGACTGTTTGCCGTTCACACAGCAGGGGAACAGCTGACATTACTGAACCCCAGTAACACAGGAGCAAGTGTAGACTGTGCTAACAGCACTTCCGAGAAACAACTGGCGGTGTTGTAGCCCAGGGATGAGAAGAGAACATGGTGGAGGCAGCAGGACTTTTTGCCGTTCACACAGCAGGGAACAGCTGACATTACTGAACCCCAGTAACACAGGAACAAGTGTAGACTGTGCTAACAGCACTTCCGAGAAACAACTGGCGCTGTTGAAGCCCAGGGTCAAGGAGGGTGTAGGCAGAGGCCTAGTATGAGACGTTTGAAGTAGAAGTTGTAGTTAGCAGCAGTAATTTTTGCCAGACACACAGCAGGGGAACAGCAGGCGTTACTGAACCCCAGAAACACATCAGCGATTGTTTTCATCTGTGCATCTAACACTTCTGAGCAGCAACTGGCGCTGTTGAAGCCCAGGGTCAAGGAGGGTGTAGGCATAAAATTTGAGTTATTGCCTTGTTACGTGGCCATTGCAAATGTATGTACTTCAAACAAGAATAAATGAAGTTTTACTACGACAATAAAATGATGAATTTCAATTACAAGAATAGAAAAATATTTATACTTGACAGTCCTCTGTGGTTGATAACGTTTAATGGCTAACTGAAAATATGGTAACAAATTCAAAGCTTTCGAGACTACTCAGGTGTCTTCATCAGGCTAAGAGTAAAGCCAAAAATGAAGAATCACATATTTCTACACACAACAGGACACAGGAATAGCTAAGACAAGTGAGGGAGGGACAAGTGAGGGGAGACCGGCAACAAAAAGGAGAACAAGGATGAATTATCAGCGCCACACAATCACAGATAAATTAATGAATTTACCTGTGGCAAAAGACTTTTGTATGCCCGGTCATAGCATGATGGATATGGAATTACTGGTATTAAAATATAACTTCAAATATGAGAAACGTACAAAGGTTTCAGAATATAAGCTCATCATGACCTTTGACACTGTTAGTGATGGAATGAATAGATCACACGGATTTATGTCATTCTATATCAATTAAGGAATCTGCGTCTATGCCCTTCCAGGGTCATGAAAACCCAAAAAAAGACGCCAATGAGAGGGCAATCAAACTTTCTATCCTTATCTAGGAACTGTTCCAATATTTATGTTCATCCCTGTGAGATAATGACAGTTCTGATACACGTCACTTACTTGTCTTACCTATTGCACTATTCCTGTGTCCTGTTGTGTATAGAAATATGTGATGCTTAATTTTTTTATTTATTCTTTGCCTGATGAAGAGACGTGAGTAGCCTTGAAAGCTTGCAATTTGTTTCCATCTTTTCAGTTATCCATTAAAAGGTATCAACCACTGCTGACTCTGAAGTCTAAATATTTTTCTATCTACTGGCTAACACGGTACAAAGATACACATGTTTTCTAATTTCAAGAAGGAAAAATAAAGAAAATACAAATATAAACGCATATATGCACATGCCAAAAATAAATGGAACAACACAACACCCAAAAAATTGGTAACAAAATATAGTGTTGTAAATTTAAGAATAAAAGTCCATTTTTTTTTTTATGAATAATGCTTAAGGAACGCTATGTTAAACCATAACATAGTGAAGACAATGGATTTTGTAATAGTCACTCATCATCATCATCGCAAATATTATGTGACAGTCACAGACATTTCAATTATTTAAGTTCATAAAATTGTAACTTTCTATAGCATGTATGACATGTCCAGCATGGACTCATCAATGTGATGATTGATGACACAATAATGTACGATAAAAAATAACCATTTAAAAAAACATTAGGCATTGTTTGTCACAATTTAAGTGTGTGCCTGCAAGTGTAGGTGAAACAAAGGCTACGGATAGCAAAGGTATATTCTATGTCTGTATCAGACAGTGGACAGCCTCTGATGGGTAATGCCGATGTTATACTGTACGTCAATAAAGTCTGCTGCTGAAATCATGCATTTTTTGCTTGTAGAGTGTTGAAGAGGGTAAAAGAATGTCTGGTTGCGCAAAGCTTTATCCGTCAACACTACCTTCCTACTGTCACGCGTAGGGTAGGGTAGCGTGTGGCAATTAGCTGACTATAAAATGTGAGGTTAGGCTGCGTTATTGCGCACTAGGGACGCAAAAAAAAATACAGCAGTAATAATTTAATGTGTAATACTCCACCTATGACAAACAAAAAAATTACGTTCCCTCTTTAACAATGTACAAGACTAACAAGCCTAATGGTTGACGCTGACTTAATTGAGATACAGTATTACATCAACATTGTCCATGAGTAACTATGCACTGTGATACCTATATACCAGTATTAATTTATATCTCTTGTGGTTGTTTCAACAGCACTTGCAGGTATAACTACCTATTGTCAGTATGCATGATGCACTTTCTAGATGTAATAATTTATTATTGGACATTATTACCATGTTTACATGCTGGCCATTTCATGTATGGTGTTTGAAGTTACAGTTGGCATCAGTATGTGTATTTTATAATGTCTGTCATAAATAAAACTCGTGATGATGATGATGAGGATTTAATGATTCGTACATCCATTGACTGCATTATCTTACAGGTACAGATAAAGTTCCTTAAAAAGCATTAATTCATAAGTATGAAATGTACTTTTATGCATTAATTTCAAAATGTGAAGAGTAGACTATGTTTTATTTTTTGTTACCATTTCTAATAGACATGTGCAGATATGCGCTGTGATGACAAATTATTATTTGTCCATATTTGTCATAAAAATTTATCATTCTAGGCCTGCAAAACTTCACAATTTCATGTTTTCAGCATAACAAGCAGGGTGACGGCTCTTCCCTATTTGGAGCATGTTGGTCATGTGTTTTTCTGTCCATGTGTCGGGAACAGGAGACTTCTTGCCGTTCACACAGCAGGGGAACAGCTGGCGTTACTGAACCCCACTAACAGTAGAGCTTGTGTTTTGTTCTGTGGACACGACACTTCTGAGCAGCAACTGGCAGTGTTGGAGCCCAGGGAGTAGAGTTCAGGTGGTAGAAAGATGAACATAACAGGAGACATGGATAACGTTGCGAACCAGTTATTTAATCTGAAAACGGACAGACAAATTCTGGCGAGATCCATGCCTTGTTCATTTTCAGAAAAGTAAGCCGGTCTACATTATCGGAGGATAGCCGCATGCGACGGTCTGTTAGTACACCACCTGCAGCACTAAAGACGCGCTCCGATAATACACTGGCAGCAGGGCAAGCCAGCACCTCCAATGCATACTGGCTAAGCTCTGGCCATGTATCCAGCTTAGAGACCCAAAACTTGAATGGGGAAGAGCCATCTGGGAGTACACTGAGAGGCAAAGCCAAGTAGTCTGTCACCATCTGACGGATACGTTGCCTCCCGCTGACTGGAGCCCTCTCGGATGGTGTAGACATTTGTGGCGCTGCCACAAAACTTCGCCACATTTTTAACATACTGGTCTTTCCCTGTGCAGAGGCACTGCGTGTGCTCCCTCTTGTTGCAGAGCTCTCTACACTGCCTCGACGCACAGAGCTGCTTTGTAAAGCAGTAGCAGCAGCAGTGCTCTCGGCAGTAAGGTAGAACATTAGGGATTGCACCAGTGTGTCTTGGTACTCCCGCATTTTACGCTCCCGGTTCAACGGTGTGATGAGGCTTTTGACGTTGTCCCGGTAGCGAGGGTCTAGGAGGGTGTACACCCAATAATCAGACGTCGTGAGAATGTGGGCGATGCGGCGGTCGTTTCTTAGGCACTGCAGCATGAAATCAACCATGTGCTGCAGACTCCCAACTGGCAAAGAAACGCTGTCCTCTGCAAGAGGCGTCATCTCTGCCTGCTCTGCATCACCCCACCCTCGCTCTACATACTGACTAGAGCGTTGTGTACCTCCCTCTGGAGCGATGTCTTCCTCCTCCATTGACTCCTCCTCCTCATCCTCCTCACAAAGTGAGCCCTGCCCAGCCCTTTGTGAGGAACCACGTTGCGCTGACTTTCCAGAAGGTGATGGAATTTGTGACTCCTCATCCTCCACCTCTTCCAAAACCTCATCCCTTATTGCTTGCAGTGTTTTTTGAAGCAGGCAGATAAGGGGGACAGTCAGGCTGACTAGTGCATCATCTGCACTCGCCATCCGCGTTGACTCATCAAACGCACGCAAAACGTGGCACATGTCCTTCATAGTGGCCCACTCATTAATGGTGAAGTGTGGACGGCGCAAATTGCGTGTTGATTGCGCCTGATGCAGCTGATACTCCATTACTGCTGGCTGCTGCTCACACAACCGCTCCAACATATGTAACGTTGAATTCCACCTGGTGGATACGTCACATATGATGCGATGTTCAGGAAGGCGCAATCTGCGTTGCAGAGCTGCAATGCGCGATCTGGCCATGCTGGAACGTCGCAAGTGAGCGCACTCTAGGCGGACCTTGTGCAGCAGTGCATCAAGATCCGGATAGTCCCTCAAAAAACTCTGCACGACCAAGTTGAGCACATGTGCCAGACATGGTATGTGAGTGAGTTTGCCAAGGCCCAGAGCTGCCACCAGATTTCGGCCATTGTCACACACTACCAAGCCTGGCTGGAGATTCGCTGGCAAAAACCACACGTCGCTCTCCTGCTTGATGGCATTCCAGACCTCCTGCGCTGTGTGGCTTCGATTCCCCATGGGAATTAATTTCAGAACAGCCTGTTGCCGTTTGGCCACGGCTGTGCTCATATCGGTCGCATCAGGTAAGCGTCCACGGGTCCATGTGGAGGTAGACCGTGACGGCTCCTGCAGCGATGATTCTGAGGAACTGGAGTAGGAGGAGGAGTCAATGTGGACAGACTTGATTCCGGCAATCCTTGGAGTTGGCAGAACACGTACAGCGCCACTCGCAAGATCTGTACCCGGCTCCACAACATTCACCCAATGGGCAGTGAGTGAAAGGTATCGTCCCTGGCCATGGGTACTGGTCCACGCATCGGTGGTCAGGTGGACCTTGCTACTGACGGCGTTTAGTAGCGCATGTTTAATTTTTGCCTCAACATGCTTTTGCAGACCAGGGACGGCTTGCCTGCTGAAATAAAATCGGCTGGGCACATTGTATTGTGGGACTGCCAATGCCATTAATTCACGGAAACTGTCAGTCTCCACCAGCCTGAATGACAGCATTTCAAGGGACAGGAGTTTTGCAATGCCAGCATTCAGAGCCTGTGCTCGTGGATGGTTTGCCGAGTATGGCCGTCTTTTATCCCATGCCTGTGCTACCGATGGCTGTTTTGTGGCCTGGGTGTGTGAGGATGACAGGGAACTTGCAGCTGTGGGTGGAATAACACTGTGTCTCTGGACAACAGTGACAGAGGTTCTTCCATGGCGATCCTGTGAGGAAGCCGAACCAGCTGTGTGTGAACTGGAGGAAGAGGCTCCAACACGAGCTGAAGATGTAGGTGCTGCTGTAGGTTGGCCTACATCTCCAGTGTGTCTTTGTAACTCAACAAAGTGCTTTGACCGCACATGTTTCCACATATTTGTTGTATTAAGGTTACTGACACTTTTACCTCTTTTAATTTTTTGATTACACAGCTTGCATTTGACATAGCAAATATCATCTGCAACTGTATCAAAAAAGGACCACGCAGAGCAAGTCCTGGGAGCGCCCGGTTTGGCTGTTGGAAGAGAACTGCTCCAAACGGGTGCCAAACTGGAGGCTACAGGCAAGCGAGTCTGCAGCCTACCTCTCCCTACTGTTTGGACCGTTGGGGCAATCTCTTCCTCAGAGCTGCTCCCACCACCTTCCTGTTCCTCACGCCATGTTGGGTCTTGGACCTCATCATCTCCACCACTACCCTCTTCCAACACCTGCTGTTGTTGGGTGGTCTGGCCAGCACCATGCTCAACAGAAACTGGCAACTGAGTCTCATCATCATCAGATGCGTTCTGCGGTGTGCTGACCATCGGCACTGGCTCACCCGCCTCTTCAGATTCAGAGAGACACAGCTGTTGCGCATCACTGCATACTGCCTCTTCTTCACATTCCAGAATGCTGCTTGGCTGGGCCCCTGTTTGCAAGCCAACAGATTCTGAGAACAGAAGCAGAGACTCAGCTGGCTCCTGTACAGAGCTCTCTGACTGCCTGGGCAATTTGGCAGGCGGTGAAGAGACTGATGGTTGTTCAAAAGTGCTGTGGTCCTGAGAGGAGGTGGAAGCTATTGAAGTCGATGCATTGGCTGCCATCCAACCAACAACGGCTTCAATTTGTTCTTCACGCAGCAGGGGGGTACGCTGAGCTCCTACAAAAGTGCGCATAAAGGAACGCTCACGGGGAAAACTGGTGGATGCTGTGTCACTGGGTGCGGCAGCAGCCACAGAATCCCCACGTCCTCTCCCTGCTGCAAATCCACGGCCACGACCACGACCACGTGCCTTACTCACTGACTTCTTCATCTTGGTAGATTGATAAAGAAAGTCAGAAAAGTTATAAGGCCTAAGTGTGGTTATTCCTCACAGACTACAGTGAACCCTGCAGACAACTGTTCAGTATCTGTGAAAGGCCCCTTTGTGTACTTCTATAGTGTTTGCAACCAATGTATTGTATACGGATGGAAGCGCGTCACACTAATAGATTAGATTTTTTTCCACTAAAATGGAGCAGCACCAATTAGAGAAAAATGTGAAGGATGAGGCAGTGACACACGCTCAGCAGACTACAACCGGCAGTGGTTGAAGAACAAACTGGAGCGTAATCTGCACTCAAAAAATGAAAAGCTCACAGACTACAGTGAACACTGAAACACAACTGTTCAGTAGCTGTTAAAGGCCCCTTTGTCTACTTCTATAGTGTTTGCAACCAATGTATTGTATACGGATGGAAGCGCGTCACACTAATAGATTAGATTTTTTTCCACTAAAATGGAGCAGCACCAATTAGAGAAAAATGTGAAGGATGAGGCAGTGACACACGCTCAGCAGACTACAACCGGCAGTGGTTGAAGAACAAACTGGAGCGTAATCTGCACTCACAAAATGAAAAGCTCACAGACTACAGTGAACACTGAAACACAACTGTTCAGTAGCTGTTAAAGGCCCCTTTGTCTACTTCTATAGTGTTTGCAACCAATGTATTGTATACGGATGGAAGCGCGTCACACTAATAGATTAGATTTTTTTCCACTAAAATGGAGCAGCACCAATTAGAGAAAAATGTGAAGGATGAGGCAGTGACACACGCTCAGCAGACTACAACCGGCAGTGGTTGAAGAACAAACTGGAGCGTAATCTGCACTCACAAAATGAAAAGCTCACAGACTACAGTGAACACTGAAACACAACTGTTCAGTAGCTGTTAAAGGCCCCTTTGTCTACTTCTATAGTGTTTGCAACCAATGTATTGTATACGGATGGAAGCGCGTCACACTAATAGATTAGATTTTTTTCCACTAAAATGGAGCAGCACCAATTAGAGAAAAATGTGAAGGATGAGGCAGTGACACACGCTCAGCAGACTACAACCGGCAGTGGTTGAAGAACAAACTGGAGCGTAATCTGCACTCACAAAATGAAAAGCTCACAGACTACAGTGAACACTGAAACACAACTGTTCAGTAGCTGTTAAAGGCCCCTTTGTCTACTTCTATAGTGTTTGCAACCAATGTATTGTATACGGATGGAAGCGCGTCACACTAATAGATTAGATTTTTTTCCACTAAAATGGAGCAGCACCAATTAGAGAAAAATGTGAAGGATGAGGCAGTGACACACGCTCAGCAGACTACAACCGGCAGTGGTTGAAGAACAAACTGGAGCGTAATCTGCACTCAAAAAATGAAAAGCTCACAGACTACAGTGAACACTGAAACACAACTGTTCAGTAGCTGTTAAAGGCCCCTTTGTCTACTTCTATAGTGTTTGCAACCAATGTATTGTATACGGATGGAAGCGCGTCACACTAATAGATTAGATTTTTTTCCACTAAAATGGAGCAGCACCAATTAGAGAAAAATGTGAAGGATGAGGCAGTGACACACGCTCAGCAGACTACAACCGGCAGTGGTTGAAGAACTAACTGGAGCGTAATCTGCACTCACAAAATTAAAAGCTCACAGACTACAGTAAACCCTGCAGACAACTGTTCAGTAGCTGTGAAAGGCTCCTTTCTGTACTTCTATAGTGTTTGCAACCAATGTATTGTATACGGATGGAAGCACGTCACACTAATAGATTTGATTTTTTTCTAATATAATGGAGCTGCACCAATTCCACAAAATAAAATAAAAAAAAAAAAGAGTCAGTGACACGTGCAGATGCCTACAAACAGCGGTGGATGCAGAGCAAACTGCAGCGTCACCTGCACTGTCACACACACACCTTGCACAGAGCTGTTAAAACAACACTGGCAAAATGAAGCTTTACACAGCGGTTGGTAAACTAGCCTGCCTCAAGCACAGTAGTACACAAAATCGCAATATCTAACTGTCCCTCAGAGTGAGCAGAGTAGCGTTCTGTCCCTAACTGAGTTCACAGCACAGTGACGCTAAAATGGCTGTGGCGCCTTTTATAGTGCATTCTGACATCATTTCAGCAGCCAATCACAGCCATGCCATTAGTTAAGATGACCGCAGCATTACAGGATGTGCCCACACTTCATAAGATTCATCATTGGCTGACTAACATCACATTGCCTCTCAAAGAATTATGGGAACTTCCGATTCCGGTATACGATATCGAAAAAGTATCGGAATTAAGTATCGGAATTCCGATACCGCGAATATCGGCCGATACCCGATACTTGCGGTATCGGAATGCTCAACACTATCCCTGAGTTATTGGAGAGAGTGCGACATGCCAAAATTTTCTCTAAACTAGATCTTCGTGGGGCCTATAACTTAGTCCGTATTAGACCTGGGGATGAATGGAAGACTGCATTCAGGTCACGCTATGGACACTTTGAATATTTAGTTATGCCTTTTGGTCTGAGTACCGCCCCAGCCACTTTCCAACACTTGGTGAATGACATCTTCAGGGATCTCCTAGATACATTCGTGGTAATTTATTTGGATGATATTCTAATTTTTTCTAACTCCACAGAGGAACATCATGGACATGTGAGAATGGTCTTGGAATGTCTAAGACAAAATCATCTTTACATCAAACTTGAAAAGTGTGAATTCCATAGGACCGAAATTCAATTTCTGGGGTATGTACTGTCTACACAAGGAATTAGTATGGATGGAAGCAAAACCCAAGCCATCAAGGATTGGCCAAGTCCTAGAAATGTGAAGGAGGTACAGCGCTTCATCGGGTTTGCCAACTTCTATAGACGTTTCATTAGAAATTTCTCTGAGGTAGTGTCACCTATCACCCAACTTACTCGGAAAGAGTCTAGGTTCTCCTGGACTCCCCAAGCCCAGGAAGCATTTTCCCGTCTAAAAGATAAATTTACCACCGCACCTATCTTAGTACATCCCAACCCCGAGCTTGCCTTCATAATAGAGGTGGATGCTTCAGACTGTGCCGTTGGAGCTATACTCTCTCAGAGAACAGGTGAGAAGAATGTCTTGCATCCCTGTGCCTTCTTTTCCCAGCAGTTGTCTTCGGCTGAGAGGAACTACGATGTGGGCAATAGAGAGTTGTTGGCCATTATTGCCGCCTTCAAAGAATGGAGACACCTTCTTCAGGGAGCTGCACAGCAAATAGTCGTCCTGACAGACCATCGTAACCTTGAGTTTATCAGGTCGGCTAAGTGCCTGACTCCTCGCCAGGCTCGCTGGAATCTTTTCTTAAACCAATTTAATTTTATCATTTCTTATAGACCAGGATCGCGCAATGGAAAGGCTGATGCACTCTCTAGGATTTATTCAGCAGAGACACGTCCAATTACTCCTCCTAAGACTATTCTTCCTGACTCTAGATTCCTAGGAGTAATTTATAATCAAGACCTACTTAAGGACATCAAGGAAGCATACCATGCGGATTCCTTTTTGGCACAACCCCCAAGGGACGTAAGTCTTGTCTTTAAGAATGGTGTGTGGATTCAGGGACAACGCCTGTATATTCCTGAAACAGTCAGATTGAGAGTATTGCAACTCATTCACGATTCCAAGATAGCTGGGATAGAGGAATTCTAAAGACACAGGAATTTCTCTCTCGTTTCTTTTGGTGGCCCACTTGCAGGAAGGATGTTTTAAACTATGTCACTTCATGTGAAGTCTGTGCAAGATGCAAAACACCTCGCTCCTCACCAACTGGTCTGTTACAGCCTCTTCCCACCCCGTCCCGCCCGTGGGGATCCATTTCTATGGACTTCATTGTGGAGTTACCAACCTCTCAAGGGAAGAACACCATTCTAGTGGTGGTTGACCGTCTAACAAAGGCAGCTCATTTTATCCCTTGTGTCGGCTTACCCACTGCAAAACAGACATCAGATTTGATGATTAAAGATGTGTTTCGCTTACATGGAGTACCGGATGAGGTTATTTCGGATCGAGGGGTGCAATTCACTTCTAGGTTTTGGCAAAATTTCTGTGCAGCATTGGACATTAAAGTAAACCTTTCTTCTGCTTTTCATCCCAGACTAATGGACAGACCGAACGAACCAATCAAACCCTGGAGCAGTATCTCCGCTGCTTTATCTGCCACCTACAGGATGATTGGGTGGATCTACTTCCATTAGCTGAGTTCTCATATAACAACTCTCAGAGTGCCTCCACTAAGCAGTCTCCTTTTTACTCTAATCTAGGTTATCATCCTAACATTCTACCACGATTTCCCATAGAAACGCCTTTACCAGCAGTGGCTGAAAGAATCACGTCTTTACAGAAGAATATGGATCTTCTAAAGGAGAATCTGGAATCGGCTCAGGAAAGGTACAAGAAAGCAGCAGATAAATTTCGTAAACCTGCACCAGCTTTCAAGGTAGGAGACTTGGTCTGGCTGTCAACCAGAAATCTTAAGTTAAGGATTCCATCGTCTAAGTTGGGACATAAGTACATTGGACCCTATAAAATCAGTAAAATTATAAGTGCCGTTGCTTGTCGTCTTCAACTGCCCAGAACTATGAGAATTCACCCTGTCTTTCATGTATCCCTACTAAAGGCTGCGACACCCAATACGTTTCCTGGACGTTCTTCTCCTTGCCCTGACCCAGTGCTAGTCGATGGTCAGGAAGAATTTGTGGTGGAAAGGATTTTAGATTCCAGGTTGTATAGAAATCAGTTACAATATCTGATTAAATGGCAGGGCTACCCAGTGGAGGACAACTCATGGGAACCAGTCAATAACGTTAATGCTCCTCGCTTGCTCCGTCAGTTTCATCAGAGGTACCCACACAAGCCTGACCTGAGGTCATCCGGAGGTTGTCCCTAAGGGGGGAGTAATGTAAGGTTCTGTGTACATGTTCCTGAAACTCAGTTTGTTCGTCAGCCATTTTACTTTCTGTCTTGCTGCAGCTATCTTGCCCTCAGTCAAAATGGAGTTTCCAGCTTGCATGTTCCCGCCCTGATTCTCTCCTTTTGCTTCTTAAGCAGCCACAGCTGAGCAATCAGTGCTTCAGAATCTAGCCTGCAGTGAACCTGTGACCTGACTCCTAAAGCCTTGGACCTTGTACTCCAGCTATTCCTACTGAGGAACTCTGAAGCACTTGTGGACTCTGAACCCTGCTCTTTGAAAGACCCACGTTTGCATGGACTTACGGTAACAGAGAAGAAGATCCTGAACCTGTTGTGGAGAGTGATTGCTGAGCTTAGATTACTCTGGCCTGCTGTGTCTCCTGCTTCTGTGTCTGCAAACTGTGTGACTATTTTTGCCAACTTGTATGAAGTAATACAAGACTTTCTATATCAAACCTGTGTCTCATGTATTTTCATCGCACCCAAGCACAAGACGCTATATGAACTGTACTATATACATTACAGTTAGGGTTAGGTTTGTGGTTAGGGTTATGGTTAGGGTTGGGATTAGGGTTAGGGGTGTGTTGGGGTTAGGGTTGAAATTAGAATTAGGGCATTTCCACTGTTTAGGCACATCAGGGGCTCTCCAAACTTGACATGGCATCTAATCTCAATTCCACCCAATTCTGAGTTGAAAAAGTCAAACGGAGCTCCTTCCCTTCCGAGTTCTGGAATGCGCCCAAACAGTGGTTTACCCCCACATATGGGGTATCAGCGTACTCAGGACAATTTGCACAATAACTGTTGGGGTCCAATTTCTGCTGTTACCCTTGGGAAAATAAAAAATTGGGGGCAAAAATATCATTTTTGTGGAAAAAAAATGATTTTTTATTTTTATGGTTTTATGTTATAAACTTCTGTGAAGCACTTGGGGGTTCAAAGTTATCCCCACACATCTATTTAAGTTTGGAGGTCTAGTTTCCAAAATGTGGTCATTTGTGGGGGTTTCCATTGTTTAGGCACATCAGGGGCTCTCCAAACGCGACATGATGCCCTCAGACCATTCCATCAAAGTCTGCATTCCAAAACGTCACTACTTCCCTTCCGAGCCCCAATGTGTGCCCATACAGTAGTTTTCTCCCACATATGGGGTATCAGCGTACTCAGGACAAATTGAACAACTTTTGGGGTCCAATATCTCCTTGGGAAATTAAAAATTTGGGGTCAAAAAGATCATGTTTGTGAAAAAAAATATGATTTTTTTATTTTCACGCCAAGTGCTCACCACACATCTAGAAAAGTTCCTTGGTGGTCTAGTTTCCAAAATGGGGTCACTTGTGGTGGATTCCACTGTTTAGGCAAATCAGGGGCTCTGCAAACTAAACATGACACCCATCAAAGTGTGCATTCCAAAACGTCATTACTTCCTTTCTGAGCCCTGCTGTGCGCCCAAACAGTTTCCCCCCCACATATGGGTATCAGTGTACTCAGGAAAATTGGACAACTTTTGTGGTCCAATTTCCTTGGGAAAAATCAAAAATTGGGGACTCAAATTTCATTTTTGTGGAAATTATTATTTTTTTCACATTCAGGCATTATAAACTTTAGTGAAACACTTGGGGGTTCAATGTGCTCACAACAGATCTAGATAAGTTCCTTAGGGGGTCTATTTTCCAAAATGATGTCACTTGTGGGAGGTTTCCACGGTTTAGGCACATCAGGGGCTCTCCAAAGCGACATGGCATCCAATCTCGATTCCAGCCAATTTTGGTTTGAAAAAGCTCTGCCGTGCGCCCAGAGGTTCCCCCCACATATGGGGTATCAGTGTACTCAAGACAAATTGGACAACAACTTTTGTTTTCCAATTTCTTCTGTTACCCTTGGGAAAATAAAAAATTTGTGACTAAAAGATCATTTTTGTGGGAAAAAAATAGGAGTCACTTGTGGGGGGTTTCCACTGTTTAGGCACATCAGGGGCTCTGCAAACTGAACATGACACCCATCAAAGTCTGCATTCCAAAACGTCATTACTTCCTTTCCGAGCCCTGCCATTCCCCAAACAGTTTTTGCCACCCACATATGGGGTATCAGCATACTCAGGACAAATTGGACAGCAACTTTTGGGGTCCAATTTCCTTGGGAAAATCAAAAATTGAGGACTAAAAAATCATTTTTGTGGAATTTTTTTTTTCACACCCAGGCATTATAACTTAGTGAAACACTTGCGGGTTCAAAGTGCTCACAACAGTTCTAGATAAGTTCTTTAGGGGGTTTAGTTTCCAAAATGGTGTCACTTTTGGGGGGTTTCCACTGTTTAGGCACATCAGGGACTCTCCAAACGCGACATGGCGTCCAATCTCGATTCCAGCCAATTTTGGTTTGAAAAAGTCAAATGGCACTCCTTCCCTTCTGAGCTCTGCCGTGCGCCCAGACAGTGGTCCCCCCCACATATGGGTATCGGTGTACTCAGGAGAAATTGCACAACTTATTCTGTCCATTTTCTCCTTTTACCCTTGTGAAAATAAAAATATTGTTTGTAAAAGTTCATTTTTGTGACTAACAAGTTAAATGTTCATTTTTTCCTTCCACATTGCTTCAGCTCCTATGAAGCACTTGAAGGGTTAATAAACTTCTTGAATGTGGTTTTGAGTACCTTGAGGGGTGCAGTTTTTAGAATGGTGTCAATTTTGGGTATTTTCTGCCATATCGACTCCTCAAAGTGACTTCAAATGTAAGGTGTTCCCTAAAAAAATGGTTTTGTAAATTTTGTTGCAAAAAATGAGAAATCGCTTGTCAACTTTTAACCCTTATAACGTCCTAACAAAAAATAATTTTGGTTCCAAAATTGTGCTGATGTACAGTAGATATGTGGGAAATGTTATTTAGTAACTATTTTATGTGACATATTTCTCTGTTTTAAGGGAATAAAAATTCAAAGTTTAAAAATTGCAAAATTTCAAAATTTTCGCCATATTTCTATTTTTTTTCATAAATATACACAAGTTATAGCAAAGAAATTTTACCACTAACATGAAATACAATATGTCACAAGAAAACATTCTCAGAATCACGAAGATCCGTTGAAGCGTTCCAGAGAGTTATAACCTCATAAAGAGACAGTGGTCAGAATTGTAAAAATTGGCCCGGGCATTAACGTGCAAACAACCCTCGGGAGTGAAGCAGTCTCACTCCCTCTCTCTTAATAGTCCTTTTGTTAGGAGCTTGGATAGTCACTACGTGGATTATATCAGTGCCTTTTAAGTCTGAGCTGCCATTTATGGCTGATCTCCTGTCACGATCCACTTTTGCATCTATGGCAGATCTTGTTTGCATATTAAAACCTTTTTCCTTTCAGGTCATTGGGGGTTAATGTCAGTCTTTTCCCCCGGTGGCTGCTGGTGTAATTACATTGCTGCTGTCTT
The DNA here is from genome assembly GCA_033576555.1 of Oophaga sylvatica. Taxonomy (NCBI): domain Eukaryota; kingdom Metazoa; phylum Chordata; class Amphibia; order Anura; family Dendrobatidae; genus Oophaga; species Oophaga sylvatica. The sequence continues at coordinate 478,264,616 of JARQOD010000004.1, forward strand.
GTCAGGGGAAGGTGGTGACCACTCCCACTATCCTTTTAAAGGTCACCTGAGTTGTCAGCTGCCTGTTGGTTACATTTCTGCTTGCTGGAGACCAACCAAGCTGGAGTCTGGAGCTTGCTGAGCGCAGTGGTACTTCAGCCATTACCCGGATCTGGTGCCTTACTCTGCTGTGCGGTGCATTGCAGCATAGAGAGCTAAGTTTGTTGTTTAGTTGATTTAACCCCTAGGTGTCTGCCTTTCCTTTCTTTTGTTGCTTTGGTGCAATTCCCTTTATTCCCTGTCTCACCTCCTAGGGAGGGGGTCGGGGGATTAGTTCAGGGCTAAACAGGAGACAGGGACAGGTTGGTTGCTTGGGCCTCACTACCTTCAAGTGTACCCCCAAGTTAAGGAAAGACAGGGCGCTCCCTTAGCCTTAGGGGCCTAGGTTCCTCGTCCCCTGTATTCCTACAACTGTCCCGTGACATTATCACCAACCAACACATTTTTTTTTTCTGTTGAGCCATGCCCAAATGCAAGCCTTTGCTCAATTGCTTCAGACCCTCACAGATGAGCTTAAGGTGCTGGGGGGGGAGGTGATGCACCAGCTGCAGCAGTTGGTGGTGTTCTGGGCCTCGGCTCAGGTGCAGGCTCAACCAGAACCACAAGATATCTCTCCCTGACAGGTTTTCTGGAGGGAGAGATAAATTTTGTTTTTTCAGGAGGCCTGTAAATTATACTTCAGGCTCTGCCCCCGTTCATCAGGGAGTGAGGAACAGCGTGTGGGGATTATTGTCTCCCTTCTCAAGGGTGATCACAATCCTGGGCCTTCTCCCTGCTGACCGATTCACCATCTTTACGGTCAGTGGATGGGTTTTTTGCGGCTATGGCGCTGGTGTATGGAGATCCTGATGGCGTCTCCCTGGCGGAATCCCGACTCCGTAAAATCAAGCAGGGGGACCGGCTGGCTGAGGAGTACTGTTCAGAGTTCAGTTGATGGGCCACTGACACACAATGGAATGACCCTGCCCATAGGAGTCATTTTGTGCAGGGTCTGTCCCCAAGGTTGCAGGATACTCTGGTTCAGTACGCCACTCCCAGGTCATTGGAGGCCGCCATGTCTCTTGCCATCCGGGTGGATAGACGCCTCAGGGAGAGGCATACACAAAAAGTGCCCCCTGTTGTCCTTACTAGAGAGAGGACACAGTTGAGCAGTCGGACGAACCAATGCAGGTGGGAGCAGTTGGTGCCCAAACGGGGTTGCCTGTGGTTCGGCGTCATGTGGGGGCATGTTTTTACTGTGGGCAGACTGTTCATTTCGTTGGGGGCTGCCCAGCTCACGCCAAAATACCTGTGCCATCTAAGAAGCCACATCCCCCTGGTCGTGTGGAGGGAGGCGACCAGAGAGTGTATATTTCCTCCATTTCAGTGTACCCTGACTGCGAGAGTGGTGATTGGCGGGGTATCTAAGAGAATAGAAATGAAAGTCCAGCCCATCAGTGCAGCATACTAGGAATCGGAGCAAGGAACCGCTGTGTCAGACGTAGAACATTGCAAAAAGAGAAAATCAAGCTCAACGAATGAAGTGAAGATAAAAAATCTTTATTCACTTGTCATTCCAAATACAGAGAAGTATCAGCATAGATGGCAGCAGATGAATGCGTTATCAACGCGTTTCAGGTGACGCAGCACCCTTAGTCATGATAACAAACACAGTGCAATACAATGCTTATATGGTGAAAAAAAGAAGTGAACACACCATTAAAATAATTAGCATAATTAATTAAAGCAACAAGTGGCAGGTGAAAAGTAAGCAAAGTTAAAACAAAAAACATGACAAAAAGGCAAGAATTGAAGGAATGTGGCACTGTGGGCTATTATTAAGAATATATAAGAACACAAAAGTGCTTCCATATAGTCTCATTATACATATGTTGCAACCTTTATGGACGGTGTAATCAACTTTATTATTATCAATAAATATAGCCCAGAGAACACTCAAACATGCAAAGCAAAGTATATAATTTATATTAGTAATTAATTTATTCAGAATATAGAAAATTATATGGGGCACAGCTTAGATGTAAAAGACATGTAATGGACACGTAACAATTATGAAGAATATTTTCAAAGGAACTAAACCTAATGATATTCATAAATTTACATATATTATATATATATATATATATATATATATACAAAAGAATTATCAGTATACAAGAAAAGATGGCAGTGTTTGGATGGTATCCTGAAAAACAACATTAACAAATAGTTAATGAAACATGCTGAAATTTCATGGAATACAACTGCATCATTACAAGTTAGGAAAAAAAAATAAAAATTTAAATAGACTGTGTAAAAAACATCTAAAAATAAACTTTGCTGATTTATTAGTAAACGTACCCGAGCGGCTTGAGATCGCAAAACAAGAAAGGGAGCAATTGATAAATTGTGTACGGTAGAAAAAATGTTACAAGGGACACAGCTGAAGATAAACTGAACTGATTTATATCACTAGTGAACATGGCCAGACGGCTTGGGATCGCAGGACAAAAAAGAGAGGAATAATTAGCAGATTGTATACGGGAAAGCGGGGAAAGCGTATTTCAAGGCACACAGCTAACAATAAATTTGACTGATTTATGCTGCTGATAAGAGTAGGCTGGGGCTTGAGATCGCAAAAAGGGAAAGAAGGATGGAATAATTAATAAAACAACATAATGTCTTTTCTTTTATTGAAGCCAAGAGGCATTCTAGTATTAAGCTTGAAAATCCACCAAGCTTCTCTATTCCTCAAAGTGAGTTCTGTATCCCCCCTCTAATAGGTGTATGTATTTTTTCAATTGCATACACAAGAAGTGAATTTAAATTGCCACCATGATATTCAATAAAATGTTTTGAAACCTGCGATAAATTTCTATTGATATTAACATTTTCTGTATCATTTATATGTTCCCTAATCCTTGTTCTAAGCTTATGTGTGGCCCAGCTGCGCTTGGTACACATGTTCCCAGGAGTATGCACTAAAAGGTAATTGCAAAACCTGATATTCATTCACATCTCACACTTCACAGGAGCCACCAGAGGGAGCCCCTTAGATTCAGGTATTTAGGGGCGTGGAGAAATGCAGCAGTAGGCATTCTAGCCAGTCAGCTATGTTAGTTGTTGGTTGTACCTCAGACAGTTCAGTTCTCCTCAGGACACCAGAGTGAGATCAGTTCCTGTCAGAGCTCAGTGAGAGCTGAAGTGATTCCTGTCAGAGACAGAAGGAGAGAGATTGAAGCTGTTACCTTAGAACAGGCTATTGCTGTGTTCCCTAAGAACGTGGAAAGTGACTCTCGGAGCGGGCTTATACTCAGTCTGACGGAATGTCCTGAAAGCAGCTCTGGACAGAGTCTGTGAAGGAAGAGAAGGAAGGGGACGACAGTGTTACAACAACGAGCCAACTGGGAACAGTCAGTGGGCGGAAAGGAAGAAAGCTGACAACTACACCTAATGCTACCCGTGCTTATGTTAAGGGTGAGAGCAGGGCGACAGGCGAGTGGAGAAGAAGGAAGCGTGACCTGGGTGATAATCACCGTCACTTGTTAACCGGACACCGGGTCCGAAGCATTGCTAGTACTTCACGGCTAGTGATAGAAACACCGGAATCGTGCCGATACGTAACTTGAGTCAGGGAGAACAGGAACTTTGAGCAGGACGCTGCAAGAGAAGGACTTTGTTCTTGCCAACATCTGGGTACCAGAGACAGAAAAGGCTCTACCACAATGTCGACCGGGCGTAGCTGTTGCATTAAGAGTTAAACCTGACTTTACGCAGGTTAAAACCCATACACTGTGTCTCCTGCTTCTGTATCTGCAAACTGTGTGACTAATTTTGCCACTTGTATGAAGTAATACAAGACCTTCTATATCAAACCTGTGTCTCATGTATTTTCATCGCACCCAAGCACAAGACGCTATATGAACTGTACTACATACATGTGGCAAAATTAGTCACACAGTTTGCAGATACAGAAGCAGGAGACACAGCAGGCCAGAGTAACTTAAGCTCAGCAATCACTCTCCACAACAGGTTCAGGATCTTCTTCTCTGTTACCGTAAGTCCATGCAAACGTGGATCTTTCAAAGAGCAGGGTTCCAGAGTCCACAAGTGTTCCAGAGTTTCTCAGTAGGAATAGCTGGAGTACATAGTCCAAGGCTTCCAGGAGTCAGGTCACAGGTTCACTGCAGGCTAGATTCTGAAGCACTGATTGCTAAGCTGTGGCTGCTTAAGAAGCAAGAGGGAGAGAATCAGGGCGGGAACATGAAAGCTGAAAACTCCATATTGACTGAGGGCAAGATAGCTGCAGCAAGACAGAAAGCAAAATGGCTGACGGAAAACTGAGTTTCAAGAACATGTACAAAGAACCTTACAACCCCATAGGCCCTGGTACCATGTGCGACTCATCTTTGGCGTCACGAACAGGATCAGAAGCTTACAATTTGTGAGTCCTGTGTGCCTATGTGGACTGTTTTGTGCAAAAAGACTGTGAGCAGCTTTTGTAATTTTTGGCGCCATTTTCCGCCATTTTGCCGCCATATTCGCGCCCTGAGGCGCTGGTGAAGAAGAAGGGTGTGCCTTCGTGGGCGTACCCCCCTTCTGGCGTGAAAGCAATGGGCGTCCCCTCTAAATGTTATTACAATACAAGAGCCTGCCCAACTGCTAGGGAGATACGCCTCCTCTTCATCCTCTATGCCAAAAAGAGGAAGCGCAAATCCCGCCCCCATGGAGGAGACCAGATTGTTTCAGATGGAAAGCACAGTCTGGCCTGGAGAGAGATGGCGGAAGGACAGGAGACGCTGTGTGGAGGAGCGGTGGCGGGCAGGCCCCGTTCCCCTGAAGAGCTGCCGCCTGTGCCTGAGCCGTCCCCAGGTCGGGACACCGACCAAATTATGTTGGAATTGGAGGAGGTGAATGCGGTTCTCAGGGACATGGTTCAGTGCCGTGAAGAGATGGACGAGACGGAGAGAAGCTGGCGTGCCCGGAAACAGCGGCTGCTGTGGGACGCAATGCTCTCTCCCCCAGGAACGAAGCCATTACCTGTGCTCCCTGTGCCACCACAGCCAGCGGCTGATGAGAAACCGGAGGCCGCCTCCAAAAGTGTTGATCCCGACTCCACCGATGAAGCGGCGGGAGAGAAGGAGGCTGAGGAGGCCCTGCCCGTTCCTGAGTACCAGCCAGGCCTGGAGGCCGCAGCGGAATGCCGATCCCTGGTAGGGACACTGGAGGAGATCCAGCCGTTCATGTTGGAGGTCGACTGGGAGAAAATGGAGTACCTGGACGACGTGGAATACGCCGCCCAGGTGGAGAACAAATGCGACGCCGTGAGCAGGAGCAGCGACGACAGCAGGAGGAGAGAGAGGTGCAGCAGTTCCGTCAGCGGTACCATGAGGAGTTCCTCGCCGACAAGGAGAATGTCCGGAGGGATAAAGGTACGCTCCGGGAACCGCGGCGCCAGGGGTGCGTTAGTGATTTTAAACTCCGCAAAGGCTGGGGCTTCATCCATGAACCAGGCCTGTATCAAGGGTATTTGTCAGCCGCAGAGATGTGGAGTCTCATCTGCCCATTGGACACCCGGGAAGGGATCTCATGAACGGGGACATTGTCAGCTATACGCGTCACTGGGGTCTAAAAGGATGGTATGCCTTGAATGTTTCCCGTGTCAGCGACCCCGTCCCCGACGCCGGTGATGTGAATCGTGAAGCAATGTCCCGAGTCCCAGCCACAACAGCGCCCGGCCGTGCACCAGCATCGCAACCTGCGTCCTCCTCTGCGTTAAGATCCTATCCAGCACCGCAACCCGCGACCGCCTCTGCATCGCAATCTGCATTGTATACTGCGGCTCCTTTTACAACGCAACCGGAGTCTTACTCAACAACGCAGCAAGAAAGTGCGCTTCAACATGAGCCGAATCTATATTCTGGAGAGGCACCCGTTGGGCCCCTAGTGGATTGCACAAGAACTGTGGCCACTCAAACGCAGATCGCAGGCCATGATCTGTTTGTAATGCACTCCAGAGGACATCGCACACTTCCAGCCCCAGGTGTGGAAGAAGACATCGCAATCTGTAAAGAAGAAGAACAGTAGGACCCAGACAGGGTTTACTGCAGCTGTATAAAGTTGAAGAAAAGTTTTAAGAAGAAATTGCACTTTATTGTCTTTTATTCATGAGTGATAAATGTTTAAATAATATGCATAATTTGAAGTAGAATACCCCAGTTGGGTAATGTGAAGAGTTAATTAGAAATGTGATTTACTTGAAAAAAAATGTTCTTATGCAAGGACTGAGTGCTGAGGACTCTTGCAGCACAAGACTGTATTGTAAATAGTTTGCACTTCGGTGCCCCATCTTGGTTTTACATAAAGCCATATCTACCTCTGAAGAAAAACCCGTATGGTGTGGCCTAGAGTGAGGTCTGCAGCAATGAAGTCCTGCAGCCCACCCAGGACCCACGTGGGAGGTTTTTGGTGCGGGTCCTCCACAAGAATCTTATGTTGTATTTATTGATGTGAAAAGTATTTTGATATTTTTCTACTTGCCTATGTATACATTGTAACGTTCAAGAGTCCTTACCTCCCGCAAGGGATGAATTATATTGTTGATGTTATATATAAAAAAAAATGTTTTTCTTTTCTATTTCAGCCCGGGAGTGCTGATGATAACTAGGGGGGGATGTGTGGCCCAGCTGCGCTTGGTACACATGTTCCCAGGAGTATGACTAAAAGGTAATTGCAAAACCTGATATTCATTCACATCTCACACTTCCCAGGAGCCACCAGAGGGAGCCCTTAGATTCAGGTATTTAGGGGCGTGGAGAAATGCAGCAGTAGGCATTCTAGCCAGTCAGCTATGTTAGTTGTTGGTTGTACCTCAGACAGTTCAGTTCTCCTCAGGACACCAGAGTGAGATCAGTTCCTGTCAGAGCTCAGTGAGAGCTGAAGTGATTCCTGTCAGAGACAGAAGGAGAGAGATTGAAGCTGTTACCTCAGAACAGGCTATTGCTGTGTTCCCTAAGAACGTGGAAAGTGACTCTCGGAGCGGGCTTATACTCAGTCTGACAGAATGTCCTGAAAGCTGCTCTGGACAGAGTCTGTGAAGGAAGAGAAGGAAGGGGACGACAGTGTTACAACAACGAGCCAACTGGGAACAGTCAGTGGGCGGAAAGGAAGAAAGCTAACAACTACACCTAATGCTACCGTGCTTATGTTAAGGGTGAGAGCAGGGCGACAGGCGAGCGGAGAAGAAGGAAGCGTGACCTGGGTGATAATCACCGTCACTTGTTAACCGGACACCGGGTCCGAAGCATTGCTAGTACTTCACGGCTAGTGATAGAAACATCGGAATCCTTGCTGGACTTCAAGTCACAGAAGGTAGCCCTAAGTGCCGATACGTAACTTGAGTCAGGGAGAACAGGAACTTTGAGCAGGACGCTGCAAGAGAAGGACGTACGCTTTGTCTGTGCTACAATTTCGCCTGGCCCGTGTCATTTCTCCAATAGGCACACTTTTTATTGTATGTTTGGGATGATGACTATTTGCATGTAAGATAGTATTTCCTGCTGTGTCCTTGCTAAATGTTTGCGTTAGTACTGGTGTACCCGCAATACCCTGCAAACTTAGATTCAAAAATTCAATACATGAAATTTTGTGTAAAGTTACAAATTTTAAGTTCAAAGGGTTACAATTCAAATAAAAATTAAAATTCTGTACGGCAGATGCATCTGAATTCCAAATAATCATGATGTCATCTATATATCTACCGTACCAACTGATACAGTTTCTGAATGGATTGTCTACCGTGAAGATATATAGCTCCTCCCACCAACTCATAACTAAATTTGCAAGTGAGGGGGAATATTTAGCCCCCATAGAAACACCACCTATTTGCATTTAGTACTGCTGATTGAAGCAAAAATAGTTACTCGACATCAGCAAGTTAGTGACATCTAAGATAAATGACTGGAAATCAGGGGAAAAATTGCTATATTTACAAAGATGAAATTGTAAAGCATGTATTGCTACTTGATGGGGAATAGATGTAAAAAGTGAAACAACATCAGTTGTAATCCTAGAAAGATTATCATTCCACACAAAACTATTCATAGCCTGCAGGGACCCTCTGAACAAGTGGTTGGAGCAAAAGATCAAGCCATTCCCCCAATTTTTCACCGATAAAAAAATCAGACAAAGGTGGCTCTATAGTTGTAATGAATAAAACTGATTATATTCCCTGGGTAGAAAACATGCTTTCTGATGAAACCATCTATAAAGCCATGCATATTGATCCTTTGTCGAAAATCAAAGATCGCATATACAATATCATTGATGAGGGATTTGACTTGGGTCATTTCAGTGCAAAAGAAAGATTATCTGAAAGTCTTTAACCCTGTTACTCCCACACTTTATGCATTACCGAAAACACACAAGAAATTGCATCCTCCCCCCATGAGACCCATAGTCTCTGGTATTGGATCAATTGGTGAAAATTTGGGGGAATGGCTTGATTTTTTGCTCGAACTACTTGTTCAGAGGGTCCCTGGTTATATTAAAGACAACACAGAGGTATTGCAGGCTATGAATAGTTTTGTGTGGAATGATAATCTTTCTTGGATTACAACTGATGTTGTTTCACTTTATACATCTATGCCCCATCAAGTAGCGATACATGCTTTACAATTTCATCTTTGTAAATATAGCAATTTTTCCCCTGATTTCCAGTCATTTATCTTAGATGTCACTTACTTGCTAATGTCGAGTAACTATTTTTGCTTCAATCAGCAGTACTACAGTCATGGCCAAAAGTTTTGAGAATGACACAAATATTATATTTTCACATGATCTGCTGCCCTCTGGTTTTTATGTGTGTTTGACAGATGTTTTTATCACAGACAGAAACATAATAATTGCAAACATATGAGTAACAAAAGCTTATATTGACAGTTAGAATGAGTTAATGCAGCAAGTCAATATTTGAAGTGTTGACCCTTCTTCTTCAGGACCTCTGCAATTCTCCCTGGCATGCTCTCAATCAACTTCTGGACCAAATCCTGACTGATAGCAGTCCATTCTTGCACAATTAATGCTTTCATTTTGTCAGAATTTTTAGGTTTTTGTTTGTCCACCCGTCTCTTGATGATTGACCACAAGTTCTCAATGGGATTAAGATCTGGGGAGTTTCCAGGCCATGGACCCAAAATCTCTATGTTTTGTTCCCTGAGCCATTTAGTTATCACCTTTGCTTTATGGCAAGGTGCTCCATCATGCTGGAAAAGGCTTCTCAGCCAAGGGAATCGGCTCTCTCACAGTCTTGCCTAAAAACACAGCCATGAATAAAGAATGGTACCAGAATGTTTTCCAAGAGCAACTTCTCCCAACCCTCCAAGAGCAGTTTGGCGATCAACAATGCCTTTTCCAGCATGATGGAGCACCTTGCCATAATGCAAAGGTGATAACTAAATGGCTTAGGGAACAAAACATAGAGATTTTGGGTCCATGGCCTGGAAACTCCCCAGATCTTAATCCCATTGAGAACTTGTGGTCAATCATCAAGAGACGGGTGGACAAACAAAAACCTAAAAATTCTGACAAAATGAAAGCATTGATTGTGCAAGAATGGACTGCTATCAGTCAGGATTTGGTCCAGAAGTTGATTGAGAGCATGCCAGGGAGAATTGCAGAGGTCCTGAAGAAGAAGGGTCAACACTGCAAATATTGACTTGCTGCATTAACTAATTCTAACTATCAATATAAGCTTTTGTTACTCATATGTTTGCAATTATTATATTTCTGTCTGTGATAAAAACATCTGTCAAACACACATAAAAACCAGAGGGCAGCAGGTCATGTGAAAATATAATATTTGTGTCATTCTCAAAACTTTTGGCCATGACTGTATACTAAAAAAAGTCTCATTTTTAGTGATTCAAGTAACAACAGTCATTTTTCTATCAAAACTTTCATAAATTGTAACAGAAAAAATGTAGTTTACATGATGGAATGCACTGCTTGCCAATTAAAATATGTTGGAAGTATAAAACTTATGCTTAGAACAAGGATTAGGGAACATATACAGGTCCTTCTCAAAAAATTAGCATATAGTGCTAAATGTCATTATTTTCCATAATGTAATGATTACAATTAAACTTTCATATATTTTAGATTCATTACACACCAACTGAAATTTGTCAGGTCTTTTATTGTTTTAATACTGATGATTTTGGCATACAACTCCTGATAACCCAAAAACCTGTCTCAAAAAATTAACATATTTCAACCGTCCAATAAATAAAAGTGTTTTTTAAAAACAAACAAAAAAACCATCAAATAATAAAGTTCAGTTATGCACTCAATACTTGGTCGGGAATCCTTTTGCAGAAATGACTGCTTCAATGCGGCGTGGCATGGAGACAATCAGCCTGTGACACTGCTGAGGTGTTATGGAGGCCCAGAATGCTTCGATAGCGGCCTTAAGCTCATCCAGAGTGTTGGGTCTTGCGTCTCTCAACTTTCTCTTCACAATATCCCACAGATTCTCTATGGGGTTCAGGTCAGGAGAGTTGGCAGGCCAATTGAGCACAGTAATACCATGGTCAGTAAACCATTTACCAGTGGTTTTGGCACTGTGAGCAGGTGCCAGGTCGTGCTGAAAAATGAAATCTTCATCTCCATAAAGCATTTCAGCCGATGGAAGCATGAAGTGCTCCAAAATCTCCTGATAGCTAGCTGCATTGACCCTGCCCTTGATGAAACACAGTGGACCAACACCAGCAGCTGACATGGCACCCCACACCATCACTGACTGTGGGTACTTGACACTGGACTTCAGGCATTTTGGCATTTCCTTCTCCCCAGTCTTCCTCCAGACTCTGGCACCTTGATTTCCGAATGACATGCAAAATTTGCTTTCATCAGAAAAAAGTACTTGGGACCACTTAGCAACAGTCCAGTGCTGCTTCTCTGTATCCCAGGTCAGGCGCTTCTGCCGCTGTTTATGGTTCAAAAGTGGCTTTACCTGGGGAATGCGGCACCTGTAGCCCATTTCCTGCACACGCCTGTGCACGGTGGCTCTGGATGTTTCTACACCAGACTCAGTCCACTGCTTCCTCAGGTCCCCCAAGGTCTGGAATCGGTCCTTCTCCACAATCTTCCTCAGGGTCCGGTCACCTCTTCTCGTTGTACAGCGTTTTCTGCCACATTGTTTCCTTCCAACAGACTTCCCATTGAGGTGCCTTGATACAGCACTCTGGGAACAGCCTATTTGTTGAGAAATTTCTTTCTGGGTCTTACCCTCTTGCTTGAGGGTGTCAATGATGGCCTTCTTGACATCAGTAAGGTCGCTAGTCTTACCCATGATGGGGGTTTTGAGTAATGAACCAGGCAGGGAGTTTTTAAAAGCCTCAGAAATCTTTTGCATGTGTTTAGAGTTAATTAGTTGATTCAGAAGATTAGGGTAATAGGTCATTTAGAGAACCTTTTCTTGATATGCTAATTTTTTGAGACAGGTTTTTTGGGTTATCAGGAGTTGTATGCCTAAATCATCAGTATTAAAACAATAAAAGACCTGACAAATTTCAGTTGGTGTGTAATGAATCTAAAATATATGAAAGTTTAATTGTAATCATTACATTATGGAAAATAATGAAATTTAGCACTATATGCTAATTTTTTGAGAAGGACCTGTATATGATACAAAAAATGTTAATATCAATAGAAATTCATTGCAGGTTTCAAAACATTTTATTGAATGTCATGGTGGCAATTTAAATTCACTTCTTGTGTATGCAATTGAAAAAATACATACACCTATTAGAGGGGGGGATACAGAACTCACTTTGAGGAATAGAGAAGCTTGGTGGATTTTCAAGCTTAATACTAGAATGCCTCTTGGCTTCAATAAAAGGAAAGACATTATGTTGTTTTATTAATTATTCCATCCTTCTTTCCCTTTTTGTGATCTCAAGCCCCAGGCTACTCTTATCAGCAGCATAAATCAGTTAAATTTATTGTTAGCTGTGTGCCTTGAAATACGCTTTCCCGCTTTCCCCGTATACAATCTGCTAATTATCCTCTCTTTTTTTGTCCTGCGATCCCAAGCCATCTGGCCATGTTCACTAGTGATATAAATCAGTTCAGTTTATCTTCAGCTGTGTCCCTTGTAACGTTTTTTCTACCGTACACAATTTATCAATTACTCCCTTTCTTGTTTTGCGATCTCAAGCCGCTTGGCTACGTTTACTAATAAATCAGCAAAGTTTATTTTTAGATGTTTTTTACACAGTCTATTTAAATATATATATTTTTTCCTAACTTGCAATGATGCAGTTGTATTCCATGAAATTTCAGCATGTTTCATTAACTATTTGTTAATGTTGTTTTTCAGGATACCATCCAAACACTGCCATCTTTTCTTGTATACTGATAATTCTTTTGTGTATATATATATGTAAATGTATGAATATCATTAGGTTTAGTTCCTTTGAAAATATTCTTCATAATTGTTACGTGTCCATTACATGTCTTTTACATCTAAGCTGTGCCCCATATAAGTCTCTATATTCTGAATAAATTAATTTACTAATATAAATGATATACTTTGCTTTGCATGTTTGAGTGTTCTCTGGGCTATATTTATTGATAATAATAAGGTTGATTACACCGTCCATAAAGGTTGCAACATACCGTATATACTTGTGTATAAGCCGAGATTTTCAGCCCAATTTTTAGGGCTGAAAGTCCCCCTCTCTGCTTATACGCGGGTCATATACGGGGGTCGGCGGGGGAGGGGAGCGGGGGTGTCAGATCATACTCACCCCTCCGCCGGCGCAGTCTCTGCAGCCCCCCTGCTTCTCCCACGATCTCCGGCTCCTTCCTGCAGAGGTCACGTAGTACCGCTCATTAAAGTCATGAATATGCACATATTCATGACTTTAATGAGCGGTCTCATGTGACCGCTGTAGGAAGGAGCCGGAGAGCGCCGGGAGAAGAGGAGAGGCTGCAGAAACCGCGCCGGCGGAGGGGTGAGTATAGCGATATTTACCTGTCCCGTTCCACCGCTGCTCCCCTCTGTGTCCTCGTATCCTCTTGCTGTTATGATCAGGCAAGAGGGCGCGATGACGTCATTAGTGAGCGCCGCGCCCTCTGCCTGATCATTCACTGCCGAGGACACGGAAGGAGGACCAGCGTGCAGTGGTGGACCAAGGATCGGTAAATATCTCAGGTGCCGGGGGCCTGAGCGAGCGGTGACACCGGCACCTGTCACCCATAGCGCGCCGGTGTCACGGCCTGCTCAGGACTCCGGCACCTGGCCCCCAGCGATGAGAGGTGAGTATGTCATTTTTTTTGCAGCAGCAGCATAAGGGACGTATATACTATGGGACAGAATCTGGAGCATATGGGCATAATCTGCAGCATATGGGGCATAATCTGCAGCATATGGGGCATAATCTGGGACATATTGTTATGATCTGCTACAAGCACTAAGGAAAAATGGGAATTCTGTCCCTACAATAGAACTAAGCTGGATCCCTACGATGTAACGGGGAACCTGATCCTGCGACCAGACCCGCTAAAGTCCTCAGCTAGTCTGAACAAAGACCTATAGTTGTGAGGGAGGAATCCCTACAAGATCTAGGGACTGGGAGAAAAGGTGGACACCTCCTAACAGAAATTGTAGCAGGGAAAAATTAAACAGAAAACAAATTACTTAGAGATCCTAAGATCAAGCAAAACTGACTGAGTAAGGCACCTAAGCACCCGGCTAGCTTAAGAGTAGATAATACAATGAAGTCCAGCAAAGACAGAAGGGCGGAGCCAGACTAAATAGGGAAAAAAAGTCATGTGACCAGCAAACTGAAAAAACCTAACAAGAGGGTTCTAACAGTACCCTCCCTTCTAAGAGGATCCTCCGGATCCCTAGGACTTAGGCTTATCCGGAAACCTCTTTTGAAACGCTCTGACAAGTCTAGACGCAGAAACATCATCCACCCATGAGTTATCCTCGGGTCCATAACCCTTCCAAGCGACGAGGTACTGCAAACTCCCTCTATACCGTCTAGAATTTAGGATGCGAGAAATCTCATATTGCCCGTCCTCCACCACCAGGGGAACAGTGGCCGAGACATCTCCATCTGAGACCTCAGCTTTTTTCAAGAGAGAAACATGAAACACCGGATTAATCTTCCAGGAGGTAGGAAGCTCCAACTTAACAGCAGATTGGTTAATAACCTGAAGCACCTTAAAGGGCCCTACAAACTTGGGACCCAATTTCTTAGACGGAATCCTCAAGCGCAGATTCTTAGAGGACAACCAAACCATGTCACCAATAGCAAACAAAACCTCTTGTCGTTTTCTATCAAAATACACTTTGGATCTTTTGTTAGCCTCCTGAAGATTACCACGCACATCAGTCCAAACTCTCTCCAAAACACCAGAAAAATTCTCCTCTTCAGGTACAGCCGATCCCAACTTGGAAAATGACCCAAACGACGGATGTCTCCCAGTACAACAAAAAAAAGGCGAACAACCAGCAGAAGCGGATGTATGGTTGTTAAGAGCAAACTCAGCAAGTGGCAGAAACTCAGACCACCCCTATCAGTCACAAAACAACGCAAGAACATCCTGGTTTTTCCTTTCTGTCTGGCCATTAGACTCAGGATGATATCCGGATGAAAACGACAAATGAACTCCCAAACTGTCACAAAATGCGCGCCAAAAACGAGCCACAAACTGAGGTCCCCTATCGGAAACAATGTCAGTAGGAACGCCATGTAGTCTTACAATTTCCTTGACAAAGGCCTTAGCGAGAGTCTTAGCACAAGGCAGTTTGATGAAAGGAACCAAGTGACACATCTTGCTAAAACGGTCCACGACCACCCAGATGACAGTGAAACCCTCAGAGGGGGGAAGGTCAGTAATAAAGTCCATAGCCAAATGTGTCCAAGGTGCACTAGGGACCTCCAGAGGGCAAAGCAACCCCGCAGCAGGAGTATGAGAAGACTTAGATCTAGCACACACCGTGCATTGACGCACCCACTTAATGACTTCCTTCTGCCATCCAGGCCACCAAAAGCTGCGACCCACAAGTCTCTTGGTCTCAGAGATTCCAGGATGACCTGCCAACCGAGAGTCATGACATTCAACAAACAAATCTCTCCTCAGGGTACCAGGCACAAACAACCTCCCGTGCGGCGTGTTAGATGGGGCATTCTCCTGTGCTTTAAGAATCTCATCTTCCAACACAGAGTCCAAAACAGCAATAACAACCCCCTCTTGCAAAATGTTTTCCTCCTCCTCAGTACCCACCATAGGAGAAAAGCTGCGAGACAAAGCATCAGCTTTAACATTTTTAGTACCTGGGATGTAAGTAACGGTAAAATTAAACCGTGAGAAAAACAGTGCCCACCTAGCCTGACGGGCATTCAAGCGTTTGGCAGCATCAAGGTAGACCAGATTTTTATGATCGGTGAAGACTTGAACGGGAAATTCCGCTCCCTCCAAAAAATGACGCCAGTGTTCAAATGCGAGTTTAATTGCCAACAATTCCCGATTACCGATATCATAATTTAGTTCAGACTCAGAAAATTTCTTTGAAAAAAAAGCACAGGGATGTACTCCATCCGTCTTTTGCTGAGACAACACCGCGCCGACCCCCACAGAAGAAGCATCAACCTCAACCAAAAATGGTTTAGTCACATCAGGCTGCGTAAGGATGGGAGCAGAGCAAAACTTCTCCTTTAGCAACACAAAAGCCTCAATGGCCTCAGTAGTCCACTGAACCGCATCAGCACCTTTCCTGGTGAGATCGGTCAGAGGTTTGGCAATCACAGAAAAATTTTTAATGAATTTTCTATAATAATTGGCGAACCCCAAAAACCTCTGTATTGATTTCACACCAATAGGTCTAGGCCAATCCTGCACAGCTTGCACTTTCACCGGGTCCATCTCAAAACCTTCACTGGAGACAATGTAGCCCAAAAAAATAAGTCTCTGTACAGCGAACTCACATTTTTCTAGCTTGGCAAAAAGTGAATTATCACTCAGTAACTGTAATACTTCACGCACACTCCTCCAATGAGACTCCAAATCCGGTGAATAAATCAAAATGTCATCCAAATACACAACCACACTTCTGCCGATCAAAGGTCTAAGGATGTCTTTAATAAGATTCTGAAAAAATGCCGGAGCACTGGAAAGCCCAAAAGGCATAACCAGATTCTCAAAATGACCCAGTGGAGTGTTAAACACAGTCTTCCATTCATCCCCCTCCTTCATGCGCAACAAATTGTATGCCCCTCGAAGATCAATTTTCGAGAACCACTTGGCCCCCACTAACTGGTTAAACAAATCAGGAATCAATGGCAGTGGGTAAGGATTGCGTACAGTGATTTTATTAATCTCACGAAAGTCTAGACAAGGCTGTAAACCGCCGTCCTTTTTTTTAACAAAAAAAAATCCAACCGCCACAGGAGACTTGGAAGGCCTAATGTGACCGGCGGCCAAGCTTGTCTGTATGTATTCCTCCAAAGCCTTTCTCTCAGGAATAGTCAAATTAAATAAACGATTTTTAGGAAGAGTTGCTCCAGGGACATATTCAATTGCACAATCATAATCTCTATGAGGAGGCAATACCTGCGATTCCTTATCAGAAAAAACTTTCCAAAAATCCTGAATAGGTACAGGTAACTCCCCCTTAACTACAGCAGTAATACGCCCGTTACAACACTTGTCATAACAATTAGGACTCCAGGACTTAATTTCATTGGTAGACCAATCCAGTACCGGATTGTGCAATTTTAACCAAGGTAACCCCAAAATCACCAGTGAGGGCAAATTATTCAAAACTACCAAATCCAAATTCTCTTGATGAACACCATTAATAGTAAGAGGAAATTCACAGATATGGTGAGTAACATTTTTTCAAGGGAGAACCATCCACAGAAACCACATTAATAGGGGAAGACAGAAGTTTGGGTTTTAATTTTAGTTTTTCCAAAAATTTCCCATCAATCACATTGAGAGTTGAACCACAATCCACAAATACCCGAAACTCCATTAATTCCTCCTCAACAGCAGTGGTAGCAGAAAGAAAGACACCTTTATTGTTTAAACAAGCTACACGGGCGAAACTGACCTCATTTTTTTTTTCTCTTTATTCATACGAAGCACACAGTTCTTAATGAAATGGTCAGATTTGCCACAATAGAAACACAAACCTTCAGCAAATCTGCGGTCTTTTTCCCGAGAGTGAGGTGCCATTGCTCCAATTTCCATCGGCTCTCCAATGTCAGTACAGTCCCTCTCCAGACTTGGAGCTGACAAGGCAGATTTACTCTCATTAACCCTTGCATGCAGTCTCCTATCCACCCGTATGGCTAATTGCATAGCCTCTTGCAAGTTACCAGGTATAGGATAAGCAATCAGCAAATCTTTAACCCTTTCACTTAACCCTGCAAGAAATAAACTTTTCAAAGCTGAATCGTTCCACCCCACCTGAGTGGACCACCTTCGGAAGTGAGTACAATATTTTTCCACATTACCTGATCCCTGTCTCAAACGTCTCAATTCTGTCTCAGCTGATGAAACACGATCAGGATCGTCATACAATAACCCCAAAGCAGAAAAAAAACTATCCACTGATCTAAAGCATGGATCACTAGGCTGCAGAGAAAAGGCCCAGTCCTGAGGTTCTTTGCGCAAAAGTGACATTATGAACCCTATGTGCTGTGATTCATCACCAGAGGATCTGGGTCTCAAACGGAAATACAACAAGCAAGCATTTTTAAAAGAAAAAAATCTTGTTGTTCACCAAAAAATAAATCAGGCAAACGTACCTTTGGCTCCACGAAATGTGCTCCAGAACAACTACTCACGTGTTGCTGGATCTCAGCCACCTCCAGAGAAAGTCCCTGGAGGCGTTGAGCCAAATCCTGAACAGACACCATGATGGAAACAGAAAATCTTTCCTTAGAGATTTTTTTTTCTTTTTTTTAGGCTGGACTTACTGTTATAATCTGCTACAAGCACTAAGGAAAGATGTGAATTCTGTCCCTACAATAGAACTAAGCTGGATCCCTACGATGTAACGGGGAACCTGATCCTGCGACCAGACCCGCTAAAGTCCTCAGCTAGTCTGAACGAAGACCTATAGTTGCGAGGGAGGAATCCCTACAAGATCTAGGGACTGGGAGAAAAGGTGGACACCTCCTAACAGAAATTGTAGCAGGGAAAAATTAAACAGAACACAAATTACTTAGAGATCCTAAGATCAAGCAAAACTGACTGAGTAAG
>JARQOD010000004.1:478283018-478407100 GCA_033576555.1 Oophaga sylvatica
TCCCCCCCTAACCACACACACGCATGACCATACTGGCGCAAAGAACATAAAGGTTTGATACTAGCGCACGGCCGTGCGGTCAGGACAACCTTTTATAGCAGCCACGAGTAGAAGACCTTCCAGAAAGGACCAATAGAAAGCTGCTTCAGATCACAAACAGCTACAGGACCTTCCTGGAGGACCAATAGGAGTCGTTAGCTGTATCTGAGCATGTGACCCCTGATCTCCAATGAGAGATCTTGCCCTGGGCATGCTCAGAAGAAGAAACAGAGGACTTAGTCCCAAATCTGCCTGCTCCAGCACTGGTTATAACCGCAGATCCAGGAGAGGCAGCAGCAAGTCTCTGCAGAGTATTAGACCGAGCAAGATGCTGGGACCAACGTCTCTGCTGAGCAGACTCCACTGCGGCCAGAGATGGATGGGGGACCGCAGCGGGAATGGCTTGAGATTCCCCTTGTGCAGCATTTGGAACTTGAACCCTAACAGGAATAACGAGTCTTTTTGAAGAATGACCTTTTAATCCCCCTATTAGACATTGCTACTAAATTGTAGTCACTGATCTTTGCTGTCCTGCAATGAAGTAGAGAAGAAAAGCAGCCAAGGAAGAAAAACAAGAAGTGTAGGGAGTATCACCCAGAGGTACCAACACTTACATAAGTTTTACAGGCCACTGTAAAATCCTCAATTACTTTATTTCTCATTACAAACACACGTTCAATTTTTATTTCTTGAGAAACTGTGTAATGTGCACCTAGTAGGGATCGTTAGACATTATTGCAATACATACTGTAACTGTACATGATAGTGAGCAGGTAATGTGCTTAGTGAGGGAATAAAAAGCTCTATCTGCCTTCTTATAAAGTAGCAGGAAAGTCATGTTGTGTGGGGTACAGGCAGCCTAGAAAACTGACAGCATAGGAGAGAAAGTACGCATTTCATAAAGAAACAGATCAAGCAAAATATCACTGAATTTGCAATTTGCTATAACTCATTGTGACATTATTATTTATTTATTTATTTATATAGCACCATTAATTCCATGGTGCTGTACATGAGAAGGGTTACATACAAAGTTATAGATATTGTTTAATTTAAACAAATTTACAATGACAGACTGGTACAGAGGGGAGAGGACTCTGTCCTTGCGGACTTAAATTCTACGGGATAATGGGGAAGAAACAGAAGCTCGGGTGTGCGGCAGCTCTGGTGGTGGTGGCGGCGAGGCGGCAGCTCTGGTGGTGGCGGCGAGGCGGCAGCTCGGGTGGTGGTGGTGAGGGGAATGGTTATTGCAGGCTGTAGCTTTCCTGAAAAGATGGGTTTTCAGGTTCCGTCTGAAGGATCCAAGGGTGGTGGATAATCGTACATGTTGAGGCGTGGAATTCCAGAGGATGTTGGATATTCGGGAGAAATCTTGGAGTCGGTTGTGTGAGGAACGAATAAGTGTGGAGGATAGTAGGAGGTCTTGGGAGGATCGAAGATTACGTGAAGGAAGATATTGGAAGATTAGTTTCAGAGATATAGGGAGGGACATGTTGTGGATGGCTTTGTAGGTCAGTGTTAGTAGTTTGAACTGGATTTTTGGGGAATTGGGAGCCAGTGGAGGGATTTGCAGAGGGGAGAAGCAGGAGAGTAGCGAGGGGAGAGGTGGATTAGTCAGGCAGCAGAGTTGAGGACAGACTGGAGTGGTGCAAGACAGTTGATGGGGAGGCCACAGAGAGGGTGTTGCAGTAATCAAGGCGGGAGATGATGAGGGCATGCACAAGAGTTTTAGTAGATTGAGGGCTGAGGAAGGGACGGTGTATGTTTCGGTAGCTGAGGAGTGCAGGTAAAAAAAAAAGGCAATACACCAGAGCAGTTGGAATCTATGGGATTGCAGTACCTGACTAACCACCACAACTAGAGGCAGCCGTGGAGCGTTCCTACGTTGGTCCTAGACGCCTCGTCACAGCCTGAGAAACTAACTACACCTAAAGATAGAAATAGGAAAGCTATCTGCCCCGGAGCAGAACCCCAAAGATAATAGAAAGCCCCCAAACATGTAATGGCGGTTAGACAAGAGGAAATACTGACACAGAAAGAAAATAGAATGAGCAAACGCTGGGGCCAAAACTATCTAAAAAGAAAAGGACAGGAAGGGTACTTACTGCAATCCCAGAAAACCTGAAAAACACCAACTCTACTAATTTCAAAATCACCTGAGATCACACGACCTCTACCACCTAAATTAGCTCTCTGGTGTAACAAAATCAAAACAGCAGCCACTGAAAAAACTGGAAAAAGCAAAAGAACAAAACTCAGTGGCTGAACTAAACTGAGAAGGCAGAAGCCCCCGGAGGGGACCCAGAAGGCCCCCAAAGAAGTGCAAGACAAAATGCAAAAATATAGCAATAACACAAAAGAAGAAAAAATCTTATCTGGTAGCAGGAGATGCAGACACGACACAGCAGGCTACAAGGGAAACTGGAAAGAAGGATTCAGACCAGAACAATTGATCACCGGCAACCCTGATGGGAAAATGACTCCCTTATATAAGACCAGTTAGTAACACCTGATTCCCAGTCCTCACAATCTTCACTAGTACCGCTTGTAACCACCAGAGGGAGCCTCTGCTCAGAACTCATCTCAAACCCATTCACAACAGGACGGATTCTGGAAATGTTTGGAGGCGACATGAGGTGGCAAGAGTTTGGATGTGTGGTTTGAAGGACAGGGCAGAGTCGAGAGTTACTCCGAGGCAGCGGATTTAAGGTGCAGGAGAGATCATGATGCCATTTACCATAGTAGATAGTTCGGGTAGGGAAGATACGTGAGACGGAAGAAAGATGATGAGTTCGGTTTTGTCTACATTGAGTTTTAGTAAGCTAGAGGTGAAGAAGGAGGATATGGCTGATAGACACTCCGGGATTCTGGACAGCAGAGAGGTGACATATGGGCCAGAGTGTTAGATCTGAGTATCGTCCGCATACAGGTGGTACTGGAAGCCATGGGACTTTATGAGCTGTCCTAGACCAAGGGTATAGATGGAAAAAAGTAGGGGCGCCAGGACAGAGCCTTGAGGTAAAATAAGTAAAAGAAATAAAAGAAAACTGACTGGCACATCCAAACTAGTGTGAATTAGGTGCAAACCAGGAGCAGCTACCTCCATAGACAATATACAAAAAAAAAAAAAGGTGCACTCTATCGTGCCAAAGCAAGTCAATTGAAATATGAAACATGATAGCAATATGGCTTTTGAATATTAGAAAAAAATGAATGAGACGCTTTGCACAAAATTTGGCCAAATAATGCCTGCCCATACACCAATGTCAAGGTGGTCTCAGAACGTATGGGTCCCTGCCTATGTGAACATACCTCTATTAGGCTGATATCTGAATTCCTGGGTGAATGTGGACACCTCTGTCAGTAAAGCTTGCCTTTTCTGGTTGAGCAGGAACCTGCTATAATTAAAATCACCACATGTTGATGGCGGAGTGCTCGGTCAGTAAGCTAACATAGAAGTAAAAGAAAACTGACTGGCACATCCAAACCAGTGTGAATTAGGTGCAAACCAGGAGCAGCTACCTCCATAGACAATATACAAAAAAAGGTTGCACTCTATCGTGCCAAAGCAAGTCAATGTGAAATATGAAACATGAATAGCAATATGGCTTTTGAATATTAGAAAAAAATGAATGAGACGCTTTGCACAAAATTTGGCCAAATGATGCCTGCCCATACACCAACGTCAAGGTGGTCTCAGAACGTATGGGTCCCTTCCTATGTGAACATACCTCTATTAGGCTGATATCTG
The DNA here is from genome assembly GCA_033576555.1 of Oophaga sylvatica. Lineage (NCBI taxonomy): Eukaryota > Metazoa > Chordata > Amphibia > Anura > Dendrobatidae > Oophaga > Oophaga sylvatica. The sequence continues at coordinate 478,286,809 of JARQOD010000004.1, forward strand.
AATTCCTGGGTGAATGTGGACACCTCTGTCAGTAAAGCTTGCCTTTTCTGGGTGAGCAGAACCTGCTATAATTAAAATCACCACATGGTGATGAGCGGAGTGCTCGGTCAGTAAGCTAACATAGAAGTAAAAGAAAACTGACTGGCACATCCAAACAGTATAGATGGAAAAAATTAGGGGCCCCAGGACAGAGCCTTGAGGACTCCAACAGAGAGAGGGCGGGATAAGGAGGTTAGAGTGGGAGAGGGAGACGCTAAATGTGCGGTCGGAAAGGTAAGTGGCGATCCAGGAACAGGGCAAGGTCTTTGATGCCATGGGAAGAAAGAATCTGTAGCAGTAGGCAGTGGTCGACTGTGTCAAAGGCAGAGGACAGTTCAAGGAGGAGGAGGATGGAGAACTGTCTGTTAGCTTTGGCTGTGTGTAAGTCATTAGTAATTTTGGTCAGGGCAGTTTCAGTGGATTGGTGGGGGCGGAAGCCAGATTGGAGGTTATCAAGGAGAAGTTAGATGAGAGGTGGGAGGAAAGTTGAGCGTGGACATGCTGCTCAAGGAGTTTGGAAGCAAACGGGAGCAATGAATTGGCGATAGCTGGGCATAGCAGTTGGTTCAAGGTTTGTTTTTTTGAGGATGGGTGTGATGGTGGCATGTTTGAAGGCAGAAGGAAAGGTACCAGAAGATAGCGATAGGTTGAAGAGATGGGTTAGGGCTGGGATGAGCGTGTTAGTGAGGTTTGGGAGCAGGTGGTAAGGGATAAGGTCAAGTGCACAGGTGGTGAGGAGTGATTTGAAAAGAAGATGAGTAAGCTCTCCTTCGGTGATGTTGGAGAGGGAGATTAGTAGGGAAGGGCAGAGTCTGGTATATGGAGTGGTTGGGGGGGGGAACAGTAAAGGTTGCCTTGTTTGGTCGATCTTATTTTTCAAGTAGGTGGCAAAGTCCTCGGCAGAGATGAGGGAGTTTGGAGGTGGCAGTGGTGGGCGGAGGAGAGAGTTGAATGTGCTGAACAGTTGTTTTGGGTTGTAGGATAATGAAGATACAAGTTTGTGAAATAGGTCTGTTTAGCAGAGGAGAGGGCTATTTTTGAAGGCAAGTGTAGCTTGTTTGAAGCAGTGAAGTCGTCTGGCAGGCGTGTTTTCTTCCAATGCCGCTCCGCGACCCTGGATGATTGTCAAAGTTTTTTGGTGAGATTGTTGTGCCAGGGTTGCCTATTGATTCGTCGAACTTTGCCGTGCGTGAGAGGGGCGACTGAGTCTATGGCAGATGGAGGGTGGTGTTATAGAAAGTGGTGGCGCTGTCTGTTGTCGTGGAGTGAAGATATGGAGGACAGGGGTAGAAGAGAGTCTGAGAGTCTGTGAATGTCTAGGTGTGCAAGGTTTTTTTGCGAGGATGTGCCAGTGGCTTGACATAGGGAGCAGGTGAAGAGGACAGGGATGAGAAGGTGAGTAGGTGGTAGTCAGATAGGGGGAGGGGAGAGGTTGTGAGATTAGATAGGGAACAGAGGCGGGTGAAGATGAGGTCTAATGTATGTCCATCTGTGTGGGTGGCTGTGGAGGACCACTGAGTAAGTCCAAAGGATGAAGTAAGTGACAGGAGTTTGGAGGCTGCTGGCTGGCGGGTGTCAGTAGGGATATTAAAGTCACCCATGAGATAGTGGGGATGTCAGCAGAGAGAAAGTGAAGAAACCAGCTGGAGAATTGGTCAATGAAGGTAGTGGCTGAGCCCGGTGGTCGGTATAGACGGCTATTTGGAGATTAGAGGGAGAGTAGATACGGACCGTATGACCCCAAAGGAAGGGAGGATGAGGGAGGATGGGGTTTGGATACGTTGAAGGAGCATTATTAGAAAGAAGGAAACCCACGCCTCCACCATGTCTGTTGCCAGAGCGAGGAGTGTGGGTGAAGTGGAGGCCGCCGTAACTCAGTGCAGCAGGGAGGCCGTGTCAGCGGACGTCAGCCAGGTCCTCAGTGTGGGCCAGGAAGGAGAGGTTGCGGGAGGTAAAGAGATCGTGGATCACGTGGAGCTTGTTGCAGACGGAGCGGGCGTTCCAGAGTGCTCCAAAGAGAAAGCTGGGGGGTAGGGTTTAGTTGGCACAGGTTTTAAGTGTGAGGGATTGCGGTAGTTTCTCTTACTGTGAGAAGTATAGGGTGAGGATTTAGTGGGATGTATGAGGCAGGGGGGGCCAGGATTGGGGGATATGTCGCCAGCAGTGAAGAAGCAGAGAAAGGGAAAGCAGATGGGTGAAGGAGAGTGAGCGGCTTACGTTATATTTTAGTGGGAGAGGTCTGAGGTTAAGAAGCAGGTCTGGATGAGGCGATGTGGGGGGGTAGAGAGAGGGGAGACAGTTATTTGGTTTGAGCTTGCAGGGGTTTGGGGGTATAGCGAAGGAGAGTGAAGATTAGTGGAGCAAAAACGGTGAGGGCAAATGTGAACGATTTCTGGATAATATTTCTAATGTAACACTTCAAAGATTGTCACACTTAAAATGATAATTATGCAAATTGTCTCTTCAGAGAGGAAGAGAGCTAGAACTCTGTGCCAACCTTTTGGAAGGTAGCAATCCTACAAGTCATGTCGACCCTTAACGAGCCTTATCACATGACCTAGGATAATAGCCAAACCAGAATCTCAATTTGCAGACACTGTGTTTCGGGGTTCAGCCCCTCGTCAGTGCAAAGCGGAAATCTGGTTTGCTGTGTGAAGGCGTCACACCCTTGACGCCTCTCACACAGCCAAACAGATCCCGCTTTGCACTGACGAGGGCGAACCCCGAAACACAGTGCTGCAAATTGAGATTCGGTTTTGGCTATTACCTAGTCATGTATAGGCTCGTTAAAGGGTCGACATTGACTTGTAGGATTGCTTACCTTCCAAAAGGTTGCACTAAGTTCTAGCTCTCTTCTCTCTGAAGAGACAATTTGCATAATTAGCATATTTTTCCCAGAGGAGCATTGCGGCTTTAAGTCTCCTCATCTGCATGCTTAGCATGTTGATCTCCGCAAGGAGTGACGATATTTCTTGGACTTAAAATGATGTCACATCTGACAAGGTCATATCTGACCTGCTCCATTCAACTTATACCATTCAAATGTCCAAGAAATTAAGCCAGGTGGGAGAGAAAGAGGGAAGAGAAAGGAGCAGGGGACAGTTCACAGCAGGGAGCAATTAACAGATTGAAGTTAAATAGAACATTTGCCTACATGGGGGATAGGTCTAGGAGTGAGGATCACAGACATATCAATGTGTATTCAGTAAATCTGAAGTATGCTACATGGAATTAAAATCAGAAAAAAAGCTCATCCAGCCCTAACCCATCTCTTCAACCTATCGCTATTTTCTGGTACCTTTCCTTCTGCCTTCAAACATGCCACCATCACACCCATCCTCAAAAAAACAAAAACCTTGACCCAACTGCTATGCCCAGCTATCGCCCAATATCATTGCTCCCGTTTGCTTCCAAACTCCTTGAGCAGCTGTCCACGCTCAACTTTCCTCCCACCTCTCATTAACTCTCTCCTTGACAACCTCCAATCTGGCTTCTGCCCCCACACCCACTGAAACTGCCCTGACCAAAATTACTAATGACTTACAGTAAAGCTAACAGACAGTTCCCATCCTCCTCCTCTTGACCTGTCATCTGCCTTTGACACAGTCGACCACTGCCTACTGCTACAGATTCTTTCTTCCCTTGGCATCAAGACCTTGCCCTGTCCTGGATAGCCTCTTACCTTTCCGACCGCACATTTAGCGTCTCCTACTCCCACAACTACCTCCTCATCCCGCCCTCTCTCTGTTGGAGTCCCTCAAGGCTCTGTCCTGGGGCCCCTACTTTTTCCATCTATACCCTGGCCTAGGACAACTCATAAAGTCCCATGGCTTCCAGTACCACCTGTATGCGGACGACACTCAGATCTACCTCTCTGGCCCAGATGTCACCTCTCTGCTGTCCCAGAATCCCGGAGTGTCTATCAGCCATATCCTCCTTCTTCACCTCTCGCTTCCTAAAACTCAATGTTGACAAAACCGAACTCATCATCTTTCCTCCATCTCATGTATCTTCCTACCCGATCTATCTATTATGGTAAATGGCATCACGATCTCTCCTGCACCTGAAATCCGCTGCCTCGGTAGTAACTCTCGACTCTGCCCTGTCCTTCAAACCACACATCCAAACTCTTTCCACCTCCTGTCGCCTCCAACTTAAAAACATTTCCAGAATCCGTCCCTTCCTCAGCCTCAATCTACTAAAACTCTTGTGCATGCCCTCATCATCTCCGCCTCAAATTACTGCAACATCCCCTCTGTGGCCTCCCGTCAACTCTCTTGCACCACTCCAGTCTGTCCTCAACTCTGCTGCCCGACTAATCCTCCTCTCCCCTCGCTACTCCCCTGCTTCTCCCCTCTGCAAATCCCTCAACTGGCTCCCAATTCCCCAACGAATCCAGTTCAAACTACTAACACTGACTTACAAAGCCATCCACAACCTGTCTCTCCCTATATCTCTGAACTAATCTCCCAATATCTTCCTTCACGTAATCTTCGATCCTCCAGACCTCCACTATCCTCCACACTTATTCGTTCCTCACACAACCGGCTCCAAGATTTCTCCCGAATATCCCCCATCCTCCGGAATTCCACGCCTGTAAAGATTATCCACCACCCTTGGATCCTTCAAACGGAACCTGAAAACCCATCTCTTCAGGAAAGCCTACAGCCTGCAATAACCATTCCGCCTCGCCGCCACAACCCAAGCTTCCGCCTCGCTGCCCACCTCGCCGCCACCACCCGAGCTGCCGCCTCGCTGCCACCACCAGAGCTGCCGCCTCGCCGCCACCACTACCAGTGCTGCCGCCACCACCAGAGCTGCCGCCTCGCCACCACCAGTGCTGCCACACCCCCGACCTTCTGTTTCTTCCCCATTATTCCGTAGAATGTAAGTCCGCAAGGACAGGGTCCTCTCCCCTCTGTACCAGTCTGTCATTGTAAATTTGTTTACTGTAAATGATAATCTATAACTTTGTATGTAACCCCTCTCATATGTACAGCACCATGGAATTAATGGCGCTATATAAATAAATAATAATAATAATAATAACACACGCTTCTATGTGCTTAGGTTACATACATACGCTTTGATGAAATTTGCAATTATAGATCAAAAACAGAATATTAAGATTTACATCCTTTCCTGCCACAGATGATTTTCATTTTTGCATTCCCTTTCCATTTCCTCCCTTTTTTAAGAGCCATAGCTTTTTTATTTATCCATCAATAAAGCTGTATAAGGGCTTGTTTTTTTGTGGGATTCTGTTTTTTTTGTAGTTTGTTTGTACAGTGATCATTGTGCGTGAAAAATGAGCTGGCAACATGAGTCTCCGTGTGAATATGATTACAGTGATTTGAAAACTGTAAAGCTGTTTCTGAAAAGAGAAAACCTGTCATCAGTATTTTATACCCCAAACTAATGGCATGCATTTAAAGGCACTTTAATGCCAAGTAAATCCTTACCGTTCTTGTAGAAAATCGTTTTCATGTTTTAAAGAAATATATACAGTAGCTGAAATGTTATGCTAATGAGTTGCAAGTGCAGCGAGCGGGCCCTGCACTTGTAGCTCTCCTGCCTCTCTTCTTATTCCTGACCCATCAAAAATATTGGTTTGTGTCACTTAACAGCTTCCTTTTTCCATTGATGAAGCTGTGAGGGTTTAATATTTGTGTGGCATTTTTATTTGTGCTAATGTAGACTACATGTAATGATTTAATCATTTTTATTTAATTTTTGGGGAAGTTCAGAGACACAAAAACATTTGATTCTGTTTTTTTTGCGTTAAAGTGTTTAACTTACGAGTTAAAGGGTTGGCCCAGTAAATAGAGTGCCTTGCGAAAGTATTCGGCCCACTGGAACTTTTCAACCTTTTCCCACATATCATGCTTCAAACATTTAGATACCAAATGTAAATTTTTGGTGAAGAATCAACAAGTGGGACACAATTGTGAAGTTGAATGAAATTTATTGGTTATTTTAAATTTTTGTGAAAATACAAAAAACTGAAAAGTGGGGCATGCAATATTATTCGGCCCCTTTAACTTAATACTTTGTTGCGCCTCCGTTTGCTGTGATTACAGCTGCAAGTCACTTGGGGTATGTCTCTATCAGTTTTGTACATCGAGAGACTGAAATTCTTGCCCATTCTTCCTGGGCAAACAGCTCGAGCTCAGTGAGGTTGGATGGAGATCGTTTATGAACAGCAGTTTTCAGCTCTTTCCACAGATTCTCGATTGGATTCATGTCTGGACTTTGACTTGGCCATTCTAACACTTGGATATATTTATTTGTGAACCATTCCACTGTAGATTTTGCTTTATGTTTGGAATCATTATCTTGTTGGAGGACAAATCTCTGTCCCAGTCTCAGGTCTTTTGCAGACTCCAACAGGTTATCTTCAAGAATAGTCCTGTATTTGGCTCCATCCATCTTCCCATCAATTTTTTTACCATCTTCCCTGTCCCTGCTGAAGAAAAGCAGGCCCAAACCATGATGCTGCCACCACCATGTTTGACAGTGGGTATGGTGTGTTTCAGGGTGTTGAGCTGTGTTGCCTTTACGCCAAACATATCATTTGGCATTGTTGTCAAAAAGTTCGATTTTGGTTTCATCTGACCAAAGCACCTTCTTCCACATGTTTGGTGTGTCTCCCAGGTGGCTTGTTGCAAACTTTAAATTACACTTTTTATTGATATCGTTGAGAAATGGCTTTCTTCTTGCCACTCTTCCATAAAGGCCAGATTTGTGCTGTGTACAACTGATTTTTGTCCTATGAACAGACTGTCCCACCTCAGCTGTAGATCTCTGCAGTTCATCCAAAGTGATCATGGGCCTCTTGGCTGCATCTCTGATCAGTCTTCTCCTTTTTTGAGATGAAAGTTTAGAGGGACGGCCTGGTCTTGGTAGATTTGCAGTGGTATGATACTCCTTCCATTCTATGATCGCTTGCATAGTGCTCCTTGGGATATTTAAAGTTTTGGAAATCATTTTGTATCCATATCCAGCTTTAAACATCTCCACAACAGTATCACGGACCTACCTGTTGTATTCCTTGCTCTTCAAGATGCTCTCTGTGCTTCAAACAGAACCCTGAGACTATCACAGAGCACAGAGCAGGTTCATTTATACGGAGACTTGATTACACACAGGTGGATTATATTTATCATCATTAGTCATTTAGGGCAACATTGGATTATTCAGAGATCCACAATGAACTTCTGGAGTGAGTTTGCTGCACTGAAAGTAAAGGGGCAGAATAATATTGCAAAACCCACTTTTCAGTTTTTGTATTTCAACAAAATTTAAAATAACCAATAAATTTCGTTCAACTTCACAATTGTGTCCCACTTGTTGTTGATTCTTCACCAAAATTTACATTTGGTATCTTTATGTTTGAAGCATGATATGTGGAAAAAGCTTGAAAAGTTTCCAGGGGGCCGAATACTTTCACAAGGCACTGTAACATGCTCTTTATAAATACTTATTTTTACATCAAAATCAATTTTGTAATTAGACTTATTACATAACATTTACTTTTCTCAGTATCCTGCGAATCCCTAAATGTATTTTTTTTATTTCACTTCCTGTGACATTATATTTGAAATGAGGATCAACGGGACATCACAGGAGGCTGGGCTGCACTCACTTCCCCGTAGCATCCATCATCCCTCATGGAACAGTATGTCATCAGGTGGAAGAGCTGTAGTTACTTACTACAGTTTCTTACATCACCGCCCTCTCTGAGGATGTTCTAGATCCATGGTGACAGACCCTGTGGGAAGGGTGAGTGCAGCACCGACGCTCTGAGTCTATCTCCTCCATCACAGCTTCTTAAGCCCCATCACACTATCGAGATTGCTGCTGAGTCAGTAGTTTTGTGACGCAACAGCGATTCTCCCTGTGTGTGACATTCAGCGACGATCAGCCCCCCTGCTGGATATCGCTGATCGTCAATGAATGTCCTGGACATTTTTTTGATCGTTGGTCTCCTGCTGGCCAGCACGCATCTCTGCATTGTGTACGTTGGATACCAGCGCGCTGCTGCAGGGGAGCTGGTAACCAAGGTACACATCGGGTTACCAGGTGTGGCGCAGCGCCTGGAAACCCGATGTGTAACTTGGTTACCAGCTCCCTGCACCAGCGGGCTGGTATCCAACGTACACTGCGGGTAAACTAAGTGACGTTACCCGCAGTGTTGCTGTCCTGATCGCTGCCTGAGCTGCCTGTTTGGCAGCTCAGCAGCAATCATGTAGTGACACACCAGCGATCCTGACAAGTGCATATCGCTGTCGGGATCGCTGGTGTGTCGCTAGGGTGACGGGGCCCTTAGATACTGTCTACTGTAAAGCCCCCGTCTCAAATAGCGAGATCGCTGCTGAGTCACAAGTTTTGTGACACAACAGTGAACTCCCCAGCGATATCGCTGTGTGTGACACGCAGTGACGATCAGCCACCCTGCTGGGTATCGCTAATCATTGCTGAATGTCCTGGACATTTTTTTGATCGTTGGTCTCCCGCTGGCCAGCGCGTATCACTGCATTTGACAGACGGGAGACCAGCGATCAGCGAGCTGGAGCTGGTAACCAAGGTAAACATTGGCTTTCTAGGCGCTGCGCTGCGCTTAGAAACCCCCTGCTTACCTTGGTTACCAGCTCCCTGCACCAGCGTGCTGGTATCTAACTAAGCGACGTGCATCGCTTGTTACCCGCATAGTCGCTGTCCTGATCGCTGCTGAAATCTGCCTGTTTGGCAGCTCACCAGCGATCATGTAGCGAAACACCAGCGATCCTGACAAGTTCATATAGTTGTCGGGATCGCTGGTGAGTCGCTATGTGTGACGGGCCCTAAGTCTCAAGTACATATACCTTGAGACATCAAAGTCAATATACAGCTGTGTATAAAAAGGGGACCCCGTGTCAGTGGGGCAGGGACATTCCAGAAGATATCGTGGACACACGGCTTCTGTGATGACAAGACCAAAGCATTTCCTTCTCACTGACACTGAGGTCCCTCCAGTGGAGAAGTGATGTTACAATACTTGGTAATGTATTGACAGTGGCATACCGTCAATAGTAGCAGACCACGCAGCTACAATGGGGCCCGGACAGGTGAGGGGGCCCGCGACGGCCGCTGCGGTTTGGCAGCTGTGCTGTGCTGACACAGTACTATCTCCTTTAATTAAATGTAAGCGACGGCAGCCAGCCACTGAATCCCCCCTTGAAGCTCCCCTTTCCTTGTTTCCTGGTCAGAAGTTGGCTGAAGTCTCTGGCTGGATTTGCATAAGAATGCCTCGCCTCCTGGCAGCCAGAGAGCAGCACATGGACACACACACAAGACAGTGAGCTGGCTGGGGAATGGGATGGATTTTTTTTTGTTAAATGTGTCCCCTCACTGTGCTGGAACTTTACATTTACAATGGCTCTGGCTGCACATTGTACCTTACGGAGGGGGGCCTGGCTGCACGCACTGTGGAGGGTGGAGGAGGGGCCCTGCATGCACTGCAGACATGGGGGGGGCCCCATTCAGCCTTTTGCTATGGGGCCCCATGATTTCTATGTACGCCCCTGTGTATTGATGCTTATTTCTCTATGTACTAGAATTCATATTAATTGTATGATTCACATGAAATGAATTAACAAAACAGGGTAATATTATATCTACCATTCCATAATTCAGCATTATCCTGATGTAATCTTAATTATTGTTACATTATTGTTTTACCATAAAACTGTATTCAGTGTGCCTAATTTGTATATTAGTGAGCGTTACGTAAGTAAGGGCGTACCCGCCCTGTCACTTTGATGTGGTAAAACATAAATTGGCGTAGTCGCAGGATTGTGAATATCTGGATGGGTGCATTTGAGGGGTATATTGGACGAAGGTAAACGTTATGTAGTCAAATCCATGGAATAGATTGATTTTGCATGTTTTTTTTATTTGTTGGGCACCAATCCAGATCTTTATAATTCCAAGAGTATAAAAGCTTTTAAGAAAATTGTGTATAAGAAATACACTGTGTTCCAAATTATTATGCAAATAATATTTTCTCAGATTTTTCCAAATTACCTATATGAATTTCAGTCATTGTAATTTTATTAGAGTACAATTGAAAGGTTTTTGTACAAACTGCCAATGATAATAGTATATTTTAAAAAATAAAGCACTCAAACTGCAAGTTCCAAATTATTATGCACAGCAGAGTTTTCAACCTTTTCATTTTAATAAAGAACAAAAAAATGGTCATTTTTGAAATTATAAGCATTAGCAGGTTATTACAAACTGAAATCAAACAGTTTTCAACTCAAAACTTTATTCTAGGTGATGTTACATTTGCACATAGGACCCCTTGTTCGAAAGGAGCTTCTGAACTCTCTCGTCCATTGAATTTGTCAGGTTTTGGATGGTTTCTGCTTCAATTGTTTTGCATGAGGACAGAATAACCTCCCAGAGCTGTTGCTTAGATGTGAACTGCCTCCCGCCATCATAGACACTTCTTTTGATGATGCTCCAGAGGTTCTCAACGGGGTTGAGGTCAGGGAGCATGGGGGCCACACCATAAGTTTGTCCCCTTTTATGCCCATAGCAGCCAGAGATGCAGATGTGTTATGTGCAGTATGAGACGGTGCGTTATCATGCATGAAAATGATCTTGCTGCGGAATGCATGGTTCTTCTTCTTGAACCATGGCAGGAAAAGCTGTTTGAGAAACTCAACATACACTATGGAGTTCATCTTTAGCCCTTCAGGGATCCTAAAGGGGCCCACAATCTCTCTCCCATGATTCCAGCCCAAAATATTACCCCACCTCCTCCTTGTTGGATCCGTAGCCGTGTTTGCATGGGGTGTCCATCAACCAGCCATCCTCCACTCCATCCATCTGGACCATCGAGCATTGCACGGCACTCTTCGGTGAACAAAACAGTTTTGAAGTCAGTCTTCATGTATTGTTTGGCCCACTGGAGCCGTTTCTGCTTGTTTGCAGTGGATAGAGGAGGTCGACAGGATGGCTTACGCACAGCTGCAAACCTCTGAAGGACCTGCATCTTGTTGTTCAGGGGACTGTTATGTTTTGGTAGCTGAGGAGAAAAAGCAAAAACGGCAATACACCAGAGAGGCTGGAACCTATTGGATTGAAGTAACCTGAACTAACCACACAACTAGAGGTAGCCGTGGAGCGTTCCTACGTTGATACTAGAAGCCTCGTCACAGCCTGAGAGATAACTACACCGAAAGGCAGAAAGATGAAAGCTATCTGCCCCGGAGCAGATCCCAAAGAAAATAGGAAGCCCCCAAACATGTAATAGCGGTTAGACAAGAAGAAAGAAGAAAGCACGGACACAGACAGAAAATAGAATGAGCAAACGCTGGGGCCCAATCTGTCTAGATAGAAAAGTACAGGAAAGAATTCTGACTGCAATCCAACAAAAAACCCTAAAAAATACCAACTCTTCTGATTGCAAAAACACCTGAGATCACACGATCACCACCACCTAAATCAATCTCTGGTGTAACAATACTAAGCCGCAGCCACTGAAAAAACAGGAAAAAGCAAATGAACAAATAACAGTGGCTACAGATAAACTGAGAGGAGCACAGGCCCCAGGAGGGACCCGGCTGACCTCCAACCAACCAAACCAAGTCCCCCACTTTAAATCGAGGACCATCAGTCCTATGCCGGTTGGCAAACTGTTGGGCCTTCTCCTGAGAGAGAGAAAACCTCTCCACTACCTGGTCCCAAATCTGCTGCATACGCTCCACAACAGAGTCAACACCCGGACAGACAGAAGCCTCCGCCTGTCCCGAAGAAAATCGAGGGTGAAACCCAGAATTGAAGAAAAATGGAGACATCAAGGTGGCAGAGCTAGCCCTATTATTTAGAGCAAACTCAGCCAAAGGCAAAAAAGAGACCCAGTCATCTTGATCAGCAGACACAAAACATCTCAAATAAGTCTCCAAGGTCTGGTTTGTTCTCTTGGTTTGTCCATTGGTCTGAGGATGAAATGCAGAGGAGAAAGATAATTGAACACCAAGTTTAGAACAAAATGTCCTCCAAAATCTGGAAACAAACTGGACTCCTCTGACAGACACAATGTTCTCCGGAATGCCATGTAACCGAACCACGTGCTGAAGGAACAAAGGCACCAATTCGGAGGAGGAAGGTAACTTAGGTAATGGCTAGGGTTGAGCATTCCGATACTGCAAATATCGGGTATCGGCCGATATTGGCTGTATCGGAATTCCGATTCCGAGTTCCGATATTTTCGTCTTATCGGATACCGGAATCGGAATTGTCACTGTCACTGTCAGTGTCCGTCGGTCGGGTCTGTCAGGAGTCAGCGGCACTTACCTGTCAGAAGATCTCCGCGGTCACGTCCTGGACTGCTTGATGGCCGCAATCTTCTTTCCCGGCGGTCACATGCAGTTTCTCGCGATAACTGCAGTGACTGCTGGGTAATCCCGGCCGTAAAGCAGTCAGTCCGATGACGTCACCGCCGGGGAAGCAGGTAATCAGCTGTGCTGCTTCGCGATGACAGGCTCTGCCTGTCATTGCGATGTAGCAGAGTTGGATCATCGTGGGACTGTCGTTATGGACTGCGTCGGACAGGTGGTATACTGTTGGTTTGTTTTTTTTCTTTTTTTACAGGAGATCGATGGCGTCGCAGGAATGAGAGTACAATAAAATTAATTCAAACTGTGTGGTCTCTTTTATTTCATTAAAATACTTTTTTCTTGCTTTGTCTTTTTTTTATGCATTTAATAACTTTGGGATTAATAATGGATCGGTGTCTTATTGACACCTCTCCATTATTAACCGGGCTTATTGTCACCGTGCAATCAACGGTGACATTAACCCCTTATTACCCCGCTTGCCACCGCTACAGGGCAAGTGGGAAGAGCCGGGTAAAGTGCCACAATTGGCACATCTTTTGATGCGCCAAATGTGGGGCTGCTGTAGCCTGGTATTATCAGGCTGTTGAGGGCCAAAATCCATGGGCCTTGACAGTCTTTTAATACCAGGCCGCAGCAGTCTGCATTTTACTTGGCTGGTTAACAAAAATAGGGGGGATCCCCACGCCGTTTTTTTTTCGAGGGGATCCCCTATTTTTGTTAACCAGCCAAGCTAAGCAGACTGCTGTGGCCTGGTATTATCAGGCTTGCAAGGTCCATGGATATTGGATCCTTACCAGTCTGAAAAACCAGGCCTCAGCGGTCTGCTTCATCTGGCTGGTTAACAAAAATAGGGGGGACCCCATGCCAATTTTTTTCGAGGGGATCCCCTATTTTTGTTAATCAGCCAAGATATGCAGACTGCTGTGGCCTGGTATTATCAGGCTGGCAAGGTCCATGGATCTTGGCTCCTTAACAGCCTGAAAATCCAGGCCTCAGCGGTCTGCTTCATCTGGCTGGTTAACAAAAATAGGGGGGACCCCATGCCAATTTTTTTCGAGGGGATCCCCTATTTTTGTTAATCAGCCAAGATATGCAGACTGCTGTGGCCTGGTATTATCAGGCTGGCAATGTCCATGGATCTTGGCTCCTTAACAGCCTGAAAATCCAGGCCTCAGCGGTCTGCTTCATCTGGCTGGTTAACAAAAAATAGGGGGGACCCCACGCCAATTTTTTTTGAGGGGATCCCCTATTTTTGTTAATCAGCCAAGATATGCAGACTGCTGTGGCCTGGTATTATCAGGCTGGCAAGGTCCATGGATCTTTGGCTCCTTAACAGCCTGAAAAATCCAGGCCTCAGCGTCTGCTTCATCTGGCTGGTTAACAAAAATAAGGGGGACCCCACGCCAATTTTTTTCGAGGGGATCCCTATTTTTGTTAATCAGCCAAGATATGCAGACTGCTGTGGCCTAGTATTATCAGGCTGGCAAGGCCCCATGGATCTTGGCTCCTTAAACAGCCTGAAAATCCAGCCTCAGCGGTTCTGCTTCATCTGGCTGGTTAACAAAACAGGGGGGACCCCACGCCATTTTTTTTTCGAAGGAACCCCTATTTTTGTTAATCAGTTCCCTCTGACGTCACTGATTTTTGTTCCTGGCTGACCTAAAAGTGAAAGTGAAAGCAATCAATTAAGCTTTCCACTTAAGGGCCCGTCTCACATAGCGATATCGCTACCAGAGATCGCTGCTGAGTCACTAGTTTTGTGACGCAGCAGCGAGCTCACCAGCGATATCGCTTGTGTGACATTCAGCGACGATCAGCCCCCCGCCGGGTATCGCTGATCGTCGCTGAAATGTCAGGACCTTTTTTTGATCGCTGGTTTCCCGCTGACAGGCACGCATCGCTGCGTGTGACAGGCGGGACCAGCGATCCGCTGGTAACCAGGTAACAGCGGGTTTCCAGGCGCGGGCTGTGCCTAGAAACCCGCTGTGTACCTTGGATACCAGCGCCCTGAATGCAGGGAGCTGGTATCCAAGGTACACCAGCGGGTTTCCAAGCGCTGCGCGGTGCCTGGAAACCCGCTGTTGTACCTTGGTTACCAGCGGATCGCTGGTCTCCCGCCTGTCACACGCAGCGATGCGTGCCTGTCAGAGGAAACCAGCGATCAAAAAAAGGTTCCTGACATTTCTGGCGACGATCAGCGATACCCGCAGGGGGGCTGATCGTCGCTGAATGTCACACACAGCGATATCGCTGGTGAGCTCGCTGCTGCGTCACAAAACTTGTGACTCAGCAGCGATCTCGGTAGCGATATCGCTATGTGAGACGGGCCCTTAAGCGATGTTACCCGCAGTGTCGCTGTCCCAGATCGCTGCCTGAGCTGCTGTTTGGCAGCTCAGCAGCGATCATGTAGCGATACACCAGCGATCCTGACAGTGCATATCGTTGTCGGGATCGCTGGTGTATCGTTATGTGACACCCAGCTTTACTCTCCTGTCAGGCAGGGAGGAACTCATTCATTTGGGGTTTACTGGAGGCTGCAGCAATTAGCTGCGGTCCCTGCAGTAAACATTAACCCTTTCTGAGGATTACACCGTGGACCTGACTGTGGCATGGGATAGGTAAGAATAATTTTGCTTTTTTATTTTATTTTTATTACAGGAAATTGGTTTTTTGCAGTAAAATAAAATATGGTCAAAAACATGGGTCTTTATTTCATTAAAATGATTTTTAAATAAAGTGTGTGTGTTTTATTTTTATTCATGCAATAGGATTAATAATTGATATTGTCTAATTGACAGCTCTCAATTATTAACCTGGCTTAAGGTCACCTTTCAATAGCAAGGTGGCTTTAACCCCATATTAACCAATTCCCACCGCTACAGGGCAATGGGAATAGACGGGCAAAGTGCCAGAAAGGGCGAATCTAATTATAGATTTGTCTTTCCTGGGGGGTCTGGGGGCAGATAGTAAGCCGGGGGGGGGCAAAAATAATGGTCCCCTCTGGGCTATTATTATCTTGCCCCCACTCACTGGCTTTTGTCTGTCTGGTTGCGAAAATAGGGCGGGAGCCCACGCATTTTTTTTCAGCAATTTTAACACCTCATATATATATATACATGTCATTGAATTTGTGACACATATATATATATATTTATTTGTAGTTCATACACTTCTACATAGTATAATAGCCGCTAATTCAATTGCCGGCTTTTGTGAAAATTCAGACCCGACATGAAATGACACTTGGTGTACATAGGGTTAACCATGTCTTTTCATGTCCTTATGCTATCTAATTTGCACAAACAAATTAAATCCATCTATGTGTGCAAAATTTTCACACCTGTAGGGGTTAATTAAGGTGTAAATTCGTAAGCAAAAAAGTCTGTATTTTTTTACAACGAATTTACACCTTTAATTAACCCCTACAATGTGAAATTTTGCACACATAGACTGATTTAATTTGTTTGTGCAAATCAGATAGCAAACGACATGAAAAGACATGTTAACCCTATACCCAAGTGTCATTTCATGTCGGGTTCTTCTGTCTTTTCACTGAAGCCGGCTTTACCCGGCAATTGAATCAGAGAGGAATATTTTACTATGTAGAAGTGTAAAACTATACATATATGTATATATATATGTCAAAAATGACATGTATATATATATATATAGGGTATTCTATGTGTGTATATTTAGTGGTTTACAAGGAAAGAAGGGTTTTTTTTTAGTTGCGATATTTTGTTCCTCATAGACTTACATGGGACTTCCGGTATCGGTATCGGGTTTATCGCCGATATTTTAGTGATATCGGCGATACCATTCCGATTCCGAACTTTAGGATATCAGAAAAGTTCGCTCAACTCTAGAATGGCACAAGATGTATGATCTTGGAAAACTATCACAGATTACCCAGATAACGGTCCATTTTCTGAGAAACAGGGAGGTCGGAAATAAAATCCATAGAGATATGGGTCCATGGCCCTTGGGCACAGGTAATGGCATTAACAAACCACTAGAGGCGAGAGCAAGGCTTGGAACGAGAGCAAGTCCCACAGGACTGCACAAATTCCCTGACGTCACGAGACAAAGAAAGCCACCAAAAGGACCGACTCACCAAGTCTCTGTACCAAAAATCCCGGTGATACCAGCCAACGCGGAACAATGAATCTCAGACATCACCACTCTTCTTCCACTGGTCTGGGACAAACAATTTCCCAATAGGGCAGCGCTCAGGTTTATCCTCCTGACAACCCTTCCAGAGCCAGTCTCCAAATATGGGGCGAGATGGCGGAAAGTACTACACTCCTCTTTAAAAATAACAGCAGGATCAGATAACTCAGGAGAGTCCGCAAAGAAACTCCTCAAGAGGGCATCCGCATTAACATTCTTAGTGCCAGGAAGAAAAGAAACCACAAAATTAAAACGTGTGAAAAACAAGGCCACCTGGCCTGTCTAGGATTAAGTCGCTTGGGCTGATTCGAGATAAACCAGGTTCTTATGGTCCGTGGGACCACCACTTGATGTTTGGCTCCTTCCAGCCAATGTCTCCACTCTTCAAAGGCCCACTTCATTGGCCAATAACTCCCGATTACCCCGTCAAATTACATTCATTGGAGAAAATTTTCGAGAGAAAAAGGCACAAGGGTTATTTTTTAGAGGTCTCTGGATCCTTTGGGACAAAACGGCACCTGCCCCAATCTCAGAAGCATCAACCTCCACCTGAAAGGGCAGAGAAACATCAGGCTGCCGTAGAACAGGAGCAGAAATGAATCTCTGCTTAAGTTCCTGATACGGAGAAACTGCCTCAGGAGTCCAATTCGCCACATCAGAACCCTTTTTGGTCAAATCAGTCAATGGTTTAACAATACCGGAGAAATTACCAATAAATTTACGATAAAAATTGCAAAACCCAAAAATCTCTGAAGAGCCTTTAATGAAGTAGGTTGGACCCAATCACAGATGGCCTGAACATTGACCGGGTCCATTTCAAATAACAGACGGAGACAAAATGAATCCCAGAAATGAGACCTTCTGTACGCCAAAAAGACACTTTGATCCCTTCACATACAGAGCATTCTCTCTCAAAATCTGGAACACAGTCCGAACATGTTTCACATGAGAGTCCCAGTCATTGGAAAAAAATCAAGATATCATCCAAATAAACAATCAAAATTTATCCACAAAATCCCTGAAAATATCATTCATGAAGGATTGGAAGACAGAAGGAGCATTAGTGAGCCCAAAGGGCATCACTAGGTACTCAAAATGCCCCTCTGGGGTATTAAACGCCGTCTTCCATTCATCCCAGAGCTTAATGCGAATAAGTTATACGCCCCCCTGAGGTCAAGCTTGGTAAACCAACTAGCACTTTTTCACTCTGGAAAACAGGTCAGAAATCAAGGGTAACGGATATTGATACTTCACAGTGATCTTATTCAAGAGACGATAATCAATACACGGCCTCAATGAACCATCCTTTTTGGCCACAAAGAAAAAAAACGGCGCCCAATAGGGTGAAGAGGATGGTCTGATATGACCCTTCTCCAATGACTCCTTGATATAAGATCGCATAGCATCGTGTTCAGTACAGACAAGTTAAAAAGGCGACCTTTAGGAAATTTACCACCAGGCACTAATTCAATAGCGCAATCATAGCTCCTGTGAGGGGGTAAGGATGCAGATTTACTTTCACTAAATACATCCGAAAAAGCAGTCAAAAAGTCAGGAACATCCTTTGACTGGGGAGAGGCAGAAAAAACAGAGTGTCAGTATTAACACATTGGCAGCCCAACTGGTCACAGACACAGATTTCCAATCAAAACAGGATTTATGAGACTGTAACCAAGGGAAAACCTAGTACAATAATGTCATGCAGATTATGCAGCATCAGAAACTTGCAACTCTCCTGATGATCTGTTCAACCCTCATTATCACCTGAGTAGAAAACTGGGTTTATTCTCCGCCAAAGGGGTAGAATCAATGCCCAGAAGGGGACTAGACTTCCGCAGGGGTATAATGGGAAACCCCACAACGTTTGGCAAAGTCAAAATCCATCAGGTTAATAGCTGCTCGTGAATCACAAGAGCATGAGCAGAAAATGTGGACAGGGTGCAAATCAGGGTAACAGTCAACAGAAATTTAGTCTGAACACTACCCAAGACAACTGCAAAACGTCTTCCCCGCTTAGGGCAGACGGAAAGAGCATGAGAGGCGTCACCACTAGAGTTGAGCGATACTTTCCGATATCCAAAAGTATCGGAATCGGAATGGTATCGCCGATACCCAAAAAATATCGGCGATACCCGATACCGATACCGGAAGTCCAATGTAAGTCTATGGGAACAAAATATCGAAATTAAAAAAAAAACATTCTTGCCTTGTAGGTTAATTGTACATGAAGGAAAACAACAAAGAGTAATGTAGAATGTATTGGGGGAGGTTGAGGAGACATTAAAGGCATAGATGTTTAACCCAATCCAATGGAATAGCATTAATTTTTTTTGGGGGGAAATACGTTCGGATTGACAAGAAAATTGACAATGTTGTTAACCTTTTTTCTTTTGGCAAATATGTATGTTTCACAACTTCCATGCTCTTCACTTTTTAACTTTTGCCACACTTTCTCCTTCATAATCTTCAGCAGCATCATCTTTGTCATCAAATTTATTCTTCATCTTCACCTTCTTTATCTTCTTCTAAAACTTCTTGCTTTTCATCTTTTTGTTAACATTACTCATATTGTTCTTTTAAAACTATTATTCTTCTTCATATTATAGTCTTTCATCTTCTTCATCATATTCTTATTTGTGACAGAGATTCCTGTACTTGTAATCTGTAAAAGTATGATTTTTTCATCGTTCCGTTCTTGCTGCCACAAAAGATTTAAATTACAACAGTATTTGTCCGTGTTCAGTTTAGCCTGCAGCATCAGGCATTTACCAGGGGCACCACAAGGAGGAACGGACTCACCCCCATACACTGCTTAGTCTTCTTCTGCTTATAATTTAGAGCATATATTTTGCTCTTCATTTTGGTCTTATACTTCATGTTCTTCTGCTTTTAGATCTTCTGCTTATTGTTCTTGTGTCTCTTGTTCTGTATCTTGTATTGTAGCCACAACCTTGTACCTAGCATGAATGTACTGGGACACGGTTGGGTAGCAGAAGGTACAAGAGCCAATGCAAGTAACGAGGACCAGCTGACTGTGCTGGAACCCGGAGGGGCAGCAGAAGGAAAAGAGCCAATGGCACAACCGAGGACCAGCTGACATTACTGGGACACGGTTACTAAGCAGGAGGTACCTGTGCTCCAAAGCACTACCAAGGACCAGCAGACGTTGCAGGAACTCGGATACCGAGATGGAGGCACCTAGGCCAAAGCACTGTGGAGAACCAGCTGACGGTACTGGAACTCGGACGGGTACCATAAGGCACCCATGAAAATGTAAGTTGACAGGCCGCAAGCCGTCTGCAGTTACCAAATCACACAGTCCTACAGTGGGTGCTTGTCCTATTTTCACAGCGGAAAGAGCCTTTATTTACATATCCCACAGCACACATAGGAATCACCTAAACTGCAGGCACCATGGAGTCGGATAACCGGAATGCAACATGACCCGGACAACTTATTGGAGGCTAATTTACGTTGACACTGCCAGGAAACAGCTGTCGTGCTGTAACCAGGGTGGGCATGAGTCAGTACCCGTGCCAATTACTTCCGAGCAACAACTGGCGGTGTTGGAGCCCAGGGATGAGAGGAGGACAGGGTGGAGGCAGCATGACTTTTTGTCGTACACACAGCAGGGGAACAGCTGCCATTACTCAACCCCAGTAACACAGGAGCAAGTGTTTGACTGTGCTAACAGCACTTACAGGCAACAACTGGCGGTGTTGGAGCCCAGGGTCCAATGCATCGACTTCAATTGCTTCCACCTCCTCTCAGGACCACAGCACTGTTGAGCAACCATCTGTCTCTTCACCGCCTGCCAAATTGCCCAGTCAGTCAGAGAGTTCTGTACAGGAGCCAGCTGAGTCTCTGCTTCTGTTCTCAAATCTGTTTGGTTTGCAAACAGGGGCCCAGCCAAGCAGCATTCTGGAATGTGAAGAAGAGGGAGTATGCAGTGATGCGCAACAGCTGTGTCTCTGAATCTGAAGAGGCGGGTGAGACAGTGCCGATGGTCACACACCGCAGAACGCATCTGATGATGATGAGACTCAGGTGCCAGTTTCTGTTGAGCATGGTGGTGGCCAG
The DNA here is from genome assembly GCA_033576555.1 of Oophaga sylvatica. NCBI lineage: Eukaryota > Metazoa > Chordata > Amphibia > Anura > Dendrobatidae > Oophaga > Oophaga sylvatica. Next base: position 478,307,487 of record JARQOD010000004.1, read on the forward strand.
ACCACCCAACAGCAGCAGGTGTTGGAAGAGGTTAGTGGAGATGATGAGGTCCAAGACCCAACATGGCGTGAGGAACAGGAAGGTGGTGGGGAGCAGCTCTGAGGAAGCGATTGCTCCAACGGTACAAACAGGAGGGAGTTAGGCTGCATACTCTGTTGCCTGTAGCCTCCATTTTGGCACCTGTTCGGATAATTTCTCTTCCAAAAGTCTAAACGGACGCTCCCAGGACTTGCACTGCGTGGTCCTTTTTTCACACACTTGCAGATGATATTTGCTATGTCAAATGCAAGCTGTGTAATCAAAAAGTAAAAAGAGGTAAAGTGTCAGTAACCTCAATACCACAAATATGTGTAAACATGTGCGGAGAAAATACGTAGTTGAGTTACAAAGACACACTGAAGATGTACATCTATAGAGAATCACTGCACAAGTTTAACTGCATATGTCATGGTTAAATTGGAAATTTTTATTGCACACTTGATGTGAAAAAAGAAAAATAGCTATGAGACGTCTGACTGATGTTTTGGGCAATGCAGTTGCCTTTATCAAATAGTCGCTGGAAGAGATAGAAAAATTTATAGTCAATGACAATGTATAATATATACAATATATACAATATATACATAGGGTGAAGAATATATATCCATAGGAATTAGGCAACATGTTAAACATTTGGGTGATACTGTAGAACACGGAGAATTATCCCTCTAGGGCAGACCCGGGCAAGGGGCGGGCCGCATTCGGCCCGCCGGCTGTCAGTGACCGGCCCGCGGAGGCGCTCCGGCAGTCTCAGGGCCCCGGCATCAGCTGGCACAATACTTACCTCTCCCGTGCCTCCGCTGCTGCAGCTCCGGGCTCCACCGGCGCTTCCTCTCACAGCCGGCTGCTGAATGACGTCATCATTCAGCGGCCGGCTGTGTCAGAGAGCGGGGACGCTGGACAGGTAAGACGTGTCTCTGTGTGTTTCTGTGTCTATGTAGTGCGGTGCTTTGTGTGTGTGTGTGTGTGTGTATGTATGTGAGAGAGTGCTTATGTGCTGTCTGTGTGTGATGATGGGCAGGCATTGCTGATAATGGGGAGGCATTGATGATGATGGGGAGAAGATGATGATAATGGGCAGGTATTGATGATAATGGTCAGGCATTGATGATGGGGAGAAGATGATGATGGGCAGGCATTGCTGATAATGGGGAGGCATTGATGATGAGGGGGAGAAGATGATGATAATGGGCAGGCATTGATGATAATGGGCAGGCATTGATGATGGGGAGAAGATGATGATGGGCAGGCATTGCTGATAATGGGGAGGCATTGATGATGATGGGGAGAAGATGATGATAATGGGCAGGTATGTATATATACAGTATACAGTAATATATATATATATATATATATATTATATGTATATATACAGTATTGGGTAGAACGGAGTTAATTATATTAGTCCGGCCCTCTAAAACCATCCCAATTTCTCATGCGGCCCCCTGGCAAAATTAAATGCCTACCCCTGCTTAGGGTATGCGGGTGGATAATGTAGTTTTTTGTTGATTTTTGGGAGTGTGTAGAAAACAGGGTGATGGGGTATTGAATATTAAGGAATGTCATAGTCTTACAGTCTATGGTGATCAATTAAAGATGTTTTGTCAGGATACGATCAATTTTTTGACAGATGTAAAATGTAGGGTCACAATTGAGTTGTCTGTAGGTTAGGTTAACTGACAGTTGTCTATGAATTTCGGCAATAGATTGGGTCTTATTCATAATAACGATAGCACCCCCCTTATCTGCTGGTTTAATAATAATGTTGGGGTTATCTTTCAGAGATTTTATGGCTTGTTTATCTGTGGGTGTCAGGTTGTGGCGTATCGGGTGTAGGCCCAATCTCGGCAAACCATCCACGAGCACAGGCTCTGAATGCTGGCATTGCAAAACTCCTGTCCCTTGAAATGCTGTCATTGAGGCTGGTGGAGACTGACAGTTTACGGAACTTAATGGCATTGGCAGTCCCACAAAACAATGTGCCAAGCTGATTTTATTTCAGCAGGCAAGCCGTCCCTGGTCTGCAAAAGCATGTTGTTGAGGTTAAAATTAAACATGCGCTACTAAACTCCGTCAGTAGCAATGTCCACCTGACCACCGCTGCGTGGACCAGTACCCATGGCCAGGGACGATACCTTTCCCTCACTGCCCATTGGGTCAATGTTGTGGAGCCGGGTACAGATCTTGCGAGTGGTGCTGTACGTGTTCAGCCAACTACAAGGATTGCAGGAATCAAGTCTGTACACATTGACTCCTCCTTCTCCAGTTCCTCAGAAACATCGTTGCAGGAGCCGTCACGGTCTACCTCCACATGGACCCGTGAACGCTTAATAAGAATCTTTAGTTATATAGCGGCAACAGATTACGCAGCGCTTTACAGTTTAACAGTTTCAGAACACAAGTCATAAGTAACAACGTTACCAATACAATAATTAAAGCAATATAATCCGCACATGCTCGTGAGAGCTTACAATTTACAAATATGTGGGGGAGATACAAAGTACAGGTGTTTATATACAATGGTGTATTTAGAATGATGGTCCAGCCATTTTGAGGAGTGAGGGATGGATGGAGATAGTGAATGGGCTACACACACACACTTACACATAGAATGACTTTGATTAGTGAATGTGATAGGCCGCTCTGAAGAAATGTGTTTTGAGTGAGCGCCCGAAAACATGCAAATTGTGGATAGTTCTAATTTCTTGGGGTACAGCATTCCACAGTATTGGCGCAGCGCGGGAGAAGTCTTGGATTCGGGAGAGATGTTCTTTAGGTGTAGGCGGCAATAGCGGGCAACAGATTGTATATGGGAGGTGAAGGAGAGATTGGTGTCAAACATAACACCCAGACAGCGAGCCTGTTGACCGATATGAGCACAGACGTGGCCAAACATCAACAGGCCGTCCTGAAATTAATTTCCATGGGGAATCAAAGCCACACAGCGCTGGAGCTCTGGAATGCCATAAAGCAAGAGAGCGACATGTGTATTTTGCCAGCGAATCTCCAGCCAGGCTTGGTAGTGTGTGACAATGGCCGAAATCTGGTGGCAGGTCTGGGCCTAGGCAACGTCACTCACATACCATGTCTGGCACATGTGCTAAACTTGGTCGTCCAGAGTTTTTTGAGGGACTATCCGGATCTTGATGCACTGCTGCACAAGGTCCGCCTACAGTGCGCTAACTTGCGACGTTCCACCATGGCCAGATCGCGCACTGCAGCTCTGCAACGCAGATTTTGCCTTCCTGAACATCGCATCATATGTGACGTACCCACCAGGTGGAATTCCACGTTACATATGTTGGAGCGGTTGTGTGAGCAGCAGCCAGCAGTAATGGAGTATCAGCTGCATCAGTCGCAATCAACTCGCAATTTGCGCCGTTCACACTTCACCACTACTGAGTGGGCCTCTATAATAATAATAATAATCTTTATTTATATAGCGCCAACAGATTCCGCAGCGCTGTACAGTTTAACAGTTTCATAACACAAGTCATAAGTGACAACGTTAACAATACAATAATTCAAGCAATATAAGCCGCCCCTGCTCGTGAGAGCTTACAATCTACAATGAGGAGGGGGAGCTACAAAGTACAGTTGTTTATATGCAATGGTGTATTTACAATGATGGTCCAGCCATTTTCAGGGAGTGAGGGATGGATGGGCTACACACACACACAGTTACACATAGAATGACTTTGATTAGTGAATGTGATAGGCCGCTCTGAACAAATGTGTTTTGAGTGTGGAAGTAGGGCTGTTAATGGGGATGTTGAAGTCTCCAAGGAAAAGGGTTGGTACTTCTGAGGACATGAAAGTGCGGCAGCCAGGCAGAGAAGTGGTCAAGGAACTGTGTGGGCGAGCCTGGGGTCCGATATATTACCGCTACTCTGAGGGAGAGGGGACGAAAGAGCCTGATGGTGTGGACCTCATAATTTGCAAAATCTTTATATAAAATTTACATGTTACATATTTACATCTAGTATAAAACATTTAACCATTAAGCCTACTTACAGAACAAGGAAGTGTAAAAAACCTTGTGCTTAAAAAAAAAAGTGCAAATAAAATGTGACAAGGGCAGTGTAACAAATAATTTAGGAAAAAGATAAACTAACATCAAGTGCTGTGTGCTGTGTAAGAGCCAGACACATTAACATGAAATCAGTCTGGAATAGCGGTGATTTTCTCCCCATAACCCAAGTAACATTCTGGGGAGAGGGGTGTAGAGTCAACGATCAGCAACTAGCTACGGTAGATAAAATACCTGAAAAAAAAAAAAAAGTTATTTAACATTCATAAGATACATTGTATTTAAAAAAAAAAGTTATTTAACATTCATAAGATACATTGTATTTAAAAAAAAAACAAAAAACATAAAAACTATAATACACAGCAGGATCTTTAGTAAAAACCAGACTTACCACTGTAACCTCTTAATCCTTGCAAGCTTCAACACAACGTTGACAAGGTACACAGCAGGGGTTGTCGGTCTCCTAGACAACGAGCAAACTCCTTCATGTTGAGAGAGGCCACCATCTCCTTAGCTTTCTGGTACTTTTCTGTGGGAATGAGCTTGTCTCCAACCAGCCAGGAATATCCATTGAATGGCACACCATGGTTTGGTATTAGCACCCAGTACCAAAAGTGAAGCCAACCACAGTTCCCAATTCTCATGAACTTTATTTGATATACTGGCTGGCCAAACATTAGTTTCTCACAAAGGAGCTGAAGACCCTGAGTGGCAGTAGGTGCAAGTCTCTCCAGCATGACCTGTTTGTTAGATATTTGCCGTCTACACCTAAAGAACATCTCTAGAATCCGCCCTTTTCTCACCATGGAAACAACAAAAACCCTCACTGTAGCATTGATCCACTCCCGCCTGGACTACTGCAACGCTCTATTACTTGGCCTCCCCATTACTCGACTATCCCCTCTCCAGTCCATCCTTAATGCAGCAGCCAGGGTCATCCATCTGGCTAATTGGTACTTGGACGCGTCCGCTCTTCGCCAGTCCTTACACTGGCTGCCCATTCATTATAGGATCCAATTCAAAGTACTGGTTCTCACCCACAAAGCTCTCCACAGTGCAGCACCCCCCTACATCTCCTCCCTCATTTCTATCTATCGGCCTAACCGACTGCTGCGCTCTGCAAATGACTTTCGACTAACCTCTGCACTAATCCGTACCTCCCACTCCCGACTCCAAGACTTCTCCTGTGCTGCGCCAATCCTCTGGAATGCTCTACCCCAAGAAATTAGGACTATCCACAATTTGCATGGTTTCAGGCGCTCCCTCAAAACACATTTGTTCAGAGTGGCCTATCACATTCACTAACCAAAGTCGTTCTATGTTTAAGTGTGTATGTGTAGCCCATTCACTATCTCCATCCATGCCTCACTCCCTCAAGATGGCTGGACCATCATTGTAAATGCACCATTATATATACACACCTGTACTTTGTATCTCCCCCACCTCATTGTAGATTGCAAGCTCTCACGAGCAGGGTCGGCTTATTTTGCTTTAATTATTGTATTGTTAACGTTGTTACTTATGACTTTGAAACTGTTAAACTGTAAAGCGCTGCGGAATATGTTGGCGCTATATAAATAAAGATTATTATTATATCAGAGGGAGAAGAGGATTGGGCCCTTGCCAAGGTGCCCGATTGCATCTTAAGTCTTATTGAATGTTGGAGCCAGTCCACCGTATAAAAGCAGCCATAGAGTGTCCGGGTACCTGCTTGGATTTCGATCCAAATGAAGACTACTTTGATGTACATGTACACCAATTAGAGAAAAATGACAAGGATGAGGCAGTAAGACACGCTCAGCAGAGTACAAGCAGCATTGCTTGAAGAAGTAACTTGAGCGTGATCAAAATTCAATAAATTAAAATCTCAGACTACAGTGAACACAACTGTTAGCTGTGAAAGGGCTTTTTGTGTCCTTCTACATTGTTTTCAACCAATGTATTGGATACGGATGGAAGCACGTCACACTATAATTTCAATTGAATGGAGCAGCAAGAATTACACTAAAGAAAAAAAAAAAAAAAAAGAGTGTGAGAGTGACATGTGCAGATGCCTACATACAGCGTTGTATGCCGAGCAAACTGCAGCGCGTCACCTGCACTCACACACACACCTTGCAGAGCTGTGAAAAAAACACTGCAAGGCAAAAGGAAGATGTACACAGCGGTTGGTAAACTAGCCTGCCTAAAGCACAGTACACAAAATCGCAATCTCTAACTGTCCCTCAGAGTCAGCAGAGCAGCGTTCTGTCCCGAACTGAATTAACAGCACAGTGACGCTAAAATGGCGGCTTTATCCGGCAACAATACCTTCCTTGTGTCACGGTTAGGGTAGCGTGTGTCTATTATATGAGTGTCTCTAAAATGTAACGTTACGCAGCCTTATTCTGCCCTTGGGACGCAAAAAATAAGACAGCAGTAATCATTTACTGTATAAAACTCCACCTATGCGCAACAAAACAAGCACGTTCCCTCTTCCGGTTCCTACGCTGACATGTGAGTAGGGAGTTTGGAGACGCTCCTGAATTTATCCCAGGCATCCAAGCATATCAGGCCGATAGGAGAGCATTAAAACCACCCACGGTGGTGACTTAAATATGGTGAATCGAACCAGTGAAGAACTGTAGGTCGATGCGAATGAATGTGCGATCACATGACACACGTTTATAATAACCCTTGCTAGACACGACTAACTTTGTAGACATTTGGACACACCTGAACCCAGATGGCAGTGAATATTCATTCTATTCGGCGCCACATGACTCTTGGTCCAGAATAGATTATATATTGCTCAAAAAGAATAGATGAACACTGGCGCTATACCTGTGGTGAAAGTGGATATAAAAACCCAATGATGAATTTAATAAACCGGTGTCTTGGAAGCTGCAGGTGGCTGAAAAGTGGGCTCCGTGTTAACCCACAAAACTGAGTATAATAAAATAATAAATAAACCCCGCGCTAGACCTGAGAGCACTTAGAGGACGACGATAAATCTAAAAAATTGTAAGATACAATGCAAAATGCTGAACTCACTGAAATTGCTGGGTTCAAGAGAGAGAGAAAATCCTATGGGTAATGTTCCTTCCCGACGTATATAATGTTGATATGTTGATGGAGAATATGCACAGGGTCTGGATAGGGCAAAATAAGAAATGGTGAATTTGGAAGTTTGCGAGATTATATATAAAAAATAACTGTAATTTTCTTGTACTTACGAACGTATATGGGTATTATATTGCGTTGATTAGCAGATTCAAAAATAATGCTGGACTAGATGTATTATGGATCCAAAAATAGGTTCAAGATATATTCCTGCTCAAAGCCGTTTTCTAAGGAAAGGTTATTGAATAATTATATATGGATATAGGTGATATGTATAAAAATCACATGTGGCTACTATACTTACAGAGCATATGGATGATAAGATTTGCTGTGAGAGGAGCCATAATGCTGAATGACAGTGAATATTAGAATGGAATAAAATTGCGAGTGTATCTCACATTTAGCAATATTGCCACAGCTTCAAAGGTTTGCTGTAATATATAGTATTAATGTTTGCACAGAGGATCCACTAGAAAATGCTTTGTAAGCTTTCTATAACGTGATACTCACTAGATATATTTGACTCAGATGTATTGCGGGGGGTGGCGCCGCATGGCAGGTAAGTAGTGAGTGTATCTCACGATTGGCAATATCACCGCAGCTTGGAAGTTTGCTGAGATAAATAATAATGTAAGCACAAAGGAGTCTGCTCAGAAATAGCCTAATAAACTTTCGCTGACATGGTACTCACTGTGTGCAGATAGATAGGTTGATGAAAGACTCGCCGTAATGCTCACTAAGAGAGAGCGTTTGTTGGAAGAAAAAGTCTACACACACTCGGCGTGCTCCGGCTGGAAGCAACGCCTGAGTTAGCGACAGTGAGGGGCGGAACAATGTGGTGACGTCACAGATCTGCTTCGCCTGTATGGAAGTGCAGGGGTGTGCAGGGGCTTGAATGTACTGACGCATTTCAAGGGATCACAGTCCCTCTTCCTCAGAGCAAAAACAAATTTATTATTTTATTAGATTATATATTGCTATCACAGGAGCTATTAAGGGGAGTGGAAGAGGCAGATGTGCACAACGTAGCTATATATGACCAGTTGACCACGCGCCCGTATCAGTGACCCTGCCAGATATGGTGCAGATGGGGCCAGACCAAACTTGGCGCTTCCCGACCTATTTGTTAATGGATGAGAAGTTTCGACATCAGGTGAAGCAATGGTGTTTTTAATATGTAAGGGATAATGGAGATACTAGGGATAGGCCGGAACTTTTATGGGCAGCAGGGAAGGGAGTAATGCGCGGGAAACTAATAGGTTATCAGACAACGCTAAAAAAGAAGATAGCGACAAACTACTCGCAGGCTAGCAGGATATTACGCGATAGGTACACGGCAAACAAGACAAGTTCATCAACACAGGTTAAAAATAGATGTAATCAGGCTAAGGCTGACTTACACGTATGGGTATATCGACGAGAGAAAGCAGTAATAACAATTATAGAGCCGATGTATATCGTTATGGTAGCAAATGAGGGAGACTATTAGCACGACTAGCGAAAGGAAATCACATTCGTCATCAACATATTACAGCGTTAACGAATAAACATGGGATCATGAACACAGACTCTCGAAGCATAAACACCATTCTACAAGAATACTACTCAGACTTATATAAGGTGGAACATACGGATAGTGCGGAGGGTAACACCTTTGTAGATGGAATACGGTTACCATCCATCACAAACTATCAGCTTCTCCTTTTAAAAAAACAAATTGAGGTGACGGAAGTGACAGCGGCGATAAGTTACTTGAAATATGGGAAAGCTCCAGGACCTGACGGGTTTACAGCCAAATTATTAAAATTATTGAGTGAGGATATCCCGTCCACATTGGTACGCACCTTCAATCATATATTGGAGACAGGAGGGTTGCCCAGCCATTCAAACATGTCACACATGAAGTTGCTACTAAAACCAAACAAACCTTCACATCTGCCTGGATCCTATCGTACATTCTCACTCATTGACCATGATATCAAGATTTTGTCCAGGATCATGGCAGATCGTTTGAGTAGCATTGTTCCTACGCTGATAGGGCGATCACAAGTGGCCTTTGTTAGCTACTTTGTTGGCTACTATCAGTCTCACTATGCATAACACATGTGTGCAGTGGGCAGTATTACCTTTGCCTTCGGTGGAGTAGGAAAACACCTCTCCTATCGAAGTGTTAGTTGGGGAGATGGAAGATTTGCCACCGGGACCTGAATTGTAATACTTAAATGTGACAGGTGACAAATTTGGTAAGGCGCAACTCCGCGGCCCCTACATTGAGTCTAGCCCGTGAAAATTTACTGGTTGTCAATGGGAACCCCAACACCCCGGGGCAGCTACAGTATTTCAACAATTAGAGCTGAACCAAGATTTGCTGTATCAGGTTTATAAAATACATGTGGAAATTTTTTAGCAATTGCTGCTACCGCAGTCATATCGGAGGTTGGTAATGGACTTAGCGCATGCGCATGTACTAGGGTGACATTTGTGCCAAAAGAAAACCCTACACAGAATTATACAACGGTTTTACTGGCTGAGGGTCTATCAAGAAGTTAAACGGTATTGTAACTCTTGTCGCATGCGCCAGGTACACAGTCCTCAGCCTCATTTTGTGAGTCCCTTGGTGCCATTAAAAATTTTAGAGGTCCAGTTTGAGAGAATACCCATGGATCTGGTGGGGCCGGTTAATAAATCAGCAAGGGGTCATCAACAGGGGCAATAAAAGGGGCACTGTGTGGGTCACCAGTTTTGAGCACACCCGAGTTCAAAAGAGAATTCATTGTCCAGACTGATGCGTCAGAGGTAGGTCTGGGTGCCGTGTTGTCTCAGGACTGGAGCTTAACGGGGAGGAGCATCCCATTAGTTTCCTGAGTCGAAAACTTACTCCATCAAAAAACAGAGACAGCATTGTAGAGAGAGAGTGCCTGGCGATAAAGTGGGCACTGGAGTCGTTGCGCTACTATTTGTTGGGGATAACATTTTGTTTTGTAGCTGATCATTCCCCTCTGACTGGCAGTGTTGTAGCCCAGGGAGTAGAGTTCAGGTGGTAGAAAGATGAACATAACAGGAGACTTGGAAAACGTTGGCAAACAGTTATTTAATCTGAAAACGGACAGGCAAATTCAGGTGAGATCCATGCCTTATTCATTTTCAGAAAAATAAGCCGGTCTACATTGTCTGAGGATAGTCGCATGCGACGGTCTGTTAGTACACCACCTGCAGCACTAAAGACGCGCTCAGATAATACACTGGCAGCAGGGCAAGCCAGCACCTCCAAGGCATACTGGCTAAGCTCTGGCCATGTATCCAGCTTAGAGACCCAAAACTTGAAAGGGGAAGAGGCATCTGGGAGTACACTGAGAGGGAAAGACATGTAGTCTGTCACCATCTTACGGAAACTTGCTTCCTGGTGAATGGAGCCGTCTCGGATGGTGTAGTAGTGATGGGTAGTTCGTGAGTGAGTAGTTCAAAATGAACTAATCTTCAGAGTGAACTAGTTCATCTAGTTCACCATCCTGACACAGATTACTTCATTGTGAACTAAACAGTAAGTGGGAGGAGACAGAGAGTGATCCAGGTTCATACAGCTCCAGGAAGCTCCCTGCTCTGTCTCACACTGGCTCTTTACAGCTCTTGATGCTGGAAAACAAGGTAGTAAAACACTATACCACACATCAAATACAAATATAATAGTAATAATAATATTATTAATAAAAACTGAAATTGCACACACAGTACACAGACACAGCTCATATGTGTGTATGAGAGAGTGTTTCTGTGTGTAGTTCATGCCTCTAGCCTAGAAGATCAGTCTTGCTAAAATCTTTAACACTGACCGCTGTTCTGTTCTTAAAATGGTGGATGCTGAACTGCTTCTCAGCCCCCTCATACACAATCATTATGTGGCACTGCTGGGCTCAGTGAGAGGCATCAGATTGAACTAGGCTGTCCTGAGTCATTCTCAATAGAACATTTTGTTCAGCAGTTCATCTAGTTCATTTAGTTCAGAGGTCACATGATGCATTTCCTATCAGCTCCTCACAGGATAGGGTGGAGAAAAACTGAACTAAATGAACTAAATGAACTAATCTTTTGAACTAATCTTTTCAGTGAACTAGTTCATGGTGAACTAATCACCAAAATTAACTAGATTTCCCATCACTATGGTGTAGACCTTGGTGGCGCTGTCACAAAACTTCGCCACATTTGTAACATACAGCTCTTGCCCTGTGCAGAGGCGCTGCTTGTGCTCCCTCTTGTTGCAGAGGTGTCTACAATGCCTCGACGCACAGAGCTGCTTTGTAAAGCAGTCAGCAGCGCTCTCGGCTGGAATGGAGAACATTATGGATTTCAACAGTGTGTCTTGGTCCTCCAGAATTTTACGGTCCCGGTTCAACGGTATGATGAGGCTTTGTAAGTTGTCCCGGTAGCGAGGGTCTAGGAGGGTGTACACCCAATAATCTGACGTGGTGAGAATGTGGGCGATGCGGCGGTCGTTTCTCAGGCAGTGCAGCATGAAATCAACCATGTGCTGCAGACTCCCAACTGGCCAACAAACGCTGTCCTCTGGAAGAGCGTCACACTAATAGATTTTTGTAAATTTAAAATAGAATAAAGCAGCACCAATTTTTGAAAAATGACAAGGATGAGGCAGTGACAGACACTCAGCAGAGTACACGCAGCGGTGGTTGAAGTAAGTGGAGCGGGATCTACACTCCTCCAAAAAATTTAAACCTCAGACTAGAGTGAACACTGAAACACAACTGTTCACTTGCTGTGAAAGGCCTTTTTGTGGACTTCTATTATGTTTGCAAGCAATGTATTGTATTTTGATGGAAGAGCGTCACACTAATAGATTTTTGTAAATTTAAAATAGAATAAAGCAGCAGCAATTTTTGAAAAATTACAAGGATGAGCCAGTGACAGACGCTCAGCAGAGTACACGCAGCATTAGTTGAAGTAACTGGAGCGTGATCTGCACTCAAAAAAAAAAAAAAACTCACAGACTGCAGTGAACACTGAAACACAACTGTTCACTATCTGTGAAAGGCTCCTTTGTGGACTTCTATAGTGTTTGCAACCAAGGTATTGTATACGGATGGAAGCACGTCACACTATTATTTCAATTGCATGGAGCAGCAAGAATTACACTGAAGAAAAAAAAAGAGTCTGTCAGTGACACGTGCAGATGCCTACAGACAGCGTTGCATACAGAGCAAACTGCAGCATCACCTGCACTCACACATACCTTGCAGAGCTGTTAAAACAACACTGCAGGCAAAAGGAAGCTTTACACAGCCGGTGGTAAACTAGCCTGCCTAAAGCACAGTACACTAAATCGCAATCTCTAACTGTCCCTCAGAGTCAGCAGAGCAGCGTTCTTTCCCTAACTGAGTTCACAGCACAGTGACGCTAAAATGGCGGCGGCGCCTTTTATAGTGCATTCTGACATCATTTCAGCATCCAATCACAGCCATGCCATTAGTTAACATGACCGCAGCAGTACAGGATGTGCCCACACTTCTTAGGATTCCTCATTGGCTGACTAAAATCACATTGCCTCTCAAAGAATTATGGGAACTTCCGATTCCGGTATACGATATATGGAAAATATCGGAACTAAGTATCGGAATTCCGATACAGCGAATATCGGCCGATACCCGATACTTGCGGTATCGGAATGCTCAACACTAGTCACCACAGTAGAAACATAACCCATTGCGCTTTCAAAACTCATGACGCTGAGACCCAGAAGTCACTCCATCACACTGCATGGGCCTAGGAGCTGGCTCACAAGGCAACACCATCTCACGCATACCTCTGCGCTCACGCAAACATCTGTCAATTTGAATAGCCAATGACATAGAATCATTGAGCCAGAGGGGACAGGGAATCCCACCATAACATCCTTTACATTCTCTGACAGCCCCTTCCGAAAAAGGGCTGCCAAAGCATCATCATTCCATTTGGTCAGGACTGCCCACTTTCGGAATTTCTGACAGTACAACTCAGCGTCTTCAAGACCCTGATTTAACGCCAACAAGGTTTTTTCAGCTTGATCAGTGACATTAGGTTCATCGTACAATAACCCCAGAGCCAGAAAAAATACATCAATATCATTCAAAACAGGATCCCCAGGTGTCAGGGAAAAAGCCCAATCCTGAGGGTCGCCGTGCAGGAGAGAGATGACAATTTGAACCTGCTGTGCTGTGCTCCCTGAGGACTTAGGTTTTAAGGCAAAAAACAACTTACAGTTATTTTTGAAATTCAGAAATTTAGCCCGATCCCCCAAAAACAAATCTGGCATGGGAATCCTAGGTTCCACCACCGGCAACCTAGCAAGATAGGTAGCAATACTCCGAACCTCAGTGGCAAGCTGATCCACACGGCCAGACAAGTGTGCAAACTCCATTGAGAGAAAAAAAAATCCTCCTCAGCATCCAGAGAAAAAGAGGGAAAAAATGCAACAAACAGGAAAAAAAAATCTCTGACAACTCTGACAACTTTTTTTTTTTTCTTTCCACACTATTTTTCCCTTCTGTGAGTACCATATAATTTTCAGTTTGGGTCGGTGATACTGTTATGTTTCGGTAGCTGAGGAGAAAAAGCAAAAACGGCAATACACCAGAGAGGCTGGAACCTATTGGATTGCAGTAACCTGAACTAACCACACAACTAGAGGTAGCCGTGGAGCATTCCTACGTTGATACTAGAAGCCTCGTCACAGCCTGAGAGATAACTACACCTAAAGGCAGACAGATGAAAGCTATCTGCCCCGGAGCATATCCCCAAAGAAAATAGGAAGCCCCCAAACATAATGGCGGTTAGACAAGAAGAAAGCACGGACACAGACAGAAAATAGAATGAGCAAACGCTGGGGCCCAATCTGTCTAGACAGAAAAGTACAGGAAAGAATTCTGACTGCAATCCAACAAAAAACCCTAAAAAATACCAACTCTTCTGATTGCAAAAACACCTGAGATCACACGATCTCCACCACCTAAATCAGATTTCTGGTGTAACAAAACTAAGCCTCAGCCACTGAAAAAACAGGAAAAAGCAAATGAACAAATAACAGTGGCTACAGATAAACTGAGAGGAGCACAGGCCCCAGGAGGGAACCCAGCTGACCTCCACAAAAGTGCAGAAAACTATTCAAAAAACAAGCACAAAAAGAAAAGCAGAAAATATCTTATCTGAAAGCAGATGATGCAGGCAAGACTCCAGCAAACTTCCAAATGAACCAGGAACCACAATTGAGACAAGAACAATTGATCACAGGCGACCATCATGGGAGGGAACCTCCCTTATATCAGTCCAGTCAGTGATCCCAGATTGCCATTCCTCGCTGGAAGATTCAGTACTGTCTGTAACCACCAGAGGAGCCTCGGCTCAGAAACCATCTCTAGCACATTCATAACAGGCGTCCAATCTCAATTCCAGCCAAAAAAGTCAAATGGCGCTGCTTCCCTTCCGAGCTCTGCCATGCGCCCAAATAGTGGTTTACCCCCACATATGGGGTATCAGCGTACTCAGGACAAATTGCACAATAACTTTTGGGATCCTTTTATCCTTTGAAAAATAAAAATTGGGGGTGAAAAGATCATTTTTGTGGAAAAAATATGATTTTTAAATTTTACGGCTCTACGTTATAACCTTCTGTGAAGCCCTTGGGGTTTCAAAGTGCTCATCACAGATCTATATAAGATCCTTGGGGGTCTAGTTTCCAAAATGGGGTCACTTATGGGGGGTTTCCACTGTTTAGGTACATCAAGCACTCTCCAAACGCGACATGGTGTCCGCTCTTGATTCCAGCCAATATGACATTCAAAATCTCAAATGATGCTCCTTCCCTTCTGAGCACTGCCGTGCGCCTAAAGATTGGTTTTCCCCCACACATGGGGTATCGGTGTACTCAGGAGAAATTGTACAACAAATATTGTGGTTCATTTTCTCCTGATACCCTTGACAAAATTTAAAAAATTGTGCTGAAAGAAAAATTTTGGGAAAAAAAGTTAAATGTTCATTTTTTCCTTCCACATTGCTTCAATTCTTGTGAAGTACCTAAAGGGTTAATAAACTTCTTGAATGTGGCTTTGAACACTTTGAGGGGTACAGTTTTTAGAATGGTGTCACTTTTTGTATTTCTGTCATATTGACCTTTCAAATTCACTTCAAATGTGAGGTGGTCCCTAAAAAAAATAGTTTTGTAAATTTTGTTGGAAAAATGAGAAATTGCTGGTCAACTTTTAACACTTATAACTTCCTAACAAAAAAAAAATTTTGGTTCCAAAATTGTGCTGATGTAAAGTAGACATGTAAGAAATGTTATTTATTAACTATTTTTTGAGACATATCTCTCTGATTTAATGGCATAAAAATTAAAATTTGAAAATTGCAAAATTGTCAAAATTTTTGCCATATTTCCGTTTTTTTCATAAAAAACGCAAGTTATATCGAAGAAATTTTACCACTATCATGAAGTACAATATGTCACGAGAAAACAATCTCAGAATCGCCAAGATCTGTTGAAGCGTTCCAGAGTTATAAGCACATAAAGAGACAGTGGTCAGAAATGTAAAAATTGGCCTGGTCATTAACCTACAAAATGGCTTGGTCGTTAAGGGGTTAATAATGTGGGACAGCCTTCTTAAGTAAAATTAAGTAGTCTTGCCTTTCATTGGACACACCTGCCAAACTAATTAGCACAAGTGTCTGTAATTGCTTACAGTGATGTAAAGAGCCCTGACACACATCACCATCAATGAGTTTAACTGACAAACAAAAAAATTCTTATCTTATCACTCCTAAACAATTTTTGCATAATAATTTGGAACACAGTGTAATCCTCACGTCCTAACTTATTTTAGAGTAAAGGCTGGGTCTCACATAGCGATACACCAGCGATCCCGACAACGATCAGGATCGCTGGTGTATCGCTACATTATCGCTGCTGAGCTGCCAAACAGGCAGCGATCAGGCAGCGATCAGCACAAGCGACACTGCGGGTAACATCGCTTAGTTACCCGCAGTGTACCTTGGATACCAGCGCCCTGATGCAGGGAGCTGGTATCCAAGGTGCACAGCGGGTTTCTAGGCACAGCCCCGCGCCTGGAAACCTGCTGTGTACCTTGGTTACCAGCGGATCGCTGGTCTCCCGCCTGTCACATGCAGCGATGCGTGCCTGTCAGCGGGAGACCAGCGATCAAAAAAAGGTCCTGACATTTCAGCGACGATCAGCGATACCCAGCAGGGGGGCTGATCGTCGCTGAATGTCACACACAGCGATATCGCTGGTGAGCTCGCTGCTGCATCACAAAACTAGTGACTCAGCACCGATCTCGCTAGCGATATCGCTATGTGAGACGGGGGCTTAAGAGAATAATTTGTTGGCACTAGGCCAATCTTTTCGGCTTTTTGGCACAAAGTCAGAGAAAAAAAACAGACAAAATGTTTAAGAAAGGGAAAAAGAAAGGATGGTTGTGTGGAGATCCCTGGCTGGACCAGGGCTCCATACAATATTATAGCACAGGAAATGCGTTTTTGTGGATTGGCAGAACCCTGGGAGAATAAGCTCAAAGGGTCAGCACCCAGTGATGTTGTTGATGTACTCAGGGGTGTCCCCGCAAAAGCGAGTAATGTAGTGTCTTTAGGATGGTGTATGTGGATTTTACTCAGTGCATACCGAGTTATGCATGAGCAAAATACCCATATGCAAAGAAAGTTGTCGGAAATGGAACAAAAAGTGATGGAAATCGGGGGCAAAAAGTGGTACTGGAATGCAGCACTAGATTGATCTGCAATAAGCTAGAACATTATCAAAGCATTGCAGAAAGGGCTGCTGTAAAGATAGCTCAAAATAAGTATAAAAAACGCAGAGGTAGACTTAACAAAGAAAACATGCATAAAAGTATTGCATCCACCTCTGTAGCCTGGGATCCGGATCATTGGGATGGAGATGTGTGGGATACCACCTCCTCTGATGAGGACTGGGAATATTCCCCAAATCCTACTATTAATCCATCCTGTAGGATTACTGAGAAACCCATTAAAAAGAGATCTGAAAGGACAAAATATGAAACAACACGAGTCCAAACATGGGACGGTGGGGGAAAATCCTCAATATGATGAGGATGGGCAGCCCATCTGGGTAGAAGACGTAAAACCTCACATCCGTAGTAGAGTGACTGTGGAAGTTTTTTTTTTTCCCCAAAAATGAGATAGAGGGTTGGAAAGATAGAGGTGGGACACCTGATGTAGGCATACAAAGCCCCTACTGTAACCGCCCCTTACACTCCTAAAATACCAAGTCATGCTATACCCCCTGCCCTGATTCCCTCATGGACTAATTTAATTGCAGATTTTAAATAAAAGTTAAACATCCCCTGGAAGTTGTGTTTGAACAGTTTATCATTTTTGAAATTGTTTAATGATGTTTGTTTTTCTTCTAGAGTTTTTAAGAAGAGAAATATTCCTGTGAGCATACTATGATGTATGCGCTGGCTGAGAGATATGATGAATTGGATTGGGTTTTGGTGATGCATAAATGTGCATTTCTCACTTGAGGATTTGTAATAGACCTTGATGTTTTAAAAGGCAAAGACCACAACAGATGTAAGATGATTCTGTATGTGGGAGCCATGTGAGAGAAACATACAAGGAAAGAGGGGAGTGACATCACAGAATTTAAGACTAGTGTGAGATGACTGGTGATATTCTGGGGGTTGACGAAAGAAATAGATGACTTATTTGTGCTACATGTTTTCTGTGTCACTGTATGTTGTTTGTGCAACCCCTGTATTTCTCATGGAAATCTTTTATTAAATTGGTTCACAGCCAAAGAAAAATCCACGTGGTATTTTTTATTTTTATTTTTTATGAGCTCATTCTTTCTATTTTGTTTGTACTTTGGTTTTAAAAGGAACTCCTTTCAGTCCACTAAATGTTGGATTGGGGGGTGGGATATGCAATTAACCTTTTGTTTGTTTGCAGGAGTGAAAGAAGAAACCATTGGCAATTTGATTAACATGTAATTACAGTGCACAGTAAATAGTTTTTTTTGCAGTGATGAATATATTTTATTTGACTTTTATTTTTGAGTTTTTCACATTTTTTTTGGGGGGGAGCTCCCGTGCATATGGGGTTTTAAAGAACTGATACGTTAAATAAATGATTTTATTGAATGTTTGCTTGTTAATGTTGGTCTTTTGTGCTTGGTATAGCTTTTTTCACCAACACCTGAGTGCAGTATTAGCATGCAATACAAATGTGTGGTTACCCAAAGTGTGTATTTTGTTTATATGTAAGTGAGAAACGTTCCTGCTTACTGAATGAATGCATTAGGTGAAGCCAGGGACAGTGTGTGTTGATATAATGAGTTTGCTATGATGTAAAAATTTTAATTTGCTAAAATTGGGTTAATAACATATTGGTTTTGTGTTCTGTTTTCCCTACAAACTGTAGAAACATGTAATTGTACTGATTTTTGATTAATAATAACATTATTTTTGTAATCTTGATTGACATGATTATACTGGTAGTTATGATCATCGTTATTATGCAAATGTGGTTGACATGAATTTGATATGTTTGATAACTGGTGTTTGATATTCAGGAGTTATGATTTATTTCGGTGTATAAGTCCATACATATATGATATAAATATATATTAATTAGTAGTTATCATCTAGAATAGAAATATTTGTTTGCTACAGTAGAAAATTTTCAAAGGTCATTCTGGGCACAGTAAATGGACCAAAGAACCTACAGTAATTTTGTTTTATTCAAGAGGTTGGAGAAACAAGCCACGAAGGATCAGGACTTTGAATCTATCATGGACTGAGTTATCTTGGACAAGTTACTCTACCTTGGACTGTTGCTTTGGACTGAGTTTCCTCTGCCAAGACTTTGGAACTTTTTCCAAGTGTGATTTTGAATTTCCCTTTCCCGCAGTGCAGGCTGTATCCGTTCATAAGCTGCAAAATGTCCAGTTGAGTGCTGAGACTGAGTCCAGATGCTGTTAACCGTCACCAGGATGAATACTCATAATCGCCAGCTGATGCCAAATGTATAAAGTGAGGCCCTGAAGAGACGCAGCAATAGAAGATGGAGGGACTCTATGTTCAGCCTTGGACACCTGCACTCCCCTCACCCATTGCTTTGGTGAAAACGAGGGGTTAATGTCATAAAGGGCAGGGACAGATTACTCTTTAGAGTCTGTTCTTTTGCTATCCAGGGAAAGTAGTGAAGTCACTTTGGCATTAGGCTAAATTGTGATGAGGGCACAATAATCCCCTTGCTTTCCCTGCAACAGAGACCAAGTAGGTTTGTGGTCTAAGAAGATGCGAAGAAAGAAGATTTCTACAAAGACATTTGATATTTCAGTACCTGGTGGTCCAATGTTTTTTTTTTGTTTGTTTGGTCCAATGTTTGTTTGGTTTTTTTTTTTTTTTTTTATTTTAAGCCCAGGATGTTGTTGTTTTTTTTACCAAGGGGTTTTCTATTGGTAGCAAATAAATATATACTGTGAGACAGTGAATAGGTGCATACTATATCTCGCCCAGGTTTCTTAGCTGGGTCGCATAAGGAATATAGGAGTGAAGGTAGGATGGCAGTACAACGTTCACTCCACCCCCCATCCAGTACAGGCTTGCAGCTCAAACCCTGAGTACACACAGTTGCTTAATTAAGCAGCCAGAAATAGGTGGTAGAGTTACACAGACAGGGCTCTCAGTCTGAATCTGGCTTCAGACGCTGCTGGAGTCTCCTGCAGGCCAAGCTCTGGTAATTACATAACATGTGTTGTTTTGGCCAGGCTGTTAGAGTCTAGACCACGGTAGTGAGGGAACTAACAGTGTCTAGTTAGCAGCCTGCCAGGCTTAGGATTTTGTTTTATGGTTTTGTTTTATGTTTTGTTGCTGTGGACTTTAATAAAAGCTGGTTGACGCCAGTTTGCACCAGTGCTGCTGTCGGTGATTGGACTCTTTATGCCACTCCGTCTACCCGAGACGGCAATCCCAGAGCTATATACCCCCTGAACTGGTTACAATTGGTGCTCGAATGCGGGCGGAACAGTGGCTAAAAACAGCAGCAAAGTCTGTCAAAGCAGCCTTAAAGAGACAGTAACACTAATAGTGTCTGCACAGAAAAAAAAAAAAGCTGAACTTGCGGTAGAAAAGACTTTGGAGTGTGCATGTCCTGGGTAAAGGCTGCCGGTGCCGGGACAGACAAGTCTGACAGCATTGAGGCGCTGCTCAAACATATGGCGCAAGTTAGTGTGCAACAGCAGGAGACTAACCGATTGCTAATGGAGCAGATTGCAGCACTATGCCAGGCTCTCAGCACCTCGTCCCAGAGTGATGACGCAAGGTCACCTGCGTTGTCCGCTGTAAAGAAGGCGGTAAAACAGACCCTGCAGAAGAGGACGCCTCATGACGATGTGGAGGCATATCTCGCTATATTTGAAAGGCTGGCAGAGAAGGAGAATCTGCCACCATCTGAATGGGCCATGGTGGTCGCACCCTATCTGACTTGGGAACCCCAAAAGGCCTATTTTGACCTTAGCGAGCAGGACAGCAGAGACTATGCCAAGCTGAAAGCAGAGATTCTTGCCCGGCTGGGTGTTACGGTTGCAGTCCGTGCCAGGAGAGTCCATAACTGGAGATACAGTTGGGACAAGCCTGCTCGCTCACAAATGTATGACCTGATTTATCTGGTAAAGAAGTGGCTGGAGCCTGACGTCAGCAACCCTGCCCAAATGGTCGAAAAAGTTGTGATGGACTGGTACATCTGAGTCCTTCCTCCTGAGGTGCAGCACTGGGTCGGACAGGGAGATCCCAAAGACGCCAATCAACTGGTCAGCCTGATAGAGAGGTACTTCGCCACCAAAGACTACCTCCGTGCCCAGCCGTCCGAGCGGTCGTCATTTCGGAGTTCCTGGCCTCCGACACCTCCCGGTAAGAGAGTCCCAGCTGTTGGGGTCAGGGGGGCTGCTGATAGACCGGGTCAGCCCCGAGGGGACATGTGTGAGGCAATGGCGGATGGGTCCCTGTCGGAAGTCCCCAGGCCTAGAAAGGTTTCCCCGTCTGAACCCCCAGACCTGAGACAGTGTTGGAGATGCCGTGAACGGGGTCATGTTTCAGCCAACTGTCCACTAGTGGGGGAACCTATGGACTGTGATGCTGGAAGGTCCCTCTCTTTCCTCGCGGAACCCATGTGCGTGGCCACCCCAGCCGAGGAGACTGGCCCACAGGTGTCCCAGGTGGTTATAAATGGCTGCCCAGTACAAGCCCTCCTAGACTCATGGAGTCGAGTGACTCTGGTACATGCCAGCCTGGTTGTTAGGGGCTTCATCCCCAATAAACACCTGAGCGTGGGGTGCATCCATGGAGACGCCAAAGTCTACCCGGTGATTTCTGTGGACTTGGTCACAAAACTCAGGGAGGTCTCGTATGAAGTGGGGGTCGTGAAGAACCTGATGCACCCAGTCATATTGGGTCATGAGTCAGACTTTCCCCTGTTTTGGGGTCTCTGGAAAAAAAAAGGTTCTACCGGACAGTGTGATGAAGCTCCTACTGAGGTTGCGCGGTCCATAGGGGCGAAACACAATGCTAATGTGTTGTTGAATTTATGTGATGATAATGATAATGATGAATTTCCTTTGCAGATGATGTTGGGAAAGAGGATAGTGGTTCTCTGGAACAGAATGTCCCTGACCTACCTGTGTCCCGTGACCATTGTGGGAGTGAGCAGTTGCGAGACTCCACTCTTAAAAATGCCAGGGAAAGTATAACTGTTCTGAATGAGATCCCAAAAGAGCCCAGCTCTGATAAAAGGTTTCCCCATTTTGCCATGAACAATAACCTGCTATATAGGGTCCCTAAGGTTATGCCATTGGTTAAGTATCACCTGCAGAGAGCCCAAGCAGCTCAAAGCAGAATATATAATCAGTCAGCAAAACTTAGGACTTTCAACCCCGGAGATCGGGTCCTGACCCTAATTCCCACGGTGGAAAGTAAGTTTTTGGCCAAATGGCATTGCCCCTACGAGATAGTACAGAAAGTGAGCGAGGTCACCTACAAAGTACATCAACCAGGGAGACGGAAGCCCTACCAGGTCTATCATATCAACCTGATCAAGCCCTGGAGGGACAGAGAGTCATTGTTGGCCTCGAGTAAATTAGAGAAAGGGTTAATATGGGAATTTCTGCAGAAAAATCAGCAGAGGTTTTCAGACTTGCCCGGCCAGACTTCTCTAGTGAAGCACCATTTCTCGGTAGAGCATAGGCCTGGGAAGTTACAGGGTATTGCCGATGCCTTGTCCAGAGTTCACTGTCTCTTTGGGGTTGTTAACCAGCCCTCCGGTCTGGAGAAGAGGGGGGATATGTGAGACAGTGAAGGGGTGCGTACTGGACGGGGTGTATATCTCGCCCAAGTTTCTTAGCTGGGTCGCATAAGGAATATAGGAGTGAAGGTAGGATGGCAGTACGACGTTCACTCCACTCCCCATCCAGTACAGGCTTGCTGCTCAACCCTGAGTACACACAGCTGCTTAATTAAGCAGCCAGAAATAGGTGGTAGAGTTACACAGACAGGGCTCTCAGTCTGAATCTGGCTTCAGACGCTACTGGAGACTCCTGCACGCCAAGCTCTGGTAATTACATAACATGTGTTGTTTTGGCCAGGCTGTTAGAGTCTAGACCACGGTAGTCAGGGAACTAACTGTGTCTAGTTAGCAGCCTGCCAGGCTTAGGATTTTGTTTTATGGTTTTGTTTTATGTTTTGTTGCTGTGGACTTTAATAAAAGCTGGTTGACGCCAGTTTGCACCAGTGCTGCTGTTGGTGATTGGACTCTTTATGCCACTCCGTCTACCCGAGACGGCGATCCCAGAGCTATATATCCCCTGAACTGGTTACAATACATATATGGAACAATGCAATCAATGTTAAATGGCATAGTTTAGTGGCAGGTTAATTAATTAAAGTGGTTGAAACCAAGGGTGGATTGTAGTAATAGTTATTATTAATGGTTTCAACACTCCAATTAATTAATTTACTAATTATTGATATGGTATGTATATATATTATACTTTCAAGGCAAAAGGTCATTGAAAGTTGTTCAGCCAAATGGTCAAATTGTCCAAGCAGAGCAAATAACTGGTTTCTGCTACAATCTTGACACTTATCTTCTTAGGAGTCTTTTGAATTTCAAAGATGAGAGTACTCTAATCAGTACTTTCTCAGAGATTTTATCTTGTTAACTATATGTTAGATACTAATAAATGCAGATATAGAAATATGCTAATTAGGCACTTCCAAATCAATAATAAATTCAAAAAAGCAAGGAAGCATAATATGCCATAAAAGGTTAATTTTTATTGTAGACAAAAAAATCAGCAAAAATGCATAAAGATTAAAAAGTAGGGACAATAATACAAATATAACCGCTAACAAATCAGGATATAATAAATACTAATAGTATATTGCACATATAGCTATGGAGATTAGATTATTAACTCTTTTTATAAAAAAGAGATATATAAATAAATATCTCTCAAAATAAGCAAGTGCTTAAAATGAATAATTAAACAAGTGTCCAGCAAGTGCTTAAAACTTGTCCAAGCAGAGCAAATAACTGGTTTCTGCTACAATCTTGACACTTATCTTCTTAGGAGTCTTTTGAATTTCAAAGATGAGAGTACTCTAATCAGTACTTTCTCAGAGATTTTATCTTGTTAACTATATGTTAGATACTGTCTAAAGGCCCCGTCACACATAAGGAGATCGCTAGCGATCTCGTTACGTCTGACAGGTAGCAACGATCAGGCCCCTGCTGTGAGTTCACTGATCGTTACAAAGCTTCCTGGACCATTCCTGGGTCGTTGCGCTCCCAATGGGCAGTGTGCATCGCTGTATTTGACACCTAACCAACGACCTCGTAAGCGATTCAGAGCTGAAACACGTAGGCGTGCATAAATTGGACTTTTCTGCGCCCCTCGTCCCCGATTGGTGGTCGCTACAACCGTTCTCATTTCCCGCCGTGCATAAAGAAAGCAACAAAATAGCGATTCCATCCTTTGTTTCTGACCTTGTGCTGGATTGCAAATCTTAGCATAATTCTCCGGGTTGTGTGGAGTTACAGCCGAAGAACACTACAATCCACAAACCAGAACGCTTGTCAGGAACAAAGCCCAGATGAATGGATACAGAGTCGCAGCCGAAGAACGCTGCTACGATCCGAACCAGAACACAAACAGGAACAAATGGACGGAACTGCTACAACGTGGTTTTATTTTAAACCTGCCGCCCAATGAGAATGCAGTAGTGTCCACCAATCGGAGATGATTGGTGACACAGTACAGCCCCTATCAAGGTGTGGATCGTTGAAATAGCTGCTGTGTGAAAGCGTCCCAACGACCAACAAGATCGTTAGTTAGATCGCTGGGGCGGCCGAAATCGTTGGGAAGTTCTGCATGTTTGACAGCTCCCCAACGATCACGATACGGCTCTCCAGCGATCTCAAAATCGTGACGTAATAACGATCTCGCTAGAGATCTCGTTATGTGTGACGGGGCCTTAAGTCTCAAGTACATATACCTTGAGACATCAAAGTCAATATACAGCTGTGTATAAAAAGGGGACCCCGTGTCAGAGAGGCAGGGACATTCCAGAAGATATCGTGGACGCACGGCTTCTGTGATGACAAGACCAAAGTATTTCCTTCTCGCTGACACTGAGGTCCCTACAGTGGAGAAGTGATGTTACAATACTTGGTAATGTATTGATGCTTATTTCTCTATGAACTAGAACTCATATTAATTGTATGATTCACATGAAAAGAATTAACAAAAACAGGGTAATATTATATCTACCATTCCATAATTCTGCATTATCTTGATGTAATCTTAATAAATTGTTACATTATTGTTTTACCATAAAACTGTATTCAGTGTGCCTAATTTGTATATTAGTGAGCGTTACATAAATAAGAAGGTACCCGCCCTGTCACTTTGACGTGGTAAAACAGGAGCTTATTTCATGACTCAGTCACCGCCATCTTGGTACTCTTAATGAAACATAGAAGCAAGTAGGTTATCATAGAAGACTGTGAAAAATAGTATATACTGCAATACCATTCAAAAGTCTACTAAGGGACTGAAGAAAATAAAGTAAAAAAAATGCTTTAAAAAATTTCCAGTTCAAAAATAAAGAAATAAAAATTATTACAAAATAAAAAATTTTGAAATATTGCAGCGTCCATAATATTCTGATCTATCAAAATGTAGACTTATATGTTTGTGTGGTATACACGTTAAAGGGAAAAAAATGTTATAATTTTTTTTTTAGTGGCCACACTTTTCCCAAAGAGGTAATATAAAGCAATCAAAACATTGCATGTGCCCACAAATGATAAAAGCAAAAAATGTCAGCTTGACATATAAAAAACAAAGCTGAACGAAGGTGCATCAACATGAATATAAAAAAATAAAAAAGCTATCACTAACAGAAAATGGCGACATAAAAGAATTCGTCATTAATAGTCACTTAAAATATACAGGTTTCGTATTGCTGCCATCATACTTACCTGCTCAGTGATTTTGCCATATTTACTGGACAAAGTATAGCGTAAAAACAAAACCCCAGAGAAACATTGGCAGAATTTTTACAGCATTTCTTACAATTTGTTTTTTTTTCTATTTTTATAGTACGTTATATGGTAACGTGACTTTTATCGTTCAAAACTGCAACTCATTCCATTAATATATTATTTTCACTATACAATACATGCTTTTCAAATGCCACATTCATATTTATCACGTGTTTTTACAATACCTTAATAATCTACACAAGGGTGTTGATATCAGCTCTTCCCTGCATACAGCTTAAGTGCTGCAGACAATGTAGAAGGTTCAAGGTTATTTCAGTGCTTTCCATTATGGCTCAGATGTACACAACACTTGTTCCACCAACAAAGAGGTAAAAAGAAAATCTAAGCACAAAGTAAATGCTCAATGCAAGTCACAGGAACACTTTTGCTGGAAATATATAGAATAAGGTGTTGTTCAGGAAGAGAACACAAACAATAGCCTCTGATTGGATTTTCAGCCATTTCTCAACCAATGTCAGTTCAGTGAAGCATTGATGAAACACAAGCTATCTAGTCCAGTGTATAACCAATTAGTGCATAATAATGTATTGTTATTAAGTACAGTATATAGCTACAGTACCCTGCTCATTAAAGAAGCCCTCCTCCTCCTCTCATCAAAGTTTCTATCCCCTTAATATATTGTTATCATCATATTATACAGCACTGTGTACTTACAGTTGCTCATTTTGCCTTTCTACCCAGCTAATTCTTCTCTTTTCCATTAGGTCTATGACATCATGTGATTAAAAACTGGCTAGCTGAATCCTTCATATCCCAACTTAGCAACCAGAAGTCTCTTTTCCCTGCGTGTCTCAGCATTATGGCTCGTTCAGACAATTGTAAGTTCAGCCCGAGCGCAATCCGTCAAAACACTGGATCACACTCAAACCAATGTTATTTTATGGGGCCGTGCACATGTTCAATTTTGTTCAATTTTCTCCTCGGACACAGTCTGTCCAAGGAAAAAAATCAGAGTATGCTCAATTTGAATCCGATATTTGTATCACACTTAGCCCTGCAAGTTAATGAGTCCGTGAAAAACATTAGACTGCAGTTTGATGACATCTGAATGCGGTACTATTTTCAATTACTGACACAATGGGGAAGATGGAGAAATTTTGTTTTCCCATATTCTCCACATCCGAGAAAATTGGATCACCCTATGATCAAACTCTGATCAGAGTGTGATTAGCATTATAGGCCTGATTCTCTCAGATGAGAGAAAATACAGTGTGACCCAAATCTTAGAACTACAATTCTATGTCACTGCAAAGTCCCTGGCAGCCCAGCTCCAACATCTCTTCAACTCCTGACCCAGTAGCTATGCCTCCCCTTGCTTTATATGTCTTCTTTGTTTTTCCCACCCATCATTTAGAGCCAGAACAGTCTCCTGCTCAGTGCCTTCACAATGCATTATTATAAAGTGGCCGGGAGCAGTAGTCATGAAAGAGCTGCTGTATGGTTATGGTCTGGCACTTTACAGGAAAATAGTGTCCCAGCCCCAGACTGCTGTCAGGTGTGGGGTGCATTACACTCATTTGTAGGCCACAGGTCTCTCGTATCTCCAGGCCTCCATCCTCAGGAGCAGATGCACACAATTCAAGGGACAACAAGTTCATTGCAACAAGCAAACGCTTACAGGTCAGTTCAAGTTTATCAGGGTGTAATATGTGGGATAGAGCACAGTTCATGTTTCTTACATTCTAAGCACAATGCATCTTCAGCCCTACCACTCATTCATCCTGGACTGTTCCTAAGCCCACTGACTCCTTCAGCCTCAGTGATTCTCTTCAGCAGCGAACCCAGGATCCTCCACCTTACATCTACATACAGTTGTGCTCAAAAGTTTACATACCCCTGCAGAATTTTTGCTTTTTTGGTCTTTTTCAGAGAATATGAATGATAACACCAAAACATTATCTCCATTCAAGGTTAATGGTTGGGTGAAGCCATTTATTGTCAAACTACTGTATTGTCTCTTTTTAAATCATAATGACCCAAAACATCCAAATGACCCTGATCAAAAGTTCACATACCCTGGTGATTTTGGCCTGATAACATGCACAGAAGTTGACACAAATGGGTTTCAATAGCTACTAAAGGTGACATCCTCACCTGTGACCCGTTTGCTTGTAATCAGTGTGTGTGCATAAAAGTTGAGTGAGTTTCTGGAATCCAGACAGACTCTTGCATCTTTCATCCAGCCACTGATGTTTCTGGATTGTGAGTCATGGGAAAAGCAAAATAATTGTCAACAGATCTACGGAAAAAGGTAGTTAAACTGTATATAACAGGAAAGGGATACAAAAAAATATCCAAGGAATTGATAATGCCAGTCAGCAGCGTTCAAACTGGGGCTATGTAGAAACAAAACCATGGTCAGGTAGATCAACAATAGAGTTGAGCGATACTTTCCGATATCCTAAAGTATCGGAATCGGAATGGTATCGCCGATATCACTAAAATATCGGCGATACCCGATATCGATACCGGAAGTCCCATGTAAGTCTATGGGAACAAAATATCGAAATTAAAAAAAAACCCATTCTTGCCTTGTTGGTTAATTGTACATGAAGGAAAACAACAAAGACTAATGTAGAATGTATTGGGGAAGGTTGAGGAGACATTAAAGGCATAGATGTTTAACCCAATCAAATGGAATAGCATAAATATTTTTTTTTTTAAAGATGTTCGGATTGACGAAGAAATTGACAATGTTAACGTTTTTTATATTTTGGCAAATATGTATATTACACAACTTCCATGCTCTTCATCTTCACCTTTTAACTTTTCACACACTTTCTCCTTCATAATCTTCTGCAGCATCATCTTTTTCATCAAATTATTCTTCATCTTCACCTTCTTTATCTTCTTCTTAAACTTCTTGCTATTCATCTTTGTTAACATTACTCATATTCTTCTTATTAAACTATTATTCTTATTCATATTCTGCTTCATCTTCTTCATCATATTCTTATTTGTGACAGAGAATCCTGTACTTGTAATCTGTCAAAGTATGAATTTTTCATCCTTCCGTTCTTGCTGTCACAAAAGATTTAAATTACAACAGTATTTGTCCGTGTTCAGTTTAGCCTGCAGCAGCAGGCATTTTCCAGGGGCACCACGAGGAGGAACGGACTCACCCCCATACACTGCTTAGTCTTCTTCTGCTTAGAATTTAGAGCATATATTTTGCTCTTCATTTTGGTCTTATACTTCATGTTCTTCTGCTTTTAGATCTTCTGCTTATTGTTCTTGTGTCTCTTGTTCCGTATCTTGTATTTGTAGCACAATCTTGTACCAGCTGATGTTACTGGGACACGGTTACTAAGCAGGAGGTACCTGTGCTCCAAAGCACTACCAAGGACCAGCAGACGTTGCTGGAACTCGGATACCGAGATGGAGGCACCTAGGCCAAAGGCACTGTGGAGAACCAGCTGACGGTACTGGAACCCGGAGGGGCAGCAGAAGGAAAAGAGCCAATGGCACAACCGAGGACCAGCTGACGTTACTGGGACACGGTTACTAAGCAGGAGGTACCTGTGCTCCAAAGCACTACCAAGGACCAGCAGACGTTGCTGGAACTCGGATACCAAGATGGAGGCACCTAGGCCAAAGGCACTGCGGAGAACCAGCTGACGGTACTGGAACCCGGAGGGGCAGCAGAAGGAAAAGAGCCAATGGCACAACCGAGGACCAGCTGACGTTACTGAACCCCAGTAACACAGGAGCAAGTGTTGACTGTGCTAACAGCACTTCCGAGCAACAACTGGCGGTGTTGGAGCCCAGGGTCAAGGAGGATGTTTAAATACTAGATCAAGTAATTTCCTTGTTACCTGTCAATTTTAAATGTCTATACTTCAAACAAGAGAAAGATAACCTTTACTACCATAAGATGATGATTTCATTTAAACTAATATCTAGATAAATAAAGAATTGACAAACATAAACACATACATTAACATGTTGAACAGCAATGCAAACCACAAAATAAATTAGTTAAGGAATCTGCTATACGGTTGTACATAAAAGCATACAAGTACATATCTGAATCCATTAATGATGGATAAGTAACAGTATGTACACCATTTTTATTGTATAGACAATGAATGTCTGACTTCAAAACATCATCAGCATTACAAGTTATCTGTGACATTACTAAAATGTTACATTTGCTGAATAATGTCACTAAACAGTTTATACAAAATTATACAATTTCCATCATGTAATACTCATAATATGTGGCAATAATCATGTTTATTAACAAACATAACCTTTAAAAAGTGCATAGTGCATAGTGAAAATTGCTATTTATGCCTGACTGTCGACTTGCAAGCATGACAACGGATAGATAAGGTATATATAGATGACACTGCATAGCCACAGATGGTGAATGGCGATGTAATACTGTACCTCAATAAAGTGTGCGTCACTACTACATAATTTTTTTTATATAGCTTTATAAACAGGGTACGTGGATGTATGCTTGCGCCTTTGTTTTGACGCACAGACTGCCTTCCTGCTGAGACGCGTTGGGTAGTGAACAGTTGTGTGCAGTGTTCACTGTAGTCTGAGGTTTTCCTTTTTGGAGTGCAGATCACGCTCCAGTTAGTTCTTCAACCACTGCTGGTTGTAGTCTGCTGAGCGTGTGTCACTGGCACATCCTTGAAATTTTTCTCTAATTGTTGCTGCTCCACTCTATTACAAATAAATAAAATCTATTAGTGTGACGCGCTTCCATCCGTATACAATACATTGGTTGCAAACACTATAGAAGTACACAAAGGGGCCTTTCACACCTACTGAACAGTTGTGTGCAGTGTTCACTGCAGTCTCTGCGGAATAACCACACTTAGGCCTTATAACTTTTCAGACTTTCTTTATCAATCTACCAAGATGAAGAAGGCAGGGAGTAAGGCACGTGGTCGTGGAGTTTCTTCAGGGAGAGGACGTGGGGATTCTGTGGCTGCTGCGGCCCCCAGTGACACAGCATCCACCAGTTTTCCCCCGGGCCGTGAGCGTTCCTTTATGCGCACTTTTGTAGGAGCTCGGAGTACCCCCCTGCTGCGGGAAGAACAAATTGAAGCCGTTGTTGTTTGGATCTCAGCCAATGCATCGACTTCAATTGCTTCCACCTCCTCTCAGGACCACAGCACTGTTGGGCAACCATCTGTCTCTTCACCGCCTGGCAAATTGCCCAGGCAGTCAGAGAGTTCTGTACAGGAGCCAGCTGAGTGTCTGCTTCTGTTCTCAGAATCTATTGGCTTGCAAACAGGGGCCCAGCCAAGCAGCATTCTGTAATGTGAAGAAGAGGGAGTATGCAGTGATGCGCAACAGCTGTGTCTCTCTGAATCTGAAGAGGCGGGTGAGACAGTGCCGATGGTCAGCACACCGCAGAACGCATCTGATGATGATGATGAGACCCAGGTGCCAGTTTCTGTTGAGCATGGTGCTGGCCAGACCACCCAACAGCAGGTGTTGGAAGAGGGTAGTGGAGATGATGAGGTCCAATACCCAACATGGCATGAAGAACAGGAAGGTGGTGGGAGCAGCTCAGAGGAATAATAATAATATTTATTTATATAGCGCCATCATATTCCGCAGCGCTTTACAGTTTAGCAGTTTCAGAACACAAGTCATAAGTAACAACGTTAACAATACAATAATTTAAGCTAAATAAGTCGCCCCTGCTCGTGACAGCTTACAATGTACAATGAGATGGGGGAGATACAAAGTATAGGTGTTTATATACAATGGTGCATTTACAATGATGTTCCAGCCATCTTAAGGGACTGAGGGATGGAGATAGTGAATGGGCTAGAGACACACACACACTTACACAGAATACATAGAATGACTTTGATTAGTGAATGTGATAGGCCGCTCTGAACAAATGTGTTTTGAGGGAGCGCCTGAAACCATGCAAATTGTGGATAGTCCTAATTTCTTGGGGTACAGCATTCCAGAGGATTGGCGTAGAGCAGGAGAAGTCTTGGAGTCGGGAGTGGGAGGTACGTATTAGTGCAGAGGTTAGTCGAAAGTCGTTTGCAGAGCGCAGCAGTCGGTTAGGCCGATAGATAGAAATGAGGGAGGAGATGTAGGAGGGGTGCTGCACTGTGGAGAGCTTTGTGGGTGAGAACCAGTACTTTGGTTGAAAGCTGGGAGAGGCCTAGAGAAATGGTTAGTGATAGAAGGAAGATAGAGGAAGACATTGCCCCAACGGTACAAACAGGAGGGAGAGTTAGGCTGCAGACTCGGTTGCCTGTAGCCTCCAGTTTGGCACCTGTTCGGAGCAGTTGTCTTCCAAAAGTCAAAACGTGCGCTCCCAGGACTTGCACTGCGTGGTCCTTTTTTCACACACCTTGCACATGATATTTGCTATGTGAAATGCAAGCTGTGTAATCAAAAATTAAAAATAGCTAAAAGTGTCAGTCACCTCAATACCACAAATATGTGGAAACATGTGCGGACAAAGCACGTAGTTGAGTTACAAAGACACACTGGAGATGTAGGCCAACCTACAGCAGCACCTACATCTTCAGGTTGTGTTGAAGCCTCTTCATCGAGCTCACACACAGCTGGTTATGCTTCCTCACAGGATCGCCATGGAAGAACCTCGGCCACTGTTGTCCAGAGACAAACTGTTATTCCAACAACAGCAGCAAGTTCCCTGTCATCCTCACACTCCCAGGCCACAAAACAGCCAGCGGTAGCACAGGCATGGGATAAAACACGGCCATACTCCGCAAACCATGCATGAGCACAGGCTCTGAATGCTGGCATTGCAAAACTCCTGTCCCTTGAAATGCTGTGATTCAGGCTGGTGGAGACAGACAGTTTCCGTAACTGAATATCATTGTCAATCCCACAATACAATGTGCCAAGCCGATTTCATTTCAGCA
This sequence comes from Oophaga sylvatica, assembly GCA_033576555.1. Taxonomy (NCBI): domain Eukaryota; kingdom Metazoa; phylum Chordata; class Amphibia; order Anura; family Dendrobatidae; genus Oophaga; species Oophaga sylvatica. The sequence goes on from JARQOD010000004.1 coordinate 478,340,199, forward strand.
GGCAAGCCGTCCTGGTCTGCAAAAGCATGTTGAGGGAAAAATTAAACATGCGCTACTAAAAGCCCTCAGTAGCAAGGTCCACCTGACCACCGATGCGTGGACCAGTACCCATTGTTATGATCTGCTACAACCAGTAAGGAAAGAAGGGAATTCTGTCCCTACAATACAACTAAGCTGAATCCCTACGATGTAACGGGGAACCTGATCCTGCGACCAGACCCGCTAAAGTCCTCATCTAGTGTGAACGAAGACCTATAGTTGCGAGGGAGTAATCCCTACAAGATCTAGGGACTGGGAGAAAAGGTGGACACCTCCTAACATAAATTGTAGCATGGATAATTAAACAGAAAAATAAATACTTTGTGATCCTAACATCAAGCAAAACTCACAGATTAAGGCACCTAAGCACCCGGCTAGCTTAACAGTAGATAATACAATGAAGTCAAGCAAAGCCAGAAGGGCGAGCCAGACTAAATAGGGAAAAAAGGTCATGTGACCAGCAAACTGAAACAAAACCTAACAAGAGGGTTTTTAACACCCATGGCCAGGGACAATACCTTTCCCTCACTGCCCATTGGGTCAATGTTGTGCAGCCGGGTACTGATCTTGCGAGTGGCGCTGTACGTGTTTCTGCCAACTCCAAGGATTGCAGAATCAAGTCTGTACACATTGATTCCTCCTATTCCAGTTCCTCAGAATCATCGCTGCAGGAGCTGTCACGGTCTACCTCCACATGGACCCGTGAACGTTTACCTGTTGCGACCGATATGAGCACAGCCGTGTCCAAATGTCAACAGGCCATCCTGAAATTAATTTCCATGGGGAATCTTAGCCACACAGCGCAGGAGCTCTGTAATGCCATAAAGCAGGAGAGCGACGTGTGGTTTTTGGAAGAGAATCTACAGGCAGGCTTGGTAGTGTGTGACAATGGCCGAAATCTGGTGTCAGCTCTGGGCCTTGGCAACCTCACTCACATACCATGTCTGTCATATGTGCTCAACTTGGTCGTGCAGAGTTTTTTTGAGGGACTATCCGATCTTGATGCACTGCTGCACAAGGTCCGCCTAGAGTGCGCTCACTTGCGACGTTCCAGCATGGCCAGATCGCTGATTGCAGCTCTGCAACGCAGATTTCACCTTCATGAACATCGCATTATATGTGACGTACCCACCAGGTGGAATTCCTCGTTACATATGTTGGAGCGGTTGTGTGAGCAGCAGCCAACAGTAATGGAGTATCAGCTGCATCAGGCGCAGTCAACTCGCAATTTGCGGCGTTCACACTTCACCACTACTGAGTGGGCCTCTATAATAAGAATAATAATATTATTTTTTTATATAGCGCCATAATATTCCGCAGTGCTTTACAGTTTAACAGTTTCAAAACACGAGTCATAAGTAACAACGTTAACAATACAATAATTTAAGCAAAATCAGCCGCCCCTGCTGGTGAAAGCTTACAATCTACAATGAGGTGTGGGAGATACAAAGTACAGGTGTTTATATACAATGGTGTTTTTACAATGATGGTCCAGCCATTTTAAGGAAGTGAGGGATGCATGGAGATAGTGAATGGGCTACACACACAGAATTACACATAGAATGACTTTGATTAGTGAATGTGATAGGCCACTGTGAACAAATGTGTTTTGAGGGAGCGCCTGAAACCATCCAAATTGCGGATAGTCCTAATTTCTTGGGGTAGAGCATTCCAGAGGATTGGCGCAGCGCGGGTGAAGTCTTGGAGTTGGGAGTGGGAGGTTCGGATTAGTGCAGAGGTTAGTCGAAGGTCGTTTGCAGAGTGCAGCAGTCGGTTAGGCCGATAAATATAAATAAGGGAGGAGATGTAGGGGGGTGCTGCGCTGTGGAGAGCTATGTTGGTGAGAACCAGTAATTAGAATTGGATCCTATAATGAATGGGCAGCCACTGCCAGTGTAATGAGTGGCGAATAACTCTATGAAGGATATCTGCCACGTTTTGCGTGCGTTTGATGAGTCAACGCGGATGGCGAGTGCAGATGATGCACTAGTCAGCCTGACTGTCCCCCTTATCTGCCTGCTTCAAAAAACACTGCAAGCACTAAGGCATGAGGTTTTGGAAGAGGTGGAGGATGAGGAGTCACAAATTCCATCACCTTCTGGACAGTCAGCGCAACGTGGTTCCTCACAAAGGGCTGGAGGACTTTCAAAGTACCATGCTGTATCAACAATTGAACCTCCAGAGTCGCTGTCTATATTTTCATAACCATTACAAACTTTTAATGTATTTACAAAGCACATAATGTACATTTTTTGTCTATCCTTTTGTAATGCTATTGTGTTTCCATAAACTGATGTTACAGAATTATGATACAAAGTTTTTAAATTTTGAGTTTTAAATTTTGTAAATTTATATGTATTTGAAGGACTTTGTGAGGAGGATGAGGAGTCACAAATTCCATCACCTTCTGGACAGTCAGCGCAACGTGGTTCCTCACAAAGGGCTGGAGGACTTTCAAAGTACCATGCTGTATCAACAATTGAACCTCCAGAGTCGCTGTCTATATTTTCATAACCATTACAAACTTTTAATGTATTTACAAAGCACATAATGTACATTTTTTGTCTATCCTTTTGTAATGCTATTGTGTTTCCATAAACTGATGTTACAGAATTATGATACAAAGTTTTTAAATTTTGAGTTTTAAATTTTGTAAATTTATATGTATTTGAAGGACTTTGTGAGGAGGATGAGGAGGAGTCAATGGAGGAGGAAGACATCGCTCCAGAGGGAGGTAGACAATGCTCTAGTCAGTATGTAGACCAAGGGTGGGGTGATGCACAGCAGGCGGAGATGACGCCTCTTGCAGGGGACAACGTTTCTTGGCCAGTTGGGAGTCTGCAGCACATGGTTGATTTCATGCTGCAGTGGCTGAGAAACGACCGCCGCATCGAACACATTCACACCACGTCTGATTATTGGGTGTACACCCTCCTAGACCCTCGCTACCGGGACAACTTACAAAGCCTCATCACACCGTTGAACCGGGAGCGTAAAATGCGGAAGTACCAAGACACACTGGTGCAATCCATAATGTTCTCCATTCCAGCCGAGAGCACTGCTGCTGCTACTGATTTACAAAGCAGCTCTGTGCGTCGAGGCAGTGGAGACAGCTCTGCAACAAGAGGGAGCACAAGCAGCGCCTCTGCACAGGGCAAGAACAGTATGTTCCAAATGTGTCGAAGTTTTGTGGCAGCGCCACCAATGTCTACACCATCCGAGACGGCTCCAGTCAGCAGGAGGCAACATTTCCGTAAGATGGTGACAGACTACATGTCTTGCCCTCTCAGTGTACTCCCAGATGGCTCTTCCCCATTCAAGTTTTGTGTCTCTAAGCTGGATACATGGCCAGAGCTTAGCCAGTATGCATTGGAGGTGCTGGCTTGATCTGCTGGCAGTGTATTATCGGAGCGCGTCTTTACTGCTGCAGGTGGTGTACTAACAGACCGTTGCATGCTACTATCCTACGATAATGTAGAACGGCTTACTTTTCTGAAAATGAACTAGGCATGGATCTCGCCTGAATTTGCCTGTCCGGTTTCAGATTAACTAACTGGTTGACAACGTTTTCCATGTCTCCTGTTATGTTCATCTTTCTACCACCTGAGCTATACTCCCTGGGCTACAACACTGCCAGTTGCTGCTCAGAAGTGTCGTGTCCACAGACCAATACACAAGCTATAGTGATAGTGGGGTTCAGTAACGCCTGCTGTTCCCCTGCTGTGTGTCCGGCAAAAATTACTGCTACCTACCTACACATGTTTAAAAAAACATGACATGTTAAAGTGGCTAGTGCTACACATAGATATCAGGCTACACCCTTATTTCTAAGCTGTAAACAAGTGAAACGTCAAATTTAAAACCATTCAATGATTAGTGTTGGTAACAAATCTGTAACTAAATAATGTGACATATTATGGCAGATATCCACATGTCTAACACAAATGCTAACACAAAAGCATACTTATGCTATAGGGTACTGATGGTGAACCTTCTCACTCCATAACTTTGACCAATCCAACTCACATCATGCCTCAAATGCTGCAATGTTGGAAGTGCATAATGTGGGTTGAACTTTGACAACAGCTGCAGTGCGAAGGTTATCCTTCTGTGTTCTTGGCTTTTAAATAAAAGCATACAAGTAAATATAATAATACATTGTTGATTAAGGGACATGATGTACACCTGTAATATTGTGCAAACAATGGATGTAGGACTATTCCTCTTCAACATTACTTATATTTGTGTCATTTGAAAAAATACATATTTTAGTTAAAAATTAAAAACCCATGTTCAGTAGCTGTGAAAGGCCCGTTTGTGTACTTCTATATTGTTTGCAACCAATGTATTGTATACGGATGGAAGCGCGTCACACTAATAGATTAGATTTATTTTAAATGGAATGTAGCAGAACCAATTGGAGATAAATGAAAAGGATGAGCCACTGAGACACGCTCAGCAGAGTACAAGCAGCAGTGCTTGAACATGTAACTGGAGCGTGATCTGCACTCAAAAAAGTAAAAAACACAGACTGAAGTGAACACTGAAACACAACTGTCCACAATCTGTGAAAAGCTCCTTTCTGTACTTCTATAGTGTTTGCAACCAATGTATTGTATACGGATGGAAGCGCGTCACACTAATAGATTAGATTTATTTTAAATGGAATGTAGCAGAACCAATTGGAGATAAATGAAAAGGATGAGCCACTGAGACACGCTCAGCAGAGTACAAGCAGCAGTGCTTGAACATGTAACTGGAGCGTGATCTGCACTCAAAAAAGTAAAAAACACAGACTGAAGTGAACACTGAAACACAACTGTCCACAATCTGTGAAAAGCTCCTTTCTGTACTTCTATAGTGTTTGCAACCAATGTATTGTATACGGATGGAAGCGCGTCACACTAATAGATTAGATTTATTTTAAATGGAATGTAGCAGAACCAATTGGAGATAAATGAAAAGGATGAGCCACTGAGACACGCTCAGCAGAGTACAAGCAGCAGTGCTTGAACATGTAACTGGAGCGTGATCTGCACTCAAAAAAGTAAAAAACACAGACTGAAGTGAACACTGAAACACAACTGTCCACAATCTGTGAAAAGCTCCTTTCTGTACTTCTATAGTGTTTGCAACCAATGTATTGTATACGGATGGAAGCACGTCACAGTAATAGATTTGATTTTTTTTTCTAATATAATGGAGCTGCACCAATTCCACAAAATAAAAAAAAAAAAAAAAAAAAAAGAGTCAGTGACACATGCAGATGCCTACAAACAGCGGTGGATGCAGAGCAAACTGCAGCGTCACCTGCACTGTCACACACACACCTTGCACAGAGCTGTTAAAACAACACTGGCAAAATGAAGCTTTACACAGCGGTTGGTAAACTAGCCTGCCTCAAGCACAGTAGTACACAAAATCGCAATATCTAACTGTCCCTCAGAGTGAGCAGAGTAGCGTTCTGTCCCTTACTGAGTTCACAGCACAGTGACGCTAAAATGGCGGCGGCGCCTTTTATAGTGCATTCTGACATCATTTCAGCAGCCAATCACAGCCATGCCATTAGTTAAGATGACCGCAGCATTACAGGATGTGCCCACACTTCGTAGGATTCCTCATTGGCTGACTAAAATCACATTGCCTCTCAAAGAATTATGGGAACTTCCGATTCCGGTATACGATATGGAAAAAGTATCGGAATTAAGTATCGGAATTCCGATAACGCGAATATCGGCCGATACCCGATACTTGCGGTATCGGAATGCTCAACACTAATCAACAAGAATTTTGCCGACAACTGCCTTGAAAATTGTACAGGATGCAAAGAAAAACCCACAAATAATATCAGCTGAAATACTGGACTCTCTGAAAACTAGTGACGTGGCTGTTTCAAGATGCACAATAAGGAGGCACTTCAAGAAAAATGGGTTGCATGGTTGAGTCGCCAGAAGAAAGCCATTACTGCCCAAATGCCACAAAGTATCTTGCCTACAATACGCAAAACAGCACAGAGACAAGCCTCAAAACTTCTGGAACAAGGTAATTTGGAGTGATGAGACCAAAATGAAATTTTTTGGCCACAACCATAAACGTTACATTTGGAGAGAGGTCAACAAGGCCTATGATCAAAGGAACACCATTCCTACTGTAAAGCATGGAGGTGGATTGCTGAAGTTTTGGGGATGTGAGAGCTACAAAGGCACAGGAAACTTTGTCAAACTTGAAGGAAAGATGAATGCAGCACGTTATTAGCAAATACTGGAGGCAAATTTGCAATCAGCCCGGAAGCTGCGCATGAGACGTACTTGGATATTCCAATATGACAACGATCCAAAACATAACGCCAAGTCGACCTGTCATTGGCTACAGCATAACAAAGTGAAGGTTCTTGAGTGGCCATCTCAGTATCCTGACCTCAGTATGATTGATGTACCAACTAAAATTGTTAGAAACAACAGCACAGTAGACCACGTATCAGACAAACAAACCACAGAGGCTTGCCTTCATTTCTACATATCATTCCTATATGAATGTTTTGAAAAACTGCATTTTGGAACATTGGCCACTCTTGGGTAAGGCATATCCTACTATTCCTGAATTTAATGTTCCTCCTTTAATTTTCTATAAGAAACCCCAGAATATCAGAAACTTATTAGTGAAGGAGGTCATAGGTTCAAATAGACAGACACAACGCCAAATGACACTGGCAACTCAAAAACAGGGAACGCTTCTGGAGCGCCCGCCAGGGTCGTGGGGAGTACTCGGTAATGGGCCGGTTCTTAAGGGGATGTGTCACAGCAGCAGTGACCAAGTCCATGGCCCTGGGCATCCAATGAAAATGATGATAAGGGGATGATATTGTTTATGAGAGATATAGTTTGTGACGCCACCTGTGGTATTCGGCAAATAAGATGGTAGCCGACGCTGCAGATTCAGTCCACTGGGGTAGTTGTTGATGCAGCAGAGTTGGTACAGCTCTCCACAGGCAGAGCTATTCCCCAGGGCAGTGATAGTGTAAAATGATGATGATGGTTGTTGTAGTACAGGGCTGAGGTGACGCAGCAAATAAACCAGAGGACATAGCAGTATGCAGTCTTAACAGGTTTTACTCACAGTTCTGGTGTTACAATCACCAGCTGAGGTGCTGTGTCCTCAGGGTCTGTGGTCCAGTCAGCTCTCAGGTAGCTTAGGGTGCATGTTGCCAGAACTCCCTTAGATGTTCCTTTCCTGGCCGTCTCACTACGCTGGCTACCGCCTCTTCTGCACTGCACCTTCACACACAGTGTCCTCAGCCAGTAGACTCGCATCTTGTCAGGCGACGTTGGTCAGACCCCTGGATCCTATATGTCTGCCTTTTCAGTGAATGTGTTGGATGTGGTTACAGCACATGCAGATACCGCAACCTCCGGTTTTCTAGCTGAGTCCTAAGTTTCTCCACTAGTTTTGGGTCCGGTCCCCTAACTGCGACCTGGTCCCTCCACTGACCACGCTGGTGAATACAGGCCCCACGGATGGATTCCTCACTATTCGTGCCCGTAGGACCCCTTCTGTCCTCTCGGGAGCTTCCTTCTGTCTCTCCCTCTCAATTCTCTCTCCTGCTTTTCTCATTCAATCCTTCTCCTCCGGTCTCCTCAGACCAACTAACTTCTTCCTGCTTCTTGAGCTCCTCCCACTTTCTCTACCTTCCCCACTCACTCCCCAACACCCTTTCCTACCCAGCCTGGGATGAGGCCATCCTCCCAAAGGGTACACCCAGATACCCCGACTGAACTGTGGTGTTCTGGGTGTGAGTGTTAGAGTCCTGGGTAGTGCCCCCTCCTTACCTGTGAGTGGGATACCACACCTCTGGATGAGGTGCAGTACCTCTGTGGAGACTGAACCGTCAGGGGCACCATATACCCCCCCGTTAAACACAGCACGTCCTTGGGCTGGAACAGAGCAAAATTGGTGTTACTGGAAAACATGCAAACAATTTTTGGACATGCATGTCAACAGGCAAACTCTTTTTCCCTTTATGGGAGGCACATTTTCTTTAATGTTGCATAACAATAACAGCAATAGAATATAAAATGACTCTCTATAAAATATTATCCCAAAAAAAGGCTAAATCAACAAATGCTAATCCATACCAATACAACAAAAACCCAAAAGAAATTAGCACCAAGGAGCAGTATATAAAAAATATGTAAATTTTTTTAATACAACAATTATTAAAATACAATCAATAAATGATATATGAGGATAAAATAACAAGGGATTCGGCAACATCCAGAAACCACATATAGCTGGTAAGGTATGTAGAGTAAATCGAATTCCCGTATATATCAAAATATACCTATAAAGATATCCACAAGGGCGTTCACAGTTGATCATACATGTATCCCTCAAATAGAGATAAAGTGCATAGTGCAATATAATGTGATCCAAAAAATGGACCTACCAAAAGTATATATATATAGAGGGAAAATATTAAAGAATATAGTACATGTAGTAAACATAAGTTACCATCTAAAACCTAAAATAGTGACAACCAGTGATTCACAGATCCATAAATATCGCCAATAGTAAAATATCAAAGGATATACAAGAAAATAGAAAATGGTATATATATGTCTCAGAAACCAACCTTGCTAAAATGTGGGCAGGAAGACCCCAACGCGCGTTTCGCTATATTGCTTCTTCGGGGGGCGAAGCCGAGCTATAATTTTTTCTTATTTTGGCCCACAGAGAAATATGAGGTCTTATTTTTGCGGGACGTGTTGACGTTTTTATTGGTACCACTTTCGGGCACATGACATTTTTTGATCGCTTTTTATTACGATTTTTGGGACACATAATGAACAAAAATCAGCAATTCATGAATTTCTTTTGGGGGGGGTGTTATATACCGTTCCGCGAGTGGTAAAATTGATAAAGCAGTTTTATTCTTCGGGTTAGTATGATTACAGCGATACCTCATTTATAGCATTTTTTATGTTTTTATACAATAAAAACAATTATGCATGAAAAATAATTATTTTTGCATCGCTTTATTCTGCGAGCTATAATTTTTTATTTTTTTTCTGATGATACTGTATGGTGACTCGTTTTTTGCGGGTCTTTTTGATCGCGTGTTATTCCACTTTTTATTTGGCTGTATGATCACAAATCATTGTTTTTTTGCCTTGTTTATTTTTTTAAGGGGTTCAAAAAAGGGATTAACTAGTGGGACAGTTTTATAGGGCGGGTCGTTACGGACGTGGCGATACTAAATATGTGTACTTTTTTTGTTTGTTTTTTTTATTTACATAAAGAAATTAATTTTTAGGGATTTTTTTTTTCTTTATTTAGGATTTCTTTTATTACACATGTTATTTTTATTTTTTTTTACATTTTTACTTTGTCCCAGGGTGGGACATCTGTTGTGAATAGGCTGGAAATGAGTTCTGAGCGGAAGCTCCCTCTGGTGGTTACAAACGGTACTGGACTGTCCAGTGAAGATTGTGAGGATTGGGAATCAGGTGTTACTGACTGGTCTTATATAAGGGAGTCGCCTTCCCATCAGGGTTGCCGGTGATCAATTGTTCTGGTCTCAATCCTTGATTCCTGTTTCCTTGGTAGCCTGCTGTGTCGTGTCTGAATCTCCTGCTAACAGATAAGACATTTTCTTCTTTTTGTTTTTGTGCTTGATTTTTGCATTTTGTCCTGCACTTCTGTGGGGGCCTTCAGGGTCCCTTCTGGGGGCTTTTGCCCTCTCAGTTCAGTTCAGCCACTGATGTTTGTACATTTGCTTTTTCCAGTTTTTTCAGTGGCTGCTGTTTTGTTTTTGGTTACACCAGAGAACTAATTTAGGTGGTAGAGGTCGTGTGATCTCAGGTGTTTTTGAAATTAGTAGAGTTGGTGCTTTTCAGGGTTTTTTGAGATTGCAGTAAGTGCCCTTCCTATCCTTTTCTATTTAGTAAGTTTGGGCCCCAACGTTTGCTCATACTATTTTCTGTCTGTGTCAGTATTTCTTCTTGTCTAACCGCCATTACATGTTTGGAGGCTTTCTATGTTCTTTGGGGATCTGCTCCGGGGCAGATAGCTTTCCTCTTTCTATCTTTAGGTGTAGTTAGTTTCTCAGGCTGTGACGAGGCGTCTAGGACCAACGTAGGAACGCTCCACGGCTACCTCTAGTTGTGGTGGTTAGTCAGGGTACTGCAATCTCATAGTTTCCAACTGCTCTGGTGATTTCCTTTTTTTTGCCTGCTCTCCTCAGCTACCAAATCATAACAGTATCACCGGCCAAAACTGAAAATTATATGTACTCACAGAAGGGAAAAATATTGTGGAAAGAAAAAAGTTGTCAGAGTTGTCAGAGATTTTTTTTTTTCTGTTTGTTGCATTTTTTTTCCCTCTGTATCTCTGGGTGCTGAGGAGGATTTTTTTTTTCTCTCTCAATGGAGTTTGCACAGTTGTCTGGCCGTGTGGATCAGCTTGCCACTGAAGTTCGGAGTATTGCTGCCTATCTTGCTGGGTTGCCTGTTGTGGAACCTAGGATCCCCATGCCAGATTTGTTTTTAGGGGATCGAGCTAAGTTTCTGAATTTCAAAAATAACTGTAAATTGTTTTTTGCCTTAAAATCTAAGTCCTCAGGGAACGCAGCGCAGCAGGTTCAAATTGTCATCTCTCTCCTGTGCGGCGACCCTCAGGATTGGGCTTTTTCCCTGACACCTGGGGATCCTGTTTTGAGTGATGTTGATGCGTTTTTTCAGGCTTTGGGGTTATTGTACGATGAGCCTAATGTCACTGATCAAGCTGAAAAAACTTTGTTGGCATTAAGTCAGGGCTTGAGGACGCTGAGTTATACTGTCAGAGATTCCGAAAGTGGGCAGTCCTGACCAAATGGAATGACGACGCTTTGGCAGCTCTTTTTCGGAAGGGACTGTCAGATAATATAAAGGATGTTATGGTGGATTCCCTGTTCCCTGTGGTCTCAATGATTCTATGTCATTAGCGATTCAAATTGACAGACGTTTGCGGGAGCGGAAAGGTATGCGTGAAATAATGTTGCCTTGTGAACCTGCTTCTGAATCCATGCAGTGTGATAGAGTGGTTTCTGGGGCACAGCGTCATGAATTTCGAAAGCGCAATGGGTTATGTTTCTACTGTGGTGATGCCTCTCATGCTATTTCAGTCTGCCCTAAGCGGGGAAGACGTTTTGCACGCTCAGTTGTCTTGGGTAGTGTTCAGACTAAGTTTTTATTAACTGTTACCCTGATATGCTCTCTGTCCTCATTTTCTGCTCAGGCTTTTGTTGATTCTGGAGCAGCTATTAACCTGATGGATTTTGATTTTGCTAAACATTGTGGGTTTCCCTTGATACCCCTACGGAAGTCTATTCCCCTACTGGGGATCGATTCTACCCCTTTGGCTGAGAATAAACCTCAGTTCTCTACTCAGGTGATAATGAGGGTAGAACCTGATCATCAGGAGAGTTGCAAATTTTTGGTTCTGTATAATCTGCATGACATTATCGTACTGGGTTTCCCTTGGTTACAGTCTCATAATCCTGTTTTGGATTGGAAATCTGTGTATGTTACCAGTTGGGGCTGCCAATGTGTTAATACCAACACTCCTGTTTTTTCTGCCTCCCCCAGGCTCAGGATGTTCCTGACTTTTTGATTGATTTTTCTGATGTGTTTAGCGAAAGTAAATCTGCATCCTTACCTCCCCATAGGAGCTATGACTGCGCTATTGAATTAGTGCCTGGTAGTAAATTCCCTAAAGGTCGCCTTTTTAACTTGTCTGTACCTGAACATGACGCTATGCGGTCTTATATCAAGGAGTCATTGGAGAAGGGTCATATCAGACCATCCTCTTCACCCTTGGGTGCCGGTTTTTTCTTTGTGGCCAAAAAGGATGGTTCATTAAGGCCGTGTATTGATTATCGTCTCTTGAACAATATTACTGTGAAATATCAATATCCGTTACCCTTGATCTCTGATCTGTTTTCCAGGGTGAAAAACGCTACTTGGTTTACCAAGCTTGACCTCAGGGGGGCATATAACCTTATTCGCATTAAGCACGGGGATGAATGGAAGACGGCATTTAATACCCCTGAAGGGCATTTTGAGTACCTTGTGATGCCCTTTGGGCTCACAAATGCTCCTTCTGTCTTCCAGTCCTTCATGAATGACATTTTCAGGGATTTTGTGGATAAATTTCTGATTGTTTATTTGGATGATATCTTGATTTTTTCCAATGACTGGGATTCTCATGTAAAACATGTTCGGACTGTGTTCCAGATTTTGAGAGAGAATGCTCTGTATGTGAAGGTATCAAAGTGTCTTTTTGGCGTTCAGAGGATCTCATTTCTGGGATTCATTTTGTCCCCATCTGTTATTGAAATGGACCCGGTCAAAGTTCAGGCCATCTGTGATTGGGTCCAACCTACTTCATTAAAGGCTCTTCAAAGATTCTTGGGTTTTGCCAATTTTTATAGTAAATTTATTGGTAATTTCTCTGTTATTGTTAAACCATTAACTGATTTGACCAAGAAGGGTTCTGATGTGGTGAATTGGCCTCCTGAGGCAGTCTCTGCATTTCAGGAACTTAAACAGAGATTCACTTCTGCTCCTGTTCTACGGCAGCCTGATGTTTCTCTACCATTTCAGGTGGAGGTGGATGCCTCTGAAATTGGGGCAGGTGCCATTTTGTCCCAAAGAGATCCAGAGACCTCTAAGAGTAACCCTTGTGCCTTTTTCTCTCGAAAATTTTCTCCCACTGAACGTAATTATGACGTGGGTAATCGGGAGTTATTGGCCATGAAGTGGGCTTTTGAAGAGTGGAGACATTGGCTGGAGGGAGCCAAACATCAGGTGGTGGTCCTTACGGACCATAAGAATCTGGTTTATCTGGAATCTGCCAAGCGACTTAATCCTAGACAGGCCAGGTGGGCCTTGTTTTTCACACATTTTAATTTTGTGGTTTCATTTCTTCCTGGCACTAAAAATGTTAAGGCGGATGCCCTCTCGAGGAGTTTCCTGGCGGACTCTCCTGAGTTATCTGATCCTTCTGTTATTTTGAAAGAGGGTGTAGTTCTTTCCGCCATCTTGCCCAATTTGAGACTGGCTCTGGAGGGGTGTCAAGAGGATAAGCCCGAGCGCTGCCCTGTTGGGAAATTGTTTGTCCCGGACCAGTGGAAAAAGAGTGTAATGTCTGAGATTCATTGTTCCGCGTTGGCCGGTCATCCCGGAATTTTTGGTACCAGAGACTTGGTTAGTCGGTCCTTTTGGTTGGTCTACCTTGTCTCGTGATGTCAGGGAGTTTGTGCAGTCCTGCGGCACTTGCTCTCGCTCCAAGCCTTGCTCTCGTTCTAGTGGTTTGTTGATGCCATTACCTGTGCCCAAGAGACCATGGACCCATATCTCTATGGATTTCATTTCCGACCTCCCTGTTTCTCAGAGAATGACCGTCATCTGGGTGATTTGCGATAGGTTTTCCAAGATGATACATCTTGTGCCATTACCTAAGTTGCCTTCCTCCTCTGAATTGGTGCCTTTGTTCCTTCAGCACGTGGTTCGTTTACACGGCATTCCTGAGAATATTGTGTCTGACAGAGGAGTCCAGTTTGTTTCCAGATTTTGGAGGACCTTTTGTTCTAAAATTGGTGTTCAATTGTCTTTCTCCTCGGCGTTTCATCCTCAGACCAATGGTCAAACTGAGAGAACAAACCAGACCTTGGAGACTTATTTGAGATGTTTTGTGTCTGCTGATCAAGATGACTGGGTCTCTTTTTTGCCTTTGGCTGAGTTTGCTCTAAATAATAGGGCTAGCTCTGCCACCTTGATGTCTCCATTTTTCTTCAATTCTGGGTTTCACCCTCGATTTTCTTCAGGACAGACGGAGGCTTCTGTCTGTCCAGGTGTTGACTCTGTTGTGGAGCGTATGCAGCAGATTTGGGACCAGGTAGTGGAGAGGTTGTCCCTCTCTCAGGAGAGGGCCCAGCGGTTTGCTAACCGGCATAGGACTGATGGTCCTCGGTTTAAAGTGGGGGACTTGGTCTGGTTGTCCTCTAGAAATATTCCTATGAGAGTGGCATCTCCTAAATTTAAGCCTAGGTTTATTGGACCTTATAAGATCATGGAGATTCTTAATCCTGTTTCTTTTCGTTTGCTTCTTCCAGGGACATTTAAGATCCATAACGTGTTCCACAAGTCCTTGTTGAAGAGGTTTGTTGAGCCAGTGGTTCCTACTACTGTGCCTCCTGACCCTGTTTTGGTTGAGGGCAATCTGGAGTATGTGGTTGAGAAAATATTGAATTCTCGTTTTTCTAGACGGAAACTCCAGTATTTGGTTAAATGGAGAGGTTATGGTCAGGAAGATAATTCTTGGCTGTTTGCTTCGGACATCCATGCTAGGAGACTCATCCGTGCTTATCATAGAACTCATCCTGACCGACCTGGTTGCTCAAATGAGGGTTCGGTGACCCCTCCTCAAGGGGGGGGTACTGTTGTGAATAGGCTGGAAATGAGTTCTGAGCGGAAGCTCCCTCTGGTGGTTACAAACGGTACTGGACTGTCCAGTGAAGATTGTGAGGATTGGGAATCAGGTGTTACTGACTGGTCTTATATAAGGGAGTCGCCTTCCCATCAGGGTTGCCGGTGATCAATTGTTCTGGTCTCAATCCTTGATTCCTGTTTCCTTGGTAGCCTGCTGTGTCGTGTCTGAATCTCCTGCTAACAGATAAGACATTTTCTTCTTTTTGTTTTTGTGCTTGATTTTTGCATTTTGTCCTGCACTTCTGTGGGGGCCTTCAGGGTCCCTTCTGGGGGCTTTTGCCCTCTCAGTTCAGTTCAGTCACTGATGTTTGTACATTTGTTTTTTCCAGTTTTTTCAGTGACTGCTGTTTTGTTTTTGGTTACACCAGAGAACTAATTTAGGTGGTAGAGGTCGTGTGATCTCAGGTGTTTTTGAAATTAGTAGAGTTGGTGCTTTTCAGGGTTTTTTGGGATTGCAGTAAGTGCCCTTCCTATCCTTTTCTATTTAGTAAGTTTGGGTCCCAACTTTTGCTCATACTATTTTCTGTCTGTGTCAGTATTTCTTCTTGTCTAACCGCCATTACATGTTTGGGGGCTTTCTATGTTCTTTGGGGATCTGCTCCGGGGCAGATAGCTTTCCTCTTTCTATCTTTAGGTGTAGTTAGTTTCTCAGGCTGTGACGAGGCGTCTAGGACCAACGTAGGAACGCTCCACGGCTACCTCTAGTTGTGGTGGTTAGTCAGGGTACTGCAATCTCATAGTTTCCAACTGCTCTGGTGTATTTCCTTTTTTTTGCCTGCTCTCCTCAGCTACCAAATCATAACAGACATCACTGTATAGTTTCAGATCGCCAATCTGACACTGTGCACAGCACTGTGTCAGATCGGCGATCTGACAGTCAGTGCAGGAGGCTTTCTCAGCGCCTGCTCTCAGCAGTCACTGAGGAAGCCGCCTCCCTGCAGGTCCCAGAAGGACCCCGCGGCCATCTTGGATCTGGGGTCCTGAAGGGAGAAGGCCCCTCAGAACAGCGCGACCACATCGCGCTGCTCTGTGGGTCGCAGGGAAGTACGCAGGGAGCCTCCCTGCGCGATGCTTCCCTATACCGCCAAAACACTGCAATCATGTTTGATCGCAGTGTGCCGGGGGTTAATGTGTCGGGACCAGTCTGTGACCGCTCCTGGCACATAGTGCCGGGTGTCATCTGTGATAATCAGCTGACACCCAGCCGCGATCACCTGCGCTTTCACCGGGAGCGCAGCTTATCGCATATGACGTACTATTCCGTCCTTGGGAATTAAGTCCCAGGGCACATGGACGGAATAGTACGTCAAATGGAAGAAAGGGGTTTAACTGCAAAATCCTGTTGTCTTCAGGGGGAGGAAAGCAGCAGGATAGTTCATCACTCTTACACTATGTCAAGGTGATGTTGTGAAAACTAATCATTAGGTCCAGTAAGTCCACATGAAATAATAACATTAATAATCTTTATTTATATAGCGCCAACATATTCCGCAGCTCTTTACAGTTTAACAGTTTCAAAACACAAGTCATAAGTAACAAGGTTAACAATACAATAATTAAAGAAAAATAAGATGACCCTGCTCTTGAGAGCTTACAATCTGCAATGAGGTGGGGGAGATACAAAGTACAAGTGTGTATTTACAATGGTGTATTTACAATGATGGTCCAGTCATCTTAAGAGAGTGAGGGATGGATGGAGATAGTGAATGGGCTACACACACACACTTACACATAAAATAACTTTGATTGGTGAACGTGATAGGACGCTCTGAACAAATGTGTTTTGAGGGAGCGCCTGAAACTATGCAAATTGTGGATGGTCCTAATTTCTCGGGGTAGAGCATTCCGGAAGATATGCGCAGCGCGGGAGAAGTCTTGGAGTCGGGAGTGGGAGGTACAGATTAGTGCAGAAGTTAGTCGAAAGTCGTTTGCAGAGTTCAGCAGTCGGTTAGGCCGACAGACAGAAATGAGGGAGGAGATGTAATGGGGTGTCGCACTGTGGAGACCTTTGTACGTGAGAACAAGTACTTTGCATTGGATCCTATAATGAATGGGCAGCCAATGTAAGGACTGGCGAAGAGCGGACGCGTCCGAGTACCGGTTAGCCAGATGGATGACCCTGGCTGCTGCATTAAGTATGCACTGGAGAGGGGATAGTCGAGTAAAGGGGAGGCCAAGTAATAGAGCGTTGCAGTAGTCCAGGCGGGAGTGGATCAATGCTACAGTGAGGGTTTTTGTTGTTTCCATGGTGAGAAAAGGGCGGATTCTAGAGATGTTCTTTAGGTGCAGGCAGCAAGAGCGGGCAAGAGATTGTATATAGGAGGTGAAGGAGAGATTGGTGTCAAACATAACACCCAGGCAGCGCGCCTGCTGCCGGGGTGTTATTATGAAGCCACCCACGGAGAGGGAAATGTCAAATTTAGGGAGGTTAGAAGACAGCGGGAGCAGAAGAAGTTCAGTTTTGGAGAGGTTGAGTTTCAGAAAGAGAGCAGACATGATGTTGGAGACTGCGGACAGACAGTCAGTGGCGTTCTGTAATACAGCGGTGGTAAGGTCGGGAAATGACGTGTATAGTTGTGTGTCATCAGCATAAAGATGGTACTGAAAGCCAAATCTGCTGATGGTCTGTCCAATTGGGGCAGTGTAGAGAGAAAAGAGAAGGGGCTATGGACTGAGCCCTGAGGTACCCCAACAGCGAGAGCAAGAGGAGATGACATGGAGCCAGCGAACGATACACTGAAGGAGCAGTCAGAAAAATAGGAAGAGAACTAGGAGAGAGCAGTGTCCTTAATACCTAGTGACTGGAGCCTAGAGAGTAGGAGACGGTGGTCAACAGTGTCGAAAGCTGCAGAAAGGTCGAGAAGAATGAGCAGAGAGTGGTCACCGTTACATTTTGCTGTCAGAAGGTCATTGGTCACTTTGATGAGTGCAGTTTCAGTTGACTGTAAGGGGCGGAAGCGGACAGTGAAGGGTCTAGGACGGAGTGAGTGGTGATGTAACGGGTAAGGCGGGAGTAGACTAGGCGCTCCAAGAGTTTAGACATGAAGGGGAGATTGGAGACTGGTCTGTAGTTGTTTGTGCAGGAAGAGTCGAGAGCGGGTTTCTTTAGTAATGGAGTAACGATGGAGTGTTTGAAGAAAGATGAGAAAATGCCAGAGGAGAGTGAGAGATTAAAGATTGTAGTTAGGTGAGTCGTGACAACTGGAGAGAGAGACAGAGGAAATGTGAGGGAATGGGGTCGGTAGTGCATGTAGTCAGACGAGAGAAAGAGAGGAGTCTGGAGATTTCTTCTTCTGTGATGGGATCAAATGTGGAAAGTGAGCCAGAGGAAATTCAGGGAGGGATGGGAATCACAGCACTTGGTGGTTGGGAGCAGATTTCCTGACGGATACTATCTATTTTTTCTATAAAGTGGGAGGCCAGGTCATCAGCACAAATGTCTGTGATAGGGGCTTGTGCTTTTGGCCTGAGGAGGGAGTGAAAAGTGTCAAAAAGTTTCTTGGGGTTGTTGGCTAGAGAGATCAGGGTGGTGAAGTAGGTCTGTTTGGCGAGGTGAAGGGCAGCATTATAAGTTCTTAACATAAATTTGAAGTGGATGAAGTCTTCTGGTGTGCAAGTTTTTCTCCATAGGCGTTCAGCACTCCTAGAGCATTGCTGGAGAGGTTGAGTTTGCAATGTGAGCTAGGGCTGTTTTACTGTGTGTTTGAAAGTTCTGAGGGTGAGCTGCGCTACTTGGTCAAGGGTGCTTCTAAGGGTGTCAATGTAGTGATGAACAGCCAGCTCAGGACAGGAAAAAGAGGAGATTGGGGACAGTAATGAGTGTAGAGAGTCTGAAACTGTCTGAGGGTTAATGGCTTGTAGATTTCTGAATGTGTGCTAGATAGGAGTGTTATAGGGTGGGCAAGGATTTGTGAGCGTGAAGGAGAGAATGTTGTTGTCAGAGACTGGAAGCAGTGAGTTGTTTAGGTGGGAGATTGAACAGAGCCGGACAAAGACCAGGTCAAGGGTGTTACCGTCCTTGTGTGTCTCAGAGGTTGAAAGCTGTGAGAGGCCTAGAGAAGTGGTTAGTGATAAAAGCTGGGATGCAGATGTAGAACTGGGGCTGTTAATGGGGATGTTGAAGTCTCCAAGGATAAGGGTTGGTAGTTCTGAGGACATGAAGTGCGGCAGCCAGGCTGAGAAGTGGTCAAGGAATTGAGTGGGCGAGCCTGGGGGCCGATATATGACCGCTACTCTGAGGGAGAGGGGACGGAAGAGCCTGATGGTGTGGACCTCAAAAGAAAGGAATGAGAGTGATGGAATTGAGGGAATGACCTGGAAAGTGCATTGTGGGGACAGGAGTATGCCGACTCCACCACCATGTCTGTTTGTGCGGTCTCGGGGAATGTGAGAATTGTAAGCCACCATAGGAAATGGCAGCAGGGTAGACAGTGTCAGAATCCTGAATGCAGGTTTCAGTGAGGGCCAATAGATTAATATTTATATTTACCTGGACTTTTAATTCAATTCAAAATTTTTAATTCAATTTTTTTTGGAAAATAATTACCTTGTCTACAAATCAACCCATTTTGTATTGCCAGGCATTGTCTTATTTGATATGAATTGTTTTAAATGTATTTTGAACTTGTGGGCCAAATTGTGTATTGATGTGATATATTGTATATTAATATTTTAGATCAAACAATTCTTTATCCTGGTTGACATGCTTCGTAACTAAATGTATTACTATGGATGAAGCAGAGCTGAACATGTTAGTATGAATGTAGCATGTCATGCCATAGACCTAATGGAAATTAGAAGAATTAACTGGGTAGAAAGGCAAAATGAGCAATTGTAAGTACACAGTGCTATATAATATGATGATTGCAATATACTAAGAAAATAAAAACTTTGAGTGCTTCTTTAAAGTGTTATTCTTATATTCTGTTGAGTACTGCTCTCATGCCTGCCGGCTTGCTTCTTTTTGGGGAGTGGTGCACTCTCAAAGATTAACAGTTCAGACTGGCAGCATGGTTATACCGCTGGTCCAAACTGAGCTCACTTTTATGCTTCAAGCAGTGGCAGGTTTGCCTCTGCAAAATGGGAAACATACCGTATATACTCGTGTATATAAGCCGAGATTTTTAGCCCATTTTTTAGGGCTGAAAGTCCCCCTCTCGGCTTAAATGTGGGTCATATACGTGGGTCGGCGGGGGGAGGGGGAGCGGGGGTGTTGGATCATACTCACCCCTCCGCCGGCGCGATCTCTGCAGCCCCCCTGCTTCTCCCACGATCTCCGGCTCCTTTCTGCAGCGGTCACATGGCACCGCTCATTAAAGTCATGAATATGCATATATTCATGACTTTAATGAGTGGTGTGACCGCTGTAGGAAGGAGCCGGAGATCGTGGGAGAAGAGGAGACGCTGCAGATAGTGACGCGCCGGCGGAGGAGTGATATAGCGATATTTACCTGTCCTCTCTCCACCGCTGGGCTCTGCTCCCTCGTTCGACTCCTCTGGCTGTGAATGTTCAGGCAGAGGGACCGATGACGTCGTTAGTGCGCGCCGTGCCCCCTGCCTGATCATTCACAGTTCACAGCCAGAGGAGTCAGACGAGGGAGCAGCGCAGCGGTGGAGAGAGGACAGGTAAATATCTCAGGTGCCGGGGTCCTGAGCGAGCGGTGACACCGGCACCTGTCCCCCATAGCGTGCCAGTGTCACCGCCTGCTCAGGACATCGGCACCTGGCCCCCAGCGACAAGAGGTGAGTATGTCATTTTTTTTGCAGCAGCAGCATAAGGGACGTATACTATGGGGCATAATCTGGAGCATATGGGGCATAATCTGGAGCATATGGGGGCATAATCTGTGGAACATATGGGGGCATAATCAGGGGAGCATATGGGCATAATCTGTGCAGCATATGTGGGCATTACCTGGAGCATATGGGGGCATAATATGTGGAGCATATGGGGGCATAATCTGGAGCATATGGGGGCATAATCTGTGGAGCATATGGGGGCATAATCAGGGGAGAATATGGGCATAATCAGGGGAACATATGGGGGCATAATCTGTGCAGCATATGGGGCATAATCTGTGCAGCATATGGGGGCATAATCTGTGCAGCATATGGGGGCATAATCTGTGCAGCATATGGGGGCATAATCTGTGGAGCATATTGGGCATAATCTGTGCATCATATGGGGGCATAATCTGTGGAGCATATCGGGGGTTAATCTGTGGAACATATGGGGGGCATAATCTGTGGATCATACGGAGGCATAATCAGGGGAACATATGGGCATAATCTGTGCAGCATATGGGGGCATAATCTGGAGCATATAGGGCATAATCTGTGGAGCATATGGGGGCATAATCTGGATCATATGGGGGCATATTCTGTGGAGCATATGGGGCATAATTAGGTGAGCATATGGGCATAATCTGTGGAGCATATGGGGGCATAATCTGTGCAGCATATGGGGGCATAATCTGTGCAGCATATGGGGGCATAATCTGGAGCATATGGGGGCATAATCTGTGGAGCATATGGGGGAATAATCTGTGGAACATATGGGGGCATAATCTGTGGATCATACGGAGGCATAATCAGGGGAACATATGGGCATAATCTGTGCAGCATATGGGGGCATAATCTGGAGCATATGGGGGCATAATCTGTGGAGCATATGGGGGCATAATCAGGGGAGCATATGGGCATAATCTGTGCAGCATATGGGGGCATAATCTGTGCAGCATATGGGGGGATAATCTGTGCAGCATATGGGGCATAATCTGTGGAGCATATGGGGGCATAATCTGTGCAGCATATGGGGGCATAATCTGTGGAGCATATTGGGCATAATCTGAGCATCATATGGGGGCATAATCTGTGGAGCATATGGAGGAATAATCTGTGGAACATATGGGGGCATAATCTGTGGATCATAAGGGGGCATAATCAGGGGAGCATATGGGGGCATAATCTGTGCAGCATATGGGGGCATAATCTGTGCAGCATACGGGGGCATAATCTGTGCAGTTTATGGGGGCCTAATCTAATCTATGAAGCATATGGGGGCATAATCATTTTTCACCCTAGGCTTATACGCGAGTCAATAAGTTTTCCCAGTTTTTTGTGGCAAAATTAGGGGGGTCGGCTTATACACGGGTCGGCTTATACATGAGTATATACAGTAAGCTGGTCAGATACCGCAATCCATGGAGCTAATGAACAGTGGTTACAGCCTTATAGTATGGAGCCTGCAAGAAGCCCGCTTTTATTGTTTTGGAAACTATCCACACTGAGACGAAGTGGTTGTTACTTAGGCAACAAATAAATAGATAAAAAATAAAAAGTTAAATTTCAAATTGGCTTGCTTTTACAAGCACTTTGCAATTTTACCATTTAATAAGATGAGGAAACCCTTTAAGGAGGAGTTGACAGCTCTCCTAATGTGTCTCACTTACAGTGGGTACAGAAAGTATTCAAACCCCTTTAAATTTTTCACTCTGTTTCATTGCAGCCATTTGGTAAATTCAAAAAAGGTATTTTTTTTTCTCTTTAATGTACACTCTGCACCCCATCTTGACTGAAAAAAACAGAAATGTTGAAATTTTTGCAAATTTATTAAAAAAGAAAAACTGAAATATCACATTGCTCAGTATTGAGTAGAAGGACCCTTTTGAGCTAGTACAGCCATGAGTCTTCTTGGGAATGATGCAACAAGTTTTTCTCACCTGGATTTGGGCATCCTCTGCCATTCTTCCTTGCAGATCCTCTCCATTTCCATCAGGTTGGATGGTGAATGTTGGTGGACAGCCATTTTCAGGTTTCTCCAGAGATGCTCAATTGGGTTTAGGTCGGGGCTCTGCCTAGGCCAGTCAAGAATGGTCACAGAGTTGTTCTGAAGCCACTCCTTTGTTATTTTAGCTGTGTGCTTAGGGTCATTGTCTTGTTGGAAGGTGAACCTTCAGCCAAGTCTGAGGTCCAGAGCACTCTGGAAGAGGTTTTCATCCAAGATATCTCTGTACTTGGCCACATTCATGTTTCCTTCAATTACAACCAGTCGTCCTGTCCCTGCAGCTGAAAAACACCCCGATAGCGTGAAGCTGCCACCACCATGTTTCACTGTTGGGATTGTATTGGGCAGGTGATAAGCAGTGCCTGGTTTTCTCCACACAAACCCCTTAGAATTATCACCAAAAAGTTCTATCTTCATCTCATCAGACCATAGAATCTTATTTCTCATAGTCTTGGAGTCCTTCATGTGTTTTTAACAAACTCTATGCAGGCTTTCATATGTCTTGCACTGAGCAGAGGCTTCCGTGGGGCCACTCTGCTATAAAGGTCCAACTGGTGGAGGGCTGCAGTGATAGTTGACTTTGTGGAACTTTCTTCCATCTCCGTACTGCATCTGTGGAGCTCAGTCACAGTGATTTGGGGTTCTTCTTTACCTCTCTCACCAAGGCTCTTCTCCCACAACTGCTCAGTTTGGCTGGAAGGCCAGGTCTAGGAAGACTTCTTGTGGTCCCAAACTTCTTTCATTTAAGGATTATGGAGGCCACGATGCTCTTAGGAACCTTGAGTACTGAGAAATTATTTTGTAACCTTGGCCAGATCTGTGCCTTGCCACAATTCTGTCTCTGAGCTCCTTGGCCTTTTCCTTTGACCTCATGATTCTCATTTGGTCTGTCATGCACTGTGAGCTGTGAGGTCTTATAGACAGGTATGTGCCTTTACAAATCAAGTCCTACCAGTTTAATTAAACACAGCTGGACTCCAATGAAGGAGTAGAACCATCTCAAAGAGGATCACAAGGAAATGGACAGCATGTGACTTAAATATGAGTGTCTGAGCAAAAGGTCTGAATACTTATGACCATGTGATATTTCAGTTTTTCTTTTTTAATAAATTTGCAAAAATTTCTACATTTCTGTTTTTCAGGCAAGATGGGGTGCAGAGTGTACATTAATGAGAAAAAAATGAACTTTTTTGAATTTACCAAATGGCTGCAATGAAACAGTGAAAAATTTAAAGGGGTCTGAATACTTTCCGTACCCACTGTAAGTTATTGTATTCCTAAATAGAACAACAAACAATTCTTAAAACCTTTTCTTAGAACTCTACGTTGTGCCTTTCCTCTGCAATTTTCTCAGAAAATGTATGAATAAATTGGCAACTGGGCATTACAAATTGGGTGGGTGTCCCTTTGCACCCAGACTTTTTCCAATCAGTCCTGCCGGTACCAAACTGTGCTTGTAAAAACATATATAAGCAGCAAACAAAAAGGCAGCAATATTCACCTGCCCAGATCTCAGAACAAATGCACTACAGGGTGCAGCCAGCCCATAAAGCAAGATGTTAGCAGCACAGGTGCAAAATACCAGATCAAACAGCCACTCTCCACATACCCATTCAGGGAGGGGGTGACTGCCCAGTATACAATTGCACAATAAAGGCCCGCATAGGGTGCCATTTACACAAGGATACTGCTTAGTGTCTGGTTCACAGCCTATTAGTCACGCCTCTACTATTCAACTAGGCGGGCTGGCCAGTACACCCTCAATATGCATCAGTGTGAACACCCCTCATGCGAGACCAAACGTGCTTGGGCTTGGCTACACCCCGAAAAATTAAGTGCAAAAATATACAAAAATAGTGGAGTATTAGTTGATATTTTGGCCAAAATACGTAAGCTTGTAATTTGCGCCAAAGGTCCCCACGCTTACAAGTCCCTACACTACACTATACAGCAAGGCCACTAAAGGAGACTCAAGGTCTCCAAAAATTCAATATAAGCAGCAAACAATAAGACAGCAACACTCACCTGCCCAGACCTCAGAACAAATGCACTACAGGTTGCAGCCAGCCCATAAAGCAAGATGTTAGCAGCACAGGTGCAAAATACCAGTTCAAACAGCCACTCTCCACATACCCATTCAAGCACGTTTGGTCTCGCATGAGGGGTGTTCACACTGGTGGGCATTGAGAGTGTACTGGCCAGCCCCCCTAGTCGAATAGTAGAGGCGTGACTAATAGGCTGTGAACCAGACACTATGCAGTATCCTTGTGTAAATGGCACCCTATGCGGGCCTTTATTGTGCAATTGTATACTGGGCAGTCACCCCCTCCCTGAATGGGTATGTGGAGAGTGGCTGTTTGATCTGGTATTTTGCACCTGTGCTGCTAAAGGTACTGCCACACTACACAATCCCGCTAGCGATCTCGTTAGCGTCGCATACTAATGAGATCGCTAGCGGGATTGTTTCTATATCGCTAGTGTCGGCCACATTTAGCGATATCGTTAAGGACGCTATCGCGGTTAGCGATCTCCTTAACGACTTTAGCGGTACAAAAGTACCGCTAAATCGCTAAAAAAGGTGCCACACTCAGCGATATATACTTACCCAGCGGGAGCGCCGACGATAAAATAGGGTCCGGAACGATTCCAGCGACGAGCGAGATCACAGCAGGAAGCTCGTCGCTGGCAGATGCCGCACACAACAACATCGCTAACGGGATCGCTAAATAGTGACGTTTTTTAGCGATCCCGTTAGCGATGTTGTTTAGTGTGGCATACCCTTAACATCTTCCTTTATGGGCTGGCTGCACCCTGTAGTGCATTTGTTCTGAGATCTGGGCAGGTGAGTGTTGCTGCCTTTTTGTTTGCTGCTTATATTGAATTTTTGGAGACCTTGAGTCTCCTTTAGTGGCCTTGCTGTATAGTGTAGTGTAGGGACTTGTAAGCGTGGGGACCTTTGGTGCAGGTTACAAGCTTACATATTTTGGCCAAAATATCAACTAATACCCCACTATTTTTGTATTTTTTGCACTTTATTTTTCGGGGTGCAGCCAAGCCCAAGCACGTTTGATCTCGCATGAGGGGTGTTCACACTGGTGCGCATTGAGAGCGTACTGGCCAGCCCGCCTAGTCGAATAGTAGGGGCGTGACTAATAGGCTGTGAACCAGACACTATGCAGTATCCTTGTGTGAATGGCACCCTATGCGGACCTTTATTGTGCAATTGTATACTGGGCAGTCACCCCCTCCCTGAATGGGTATGTGGAGAGTGGCTGTTTGATCTGGTATTTTGCACCTATGCTGCTAACATCTTGCTTTATGGGCTGGCTGCACCCTGTAGTGCATTTGTTCTGAGATCTGGGCAGGTGAGTATTGCTGCCTTTTTGTTTGCTGCTTATATTGAATTCTTGTAAAAACATGCAAATTTGCAATTTATCTCTTATTAATAACAATCCTCTCCTTTCTCTATAACACAGGGAATTTGAATTGTATTTTTTACTGTTCATTGCCTAGTTAGATGGAGGTGCAACAGTAGCCGATGTCCTAAGCAAGTAGCGCAGCGATTGCTCTTTGCTATAAAGCTTGCAAGAGCTGCTCTGAAGATAAAACTGTAAATAGTGAACAAGTGGATAAGCAGGATAATTTCCTGCATCATAGTTTAGCAGGGCCCGGATGCCCAGATAGCTCAGGTGGACTTTAGAGCCCGGGCAGTACAGCAACTCCGTAACATTAAGTGAGAAGCAAAGACGTCCAGAGCCAGTGGGCCAGAAGTGCAGCAACACCTTCAGACAGGTTGCTCCATAATGTGGCTGCTCACTGCATGGGCTGATGCCCTCGTGTCTGGGGTGAAACGGACAAGAGAACTCCTAAACATAGTGAAGCTGAACAGGGAGGATGCTGTGGTACCGGTCGAGACGTTATGACCCGGATACCATCTGAAGGACATGGGAAAAAACACAGGGAAAGAGAAGGATATGGGCTGTGCAGAACTTTGTGTTGATGCTGTAACTGATGTGGATGTGCTGCAATCGAGAACAAGTAAAGTTCTACGTTTGAAGTTTAAATTGGACTCTGTCTCTTTATGTGCCAGATTAAACAAAGAAGTTTTCCTGCAACTAAAGGAGGCCTCTGAGAACCATGCAAGTGAAACAGTGAGACTCTGTGTATGTGAGGCGGGTTGCCAGCAGACAGTTTTGTGGACCACGACTACGGACCTGGCTGCCTCTCACACCTGATCATCTCATACTGGAGTTTTTCAAATATCTGCAGCATGATCTGTATGAATATTTATTCTGGAAATCTGCATCAAATGCAAAAAAACACCTGTCAAATATAAAATTGAAAATGCCACTAAAATGTAAAATCACTGTGTAAATGCAGCTTGAATACAAGACTATAATGTGATAGTCTCATGGCTCAATATACATTTTCACTTGTGTGGTATAGATATGTGTAAAATAGCTGAGGGAGTAAAAAAGACAAAAGTGAAGAACTTAAGGGGCTAATATGTCAGGAATCAAAAATGCAAAGATATTCTCCCTCCACCCTAGCAATAAATGTGGATTTATAAATCTTTCCTCTCTTATTAATAAAACACAGGAAGCATACGTTGCTTTAGGGCTCAATCATATCACTGTATTATCAGACAAGTGCTATCTGATTTTTTATTGGATAGCAGTCATACGAATGCTATTCTATGGGGTAGTGCTGAATCTGATCAGCAATTTATTTCACTGACCGAATCTGTCTATGAAAAAAAATCGCAGCATGCTGCGATTTCACGCTGAAATCAGAAGCCACTCACCCATTCAAGCCTATCGGTGCAAGGAAATCATGTGTAAGCAGGTAGCGGGATGCAGTGACACAAGAGAGGCAGAGCAAGGGTTGACAGTTTTAATTTAACAGGGGTTACTCCACACAAGGAGATAAAGTTAAATGAGGGTTAAGGGTATGCCACACTAAACAGCGTCGCTAACGAGATCGCTAAAAAACGTCACTATTTAGCAATCTCGTTAGTGACGCCGGTGTGTGTGGCATGTAGCAACGACGTGGCCCCTGCTGTGCCCCTGCTGTGATTTCGTTCATCGTTCACATCGTTCTGGACCCTATTTTTATCGTTGGCGTCCCGCTGGTGAGCATATATCGCTGAGTGTGGCACCTTTTTGTGAGCGATGTGCGGTGTTTTTGTACCGCCAAAGTCGTTAAGGAGATCGCTAACCGCGATAGCGTCCTTAACGACATCGCTAAATTAGGCAGCTACTAGCGATATTATAACAATCATGCTAGCGATCTCATTAGTATGCGACGTTAACGAGGTCGCTAGCGGGATTGTTTAGTGTGGCAGTACCTTTAGACAGTTCAAGGGCAGGCAATAGGTCTTAGAGTTAATGAGCAATAAACAAGATAATGGCAGTTCTTTAAATCACTTATCTTGTCAAAGGATTCCAAGTCTTCTGCTGAAGCTTGTAGGGCAGTGGCACCGGCAACAGCCAGCGCGGTGCTGTTCTAGTGTTGTCCTGCAAACAACGGTCCATCTTCTGGCGGCAGCGGTCTGTCTCTGGTACCTTCTGCTGGGCCCCTAATCCATAAGTTGGCACGGCCGGGATGAGCAGGGCCGCGACACTTGCAGGCTATGTGCACACGTTGCGGATTCTGCTGCGGATCCGCAGCGGATTTTCCACTGCAGATCTGCAGCAGAACTGCAAGTGATGTACAGTAGCATTAGATGCAATGTTAAAAAAAAAACGCAGTGCACATGCTGCGGATTTTTCCGCGCGGATTTGGTGTGGATTTAAATCCGCAGCATGTCACTTCTTTTGTGCAGTTCCGCAGCGCTGTCAGACCTGCTCTAAATAGAAATCCGCAGGTCTGAAACCGCTGAGGAAATCCGCACAAAAACCGCGGCAAATCCGCATCAAATCCGCAGTAAATCCGCAGGTAAAAAGCAGGTCATTTTACCTGCGGATTTACCAAAATCTGCGTGGAAAATTCCTCAGCAGAATCCGCACCATCTGCACCTAGCCGCAGGGTCCAACATGTGGTCATCAGCAGCAATGGGCCAGGTAGGCTGCAGAAGTTTGTCTGCTACCCGGCTCTCTAGATGGCCCATGCACTGTACTCTCAGCCACGGAGCACGCTGCACCTCTCAGTCTCTCAGATGCAAAGCACACGACACCTTGATACTTAACAGTCACTCGGATGGTGGCGGGAACCGGCGGGTGCAGACCGACGAGGCGCGGGTGCTCGGGGGATGGAGCACACTCCTCAGCCTGCACGCTGCCTGTCAGCACCAAAACTAACTCCTGCCGTGCGCGCTTTTTCTTGTGTACGCCACTGCTTCCAGGTCAGGAGTCCTGTTTGGGCTCTTATGCCTTCCCCCGGACAAAATGGGACACAGCCTTAGCAGTTCCGGACCCGGCGTGGTACAAGTGCCCGCAGTCCGGTGCTTCTCCTTACACATGGACTGCACTTGGATGATATCTGAGTGCAGTCTGTTTTCCGTGGACTCACACAATGGAGAAGATTGAGAAAGTTTGTGCTGTAGATCTCTCATCCAGAGAATCGGATCACACTAAGGTAACACTCAAATCAAACTCGGATCGGAGTGTCATTACTATCGATCCGATTCTCTCAGAGCAGAGAATCTACAATCGTGACAGTAGCCTTAAAGGGAATCTGTCACCCCATTTTTGACCTATAAGATACGGCCACCGCCATCAGGGGCTAATCTACAACATTCTGTAATGCTGTAGATCAGCCCCCGATGTAACCTGAAAGATTAGAAAAACGAGCTAGATTATACTCACCCAGGGACGGTGCGGCATCCGATTCGGTCCGGAGGGAGTCACGGTCCGGTTCAGCGCCTCCCATCTTCTAGCGAAGCCGGCTTCTTCTTTCCGTCCCGTCGTGGCTCCTGCGCAGGCACCCTGGTGAGGGCTGAGCAGAGTACTGCAGTGCGCAGGCGCCGGACCTCTCTGACCTTTCCCGGTGCCTGCGCACTGCAGTACTCTGCTCTGCCCTCACCAGGGCAAATCAGTGCACCTGCGCAGGAGCCGCAATGGGACGGAAAGAAGAGGCCGGCTTCGATAGACGACAGAACGCCCCTGGGTGAGTATAATATAACTAATTTTTCTTCTCTTTCAGGTGACATCAGGGGCCTATCTACAGCCTTACAGAATGCTGTAAATAAGCCCCTGATGGCGGTGGCCGTATCTCATAGGCCAAAAATGGGGAGACAGATTCCCTTTAATGTCAAAATCAGCTCTGCTTCATCTGACAAGCACAACATTGATTCATCTTCTCATAAACTGCAGCCTTCTAACCACTTATCGAATGGATGTAATTGCCTGCTTTCGATAAAAGATGCTAAACACTTCTCTCTTCCCTCCCAATAATAATAATTTTATTTCTATAGCGCCAACATATTCCACAGCACATTACATTATAGATACTTTAAAGATAAAATCAAATGCAAGAATAATTCTTTAACTGGCAAAATAAAGTAAGAGATTATGAATTTGTCATTTCTTATTGTGTTGTCACAATTTGTAATCTTCTTAGGGCGGTGTGGAGAATATACAGTATATGAATGAATGAAGCTGCAAATGGTTAAATGGTAAATTCAGCACTGCTACATATATGTAACACGTCTTCTCCATCTCACTGGCATTAATGGACCAACTAGCAGGAGGAATAATAGGATCAGTGCGTTCTCCTCTCTAGGTAAAAGCATTAACTCCTTTTCTCTTTGGTACTCCCATCAGATCTCTGGGAGGGATCTACAGGGAGGATAAAGCAGAGTGTCGGACAGAAAGTAGGAATATTCAGAACCCTTCTGCATGGGGAACTGTTGAATACAGCAACAGCACAGGACCAATAGAGGGGCTATTGCAAGCCCTGTACTGATCACACAGGCCAGTCAGTTACTGGCCATCCCATCAGCTTACTCTGCCTGGATGTTACCACATATCCAATATTAGGATCACAGGTCATAGAAGCAAACTTAGAGGTCAGGGGCTCAGTCTATTGACCTGTTGTGTGTGGATTTCCAAGAATTCAGCAAATCTGTTGCTCTCCATCTGCAGACCATGAGAATTTCATAGACATGTAAGTATTCATCTGTCTTCATTTCCTTGGCATCTTTTCTTACGCTGCAGCTTTACCAGCTAGATAGTGCGGAGATGCATTTTAATTATAAAGACATTGCTTTGCTGATCTGTGTTTGCCAGCGTGTGTCAGCCTGTCATTATTCTATACAGAGAAGTTGATTGCTTCCTGAATGTTTCTCATTGAGTCACAAATATTCCATTGTATCCTATGAAGATGGCTGTGACTGTATGACCCCCTTCAGATGGAACTTGTCTATTATCCCAGTGATCCCTTCCCATCTATTCACAATCTTCTGTTCCTTCTTATTAGTCATTCATAACCTGAAGATACAGTATAAGGTAATTTAGTCAATTCATTAGTATGTAATGATAATGTTCACATGTGAAAAGAGCAGAGAGACCGTGTGGAGTAGACTGGCAGGGGTTGTGCACTGGGCATTGGGTGCCAGGGGTATTGGGCTATGGGGCATTTAATTGAACTATTGCCCCAAGTGAAGAAAAGCTTATGTAGGATTCTGTATACACTATATGTTGTACCTGTATTATTGTATGGAGACCTGCATATGCCTAGTGTTTGCCATAAGTATGTGCCCAGGTTATGTCCTGTATGCCCAGTGGCAGCCTGGTCCCACAGTAAGTACTGAGCAAAGAGGAAACCCAATTACAGTTATGAGGAGCGTAAACAAAGGCTGAGAGATATTGGTAATAGCCAGGTAATTAACGGATATGTTTACTCTTCCTCTTCACTTATCATCCCTCTAGTGTCACTTGGTGGTAAATCCTATTTTAAAAAGAAGATGCCAAATTAAAAAGATTTCATTAGTGAGTTGCATAAAGTACAATTCCTGAATATTTTTATTACCGTTACTATGTAATAGTTAGTATTTTTTAGTATACATTATATCCATCTAAGAAGCAGGGATCTCCGGGTATCGATGGATAGCAGCCTGTATTCAGAGCGGCAGCCTGTGGGTGTTACTATCGGCACGACGTTTGCCCATGCTGCCGATAACTGAAAAATTGACAGTGGAAAATAAAGTGATTGTGCATTTTTATCTGTATAACCAGAAGTACAATTCAAAGTTGCTCAAAAGCATTAAATATTTTATACTGCTGCTCGAATGATGCATGGCAGCGCTTACAAACATATCCTGGGAACGCTTCATTCCCTTCATTGATATCCATGAAGAATGGTATAAATATGTTATAATATTAGTCATCAATATGTTGTATTGCAGTTTAGGTTCATTTAGGAAGTGGCCTGAGGTGCGATTCCAGACAATGACTATGGACAAATGCAGATTTGCTTCGATCTCTGGGCAATCAATATCTATTAGAAATCTATGGCCAGCACTACCCTTGTTTTAAAGGGCACTCTAAGGCCTCTTTCACACATCCGGCGGGCGCCTAAACGGCGCCCCCGGCATTTTACCGCAGCGCCGCATGTGAAAAGCTTTCACACTTCCGGCGCCCAAAATGCGGTTTTTTGCCGGATGGTTTCTGATGCTTGGAGAGATAAGAAACCATCCGGCAAAAAAAAAAAACGTTACATGCAGCGTTTTTCCCGGACGCCGCAATGTACATTTGCGCCGCATCCGGACAAAACCGCATGCAACGCATTGACATGCGGCGCCATGCGGCGCTAATGCATGTCAATGCGAAAAAAGCCGCATGCGGCGCATCAGATTTTCAGATGCGGCGCTGCGGGAAAATGCCGGGGGCGCCGCAAGGGGAAAAACGGATGTGTGAAACTAGCCTAAGTGGAATGTTGGAGCCATGGACCACCCTCTTTTGACTTAAAGAGGTGTTTTTCAAGGTTAAAAGTTATCCAATACAAGTGATAGGGGATAAATTTTCAGATCGCATTGGGTCCAACTTCCATGGCCCCCACCGGTTTTCAAATTCAGTCTCTTCAGAGCGGAGGTCAATCATACACACTTCCTCTCCATTCGTTCCAACAGAAGTGTTGAAGGTCAGTCGAGTACTGCGCTTGACAATCTCTGGCACTGCCATTAAGAAAGAATGGAGGGGAAGTGTGCATAATCATCCTCCGCTCCATTCAGCAAGGTCTCTTCAGAGGATTGGTGGGACTCGCAGTAGTTGGACATCCAGTGATCAGAAAATAATCCTCTATCCCATGAGTAGATAATTTTTGACTTGAAAGGACACCATTAACGGGAGCCTGTCAGCAGGTATTTAGACCCCAAACTAACATAATTTATGTAAAGTCCCTGTAATATTAATAAGTCCATGCCTCTGCTTTCTGGAAATCAATGAGCACATTTTCATGCAGATGAGCCACAAGTGCAAGGGGCTTGATCTGGAAACTCACAGCTCTCCCGGCATACTTCATTTTTTTTCCACACCCACAGCCGGCCTCTTGTCAGTGACTAATAGGTCACGCCTAGTGTTGAGCGATACTGCTCGATATCTAAAAATATCGGATCGGAATGGTATTGCCGATATCAGTAAATATCGCCGATATCCGATTCCGATACCGGCAGTCCCATGTAAGTCTATGGGAACAAAATATCGCAACTAAAAAAAAACTTTATTTCCTTGTAAACACTAAATATACACAAATAGAATACATATATATATTATATATATATATATATATATATGTCATTGTGACATATATATATATACATATATGTATAGTTTATACACTTCTACATAGTAAAATATCCTCTGATTCAATTGCCGGGTAAAGTCAGCATTTGTGAAAAGACAGAAGCACCCGACATGAAATGACACTTGGTGTACATAGGGTTAACCATGTCTTTTCATGTCCTTTGCTATCTGATTTGCACAAACAATTACATCAGTCTATGTGTGCAAAATATCACACCTGTAGGGGTTAATTAAAGGTGTAAATTTGTTGTAAAAAAAACAGACTTTTTTGCTACGAATTTACACCTTTAATTAACCCCTACAGGTGTGAAATTTTGCACACATAGACTGATGTAAAGGTACTGCCACACTACACAATCCCGCTAGCGATCTCGTTAGCGTCGCATACTAATGAGATCGCTAGCGGGATTGTTTCTATATCGCTAGTAGCTACCTAACTTAGCGATGTCGTTAAGGACGCTATCGCGGTTAGCGATCTCCTTAACGACTTTAGCGGTACAAAAGTACCGCTAAATCGCTAAGAAAAGGTGCTACACTTAGCGATTATACTTACCCAGCGGGAGCGCCGGCGATAAAATAGGGTCCGGAACGATTCCAGCGACGAGCGAGATCACAGCAGGAAGCTCGTCGCTGGCAGCTGCCGCACACAACAACATCGCTAACGGGATCGCTAAATAGTGACGTTTTTTAGCGATCCCGTTAGCGATGTTGTTTAGTGTGGCATACCCTTAATTGTTTGTGCAAATCAGATAGCAAAGGACATGAAAAGACATGGTTAACCCTATGTACACCAAGTGTCATTTCATGTCGGGTTCTGCATTTTCACAAAAGCCTGCAATTGAATTAGCGGCTATTATACTATGTAGAAGTGTATGAACTATAAATATAGATATATATATATGTGTCACAAATTCAATGACATGTATATATATATATATATATGAGGTGTAAAATTGTTTAAAAAAAATGCGTGGGCTCCCGCCCTATTTTCGCAACCAGACAGACAAAGCCAGCGAATGGGGGCAGATAATAATAGCCCAGAGAGGGACCATTATTTTTGCCCCCCCCTGGCTACTAACATCTGCCCCCAGACACCCCAGAAAAGACAAATCTATAATTAGATTCGCCCTTTCTGGCACTTTGCCCGTCTATTCCCATTGCCCTGTAGCGGTGGCGAATGGGTTAATATGGGGTTAAAGCCACATTGCAATTGAAAGGTGACCTTAAGCCAGGTTAATAATTGAGAGCTGTCAATTAGACAACTATCAATTATTAATCCTATTGCATGAAATAAAAATAAAACACACACACTTTAATTAAAAATCATTTTAATGAAATAAAGACACATGTTTTTGACCATCTTTTATTTGACTGCAAAAAACATTTCCTGTAATAAAAATAAAATAAAAAAGCAAAATTATTCTTACCTATCCCATGCACAGTCAGGTCCCACGGTGTAATCCTTCAGAAAGGGTTATGTTTACTGCAGGGACCGCAGCTAATGCTGCAGCCTCACAGTAAACCCCCAAATGAATAAGTTCCTCTCCTGGCTGACAGGAGAGGAAGTGGAAAGCTTAATTGATTGCTTTCCACTTTCACTTCAGGTCAGCCAGGGACACAATCAGTGACGTCAGAGGGAACTGATTAACAAAAATAGGGGTTCCCTTCGAATAAAAAATGGCGTGGGGTCCCCCCTATTTTTGTTAACCAGCCAGATGAAGCAGACCGCTGAGGCCTGGATTTTCAGGCTGTTAAGGAGCCAAGATCCATGGACCTTGCCAGCCTGATAATACCAGGCCACAGCAGTCTGCATATCTTGGCTGATTAACAAAAATAGGGATCCCCTCGAAAAAAATTGGCGTGGGGTCCCCCCTATTTTTGTTAACCAGCCAGATGAAGCAGACCGCTAAAGCCTGGTTTTTCAGGATGGTAAGGATCCAATATCCATGGACCTTGCAAGCCTGATAATACCAGGCCACAGCAGTCTGCTTAGCTTGGCTGATTAACAAAAATAGGGATCCCCTCGAAAAAAAAAACGGCGTAGGGGTCCCCCTATTTTTGTTAACCAGCCAAGTAAAATGCAGACTGCTGCGGCCTGGTATTAAAAGACTGTCAAGGCCCATGGATTTTGGCCCTCAACAGCCTGATAATACCAGGCTACAGCAGCCCCACATTTGGCGCATCAAAAGATGTGCCAATTGTGGCACTTTACCCGGCTCTTCCCACTTGCCCTGTAGCGGTGGCAAGCGGGGTAATAAGGGGTTAATGTCACCGTTGATTGCACGGTGACAATAAGCCCGGTTAATAATGGAGAGGCGTCAATAAGACACCGATCCATTATTAATCCCAAAGTTATTAAATGCATAAAAAAAAGACAAAGCAAGAAAAAAGTATTTTAATGAAATAAAAGAGACAACACAGTTTTCAATTCTTTTATTACTCTCTCATTCCTGCGACGCCATCGATCTCCTGTAAAAAAAGAAAAAAAACAAACCAACAGTATACCACCTGTCCGACGCAGTCCATAGTAACGACTGTCCCACGACGATCCAGCTCTGCTACATCGCAATGACAGGCAGAGCCTGTCATCGCGACGCAGCACAGCTGATTACCTGCTTCCCCGGCGGTGACGTCATCGGACTGACTGCTTTACGGCCGGGATTACCCAGCAGTCACTGCAGTTATCGCGAGAAACTGCATGTGACCGCCGAGGAAAGATGATGGTGGCCATCAAGCAGTCCAGCCCGTGACCGCCGGAGATCTTCTGCCAGGTAAGTGCTGCTGACTCCTGACAGACCCGACCGACGGACACTGACAGTGACAGACCCGACCGACGGACACAGACAGTGACAGTGACAATCCCGATTCCGGTATCCGATATGACGAAAATATCGGTACTCGGAATCGAAAGCCCGATACAGCTAATATCGGCCGATACCCGATATTTGCAGTATCGTATCGCTCAGCACTAGTCACGCCACTCTGTGACCCGCTCCTCAGCCCAACATCTTGCGCAAACTTCATCATTCCCGGGTTCATTTGCATGAAAATTTGCTGATGGATTTCTATAAAACAGGAAGCACAGACTCATAAAATAAAGGCATGGATGTCATCAACATTGCCAGGACTTCACATAAATGATGTTAGTTTTGGATCTAAAAACCTGTGAACAGGTTCCCTTTAGAGTTTTGTTCAAGTGTTTATTGCCAGTAGAGGAATTAGTGACCATTCCCTTATTATCTTATGTTATGCTAAGTTACTCCCCTTTGTAATGCATGCATTGTGAGCTGAAATCCACATCTAGTGTTAGTCATGCAGGTAAGCTTTGTCAGTGGTCACACATGTGTAAACTGCAATACTGCACTGCAAAAATCACCCTGGTTTAAAGGAGTGACCTGAGACAGTGACTGACCCAGCCCGTTAGGTTCTGCAACTCCATTAAATTGTGAAATGTGCTAAGAGGCTGTTTTGTTGCTGTTGGTACCTGCCAAGCTCTGTATCTCAATATTGTGTGAAGTGGATGGACAGCAAATCTGTGTTGACCACAGTGCTGACATGGACATCTATTTGGTTGACAGAAATGGATCCAAAGTTATAAAAACTGAGCAGGAGCTGATCAAACAGGTAAACTTCTTTATTAAAAGAGATCAAGGTTGTGTTTCAGAGGACTAGACCCCTTTTTAAAGTATATAGATGCCAATACCACCACTGTGGTCAACAAACTTTTGATAAACTCCTTCATATTCCTTCTCCTTGAATGAGGACATCAACTGGTGCTACAAGGAGTTGGACGCTGGTCGCATTTGTCCTCAGCGATGCATGCTACAGTACTGTAGTGTTCTCGCCTTTTAAAAGCATAAAACTCTAAGGTGAGCCTCTAATCTCATGCAATTAAATTTAATTTTGCCCTGACGTACTGACTCCATAAATGCCTTGTGTGTTTTGTATTGTTTTGTTCTTTTGGTGTCCTTTGCTGAATATGTTCCATACTTCGTTTAACCGCTAATATTATGGCAATAAAAAGAAAAAGTCAACTCACGGATGAACCCACATGAACCTTCAGCCTCAAGTAAAGGAATGGGTCAGAGACTAAGGGAATAGCGCCCCTAATGCCCCCTCTTCCTGCTCTGACTATCACTTCCACTAGAATTGTTACATTTTTCACCAAAAATACTAGCAAAAGTAAAAAAAAAAGTGGTGTATTTTAGGGGTGAGGCTCAAGAGGGCGTGTGTTTTCATATAGAATTATCCATTGCTTGTAGACCATTTACATAATACGAGGGACAGATAGTGATATTTATCCCTGACGTCCTATATTTAAAAGTCAGACACAAGGATGGTCATGGAAACTAATGTAGCTTAACTATAATGGGGGCCATTTGGTTTCAATTAAGGTATCCAGATAAATGGATACGTTTGATGGTTTTTATGTCTGTCATGTGACAAATACAGTTTGCAACAAAACTAATTGTGGTTCTAGTGCAGTGATGGCAAACCTATGGCACGCGTGCCAGAGAGGGTGCACAGAGCCCTCTCAGCTGGCACGCGGCCTCGCCTCCTTGTTCCGGACTGCAGTGCACACATTGATTGCACGCCTCGCTTCGGACTCTCACACATTGAGCAGCACGGCTGCGGAGCTGAATGATGATGTCATCCAGCCGCGGCCGGCAGCGCCGCTCAATGTGTGAGAGGAAGGAAGCTGCGGGCGGAGAGGTGAGTGTGGCCGCTGTGCCAGTGAAGTGCTGTGGTGTGTGTGTGCTCGCTGAGTGTGTGTCTGTGCGCTCGCTGAGTGTGTGTCTGCATGTGGTGAGCATGTGTCTGTGTGTGCTGAGTTTGGCCACTGTAGAAAGATGATGGCGGTGATGGGGAGAGGGCCAGTGATGGGGAGAGCGCCAATGATGGGGAGAGGGCCGGTGATGGGGAGAGCGCCAGTGATGGGGAAAGCTCCAATGATGGGGAGAGCGCCAGTGATGGGAAGAGCTCCAATGATGGGGAGAGCACCAGTGATGGGGAGAGCGCCAGTGATGGGGAGAGCGCCAATGATGGGGAGAGGGATGGTTGTTGTGAATGGGCTTGAGATGAGTTCTGAGCAGAGGCTCCCTCTGGTGGTTACAAGCGGTACTGGTCTGTCCAGTGAAGATTGTGAAGATTGTGAGGATTGGGAATCAGGTGTTACTGACTGGTCTTATATAAGGGAGTCACCTTCCCATCAGGGTTGCCGGTGATCAATTGTTCTGGTCTCTATCCTTGATTCCTGTTTCCCTTGTAGCCTGCTTTGTCGTGTCTGCATCTCCTGCTAACAGATAAGACATTTTCTTCTTTTTGTTTTTGTGCTTGATTTTTGCATTTTGTCCTGCACTTCTGTGGGGGCCTTCAGGGTCCCCTCAGGGGGCTTTTGCCCTCTCAGTTTAGTTCAGCCACTGATGTTTGTACATTTGCTTTTTCCAGTTTTTTCAGTGGCTGCTGTTTTGATTTTGTTACACCAGAGAACTAATTTAGGTGGTAGAGGTCGTGTGATCTCAGGTGTTTTTGAAATTAGTAGAGTTGGTGCTTTTCAGGGTTTTCTGGGATTGCAGTAAGTACCCTTCCTATCCTTTTCTATTTAGTTAGTTTGGGCTTAAAAATTTTTTTTCTTCTATTTTCTTTTTTTTAAAAAAAAAAAATCTTTGGCCCAATTCTAGCCCAAACTAACTAAATAGAAAAGGATAGGAAGGGTACTTACTGCAATCCCAGAAAACCCTGAAAAGCACCAAATCTACTAATTTCAAAAACACCTGAGATCACACGACCTCTACCACCTAAATTAGTTCTCTGGTGTAACAAAATCAAAACAGCAGCCACTGAAAAAACTGGAAAAAGCAAATGTACAAACATCAGTGGCTGAACTAAACTGAGAGGGCAAAAGCCCCCGGAGGGGACCCTGAAGGCCCCCACAGAAGTGCAGGACAAAATGCAAAAATCAAGCACAAAAACAAAAAGAAGAAATGTCTTATCTGTTAGCAGGAGATGCAGACACGACAAAGCAGGCTACAAGGGAAACAGGAATCAAGGATAGAGACCAGAACAATTGATCACCGGCAACCCTGATGGGAAGGTGACTCCCTTATATAAGACCAGTCAGTAACACCTGATTCCCAATCCTCACAATCTTCACAATCTTCACTGGACAGACCAGTACCGCTTGTAACCACCAGAGGGAGCCTCTGCTCAGAACTCATCTCAAGCCCATTCACAACAGATGGTGATGGAGAGAGCGCCAGTGATGGGGAGAGAGCTAGTGATGGGGAGAGCTCCAATGATGGGGAGAGCTCCAGTGATGGGGAGAGCGCCAGTGATGGGAGAGCGCTAATAATGGGGAGAGCGCCAGTGATGGGGAGAGCTCCAATGATGGGGAGAGCGCCAGTGATGGGGAGAGGGCCAGTGATGGGGAGGAGGAAATCATGGAGGTGGTGGAATTTCTACATGAAGGGGATCATGATGGGGCATTTCTACATGAAGGGGATCATGATGGGGCATATTTCTACATGAAGGGGATCATGATGGGGCATATTTCTACATGAAGGGGATCATGATGGGGCATTTCTATATGAAGGGGATCATGATGGGGCATATTTCTGCATGAAGGGGATCATGATGGGGCATATTTCTGCATGAAGGGGATCATGATAGGGCATATTTCTACATGAAGGGGATCATGATGGGGCATATTTCTGCATGAAGTGGATCATGATGGGGCATATTTCTACATGAAGGGGATCATGATGGGGCATTTCTACATGAAGGGGATCATGATGGGGCATATTTCTACATGAAGGGGATCATGATGGGGCATATTTCTACATGAAGGGGATCATGATGGGACATATTTCTGCATGAAGGGGATCATGATGGGGCATTTCTATATGAAGGGGATCATGATGGGGCATATTTCTGCATGAAGGGGATCATGATGGGGCATATTTCTGCATGAAGGGGATCATGATAGGGCATATTTCTACATGAAGGGGATCATGATGGGGCATATTTCTGCATGAAGTGGATCATGATGGGGCATATTTCTACATGAATGGGATCATGATGGGGCATATTTCTACATGAAGGGGATCATGATGGGGCATATTTCTACATGAAGGGGATCATGATGGGGCATATTTCTACATGAATGGGATCATGATGGGGCATATTTCTACATGAAGGGGATCATGATGGGGCATATTTCTACATGAAGGGGATCATGATGGGACATATTTCTACATGAAGGGGATCATGATGGGGCATATTTCTACATGAAGGGGATCATGATGGGGCATATTTCTACATGAATGGGATCATGATGGGGCATATTTCTACATGAAGGGGATCATGATGGGGCATATTTCTACATGTAGGGATCATGATGGGGCATATTTCTACATGAAGGGGATCATGATGGGGCATATTTCTACATGAAGGGGATCATGATGGGGCATATTTCTACATGAAGGGGATCATGATGGGGCATATTTCTACATGAAGTGGATCATAATCGGGCATTTCTATATGAAGGGGATCATGATGGGGCATATTTCTGCATGAAGGGGATCATGATGGGGCATTTCTACATGAAGGGGATCATGATGGGGCATTGGGCACGTGTTGGCACTTCGTCATAGATAATTGTGTTTTAGGTTGCAGTTTGGGCACTCGGTCTCAGAAAGGTTCGCCATCACTGTTCTAGTGACTTATTCATGTACAGATGCAGGTTCTTTTGACGTATTCATGTAGTGATGGTTGTTTTGGTGATGTATTCATCACAAGAACCATCATCAGTACATGAATGTAAAACTAAAATTGGGTCGCCCACCAGGGCAGTGGGATACTCGGTACCGGACCGGTGTATTGAGGGGATGTGTCACAGCGGCGGTGACCCGGTCCGTGGCCCTGGACGTCCAATGAAAGGGGAATTATTTACAGGGGATGTTAGAGTTTGTAGTAAGGTATTCGTGACGCCACCTGTGGTATCTGGTCAGGGATGACCAGCACTGCGGTCAGATCCTCTGCGATAGATGGTGAGATGCTGCAGAGTTGATACAGTCTCTCACAGGTGAGACTATGATATCCCAGGGCAGGTAGATGTAGTGAAAGGTGGTGATGGTGCTGGGAAATGTAGCTAAGAGTAATAGGTGATGCAGGAAGAAACTGAGAAACAGTCAGCGAATTGCAGTTTCCAAAGCTTTACTCACAGTTCTGATGCTAGCAGTACAGATGCTCGCTTGGCACTGTGTCCTCCAGGTGAGGGGCTCAGCAAACCCCCAGGTAGATTGGGATGCACCTTTCCAGGACCCCGTTCTAGATGTTTGTGTCTCTTTCTCTGGCCATCTCCCTGTGCTGATTTTCCACTCCTTCTATCCTACAGCACCTTCACCAACAGTGTCTCAGATCAGCGGCTGCGAATCCTCTAGGACAACGACTTATTTCTGCGTTCCTCTTGATTCTATATAGCTGCCTCTCAGAGAAGATAATGGTGGTTAATGACTGTGATCCCTATGGTATCACAGCAGTCGACTTGCTAGCTGAATCATGAAGTTCTTCCACTAGTCTAGGGGTCGAGTTCCCTCCTGCGACCTAGTCCCTCGCCAACAGACCGGGACCAACGATTGGCTCCTGCTCTCTCCGTATCCCTAGGAATTCTTCCTCTCTCTCACTCCAGAAGCTTCTCTTCCTTCTGCTTCTTTCACTCTCTACTTCTTCTTTCCACTCCTGGACTAAGCTCTTCCAGCTTTTAGTCCCTTCTGAGTCTCCATCTAGACTCCTTTTCCTCTCTGCCGCCTCTCCTCACTGGGAGCTGCTCAATACACATCCTACTCCTTCCTCTACCTCCTCAGGACTCTCTAATCCTGCCTACTGCTTCCTCAAGCTTCACTCCTCCTTGCTACTGCTACTCCACCCACCCATACACCCTTTCCTATCTCAGACTGGGATGAGACCATCCTCCCTCAGGGTACGTCCAGGGTGCCCAGCTGTTCTAGTGTGTGTTGGGTGCAGGTGTTAGAGTCCTAGGTGGTGCTCCCTCCTTACCTGAGGATGGGGCATTACACCTCTGGATGAGGAGCAATACCTCTGTGGCGACTGAACCCTCAGGGGCACCACAACATCATTATCAGTACATAAATGGAACTCATCAATAGTAAATAATAGTACATAAATACAGTACCAGAACCATCATCAGTAAATAAATAGGTCACTAGAACCATCATCAATACATGAATACAGCACCAGAACCACCATCAGAAGATAAACGCTTCACCAGTAGAGATGAGTGAATTTGCTCGGATTTTGTCCCTGAATCTGATTTTCACATATTCGATCCATATTCGAACAATATTCATGCCGAATGTATGTCTTATGTTAGGTTCCGAACATATTCGGTAATTTCTACTCCCACTGATTCCAATGACGTTCGGCTGTGTTTGACGAATATTGCAAAAGCAATATTCGATTCCAATCGTATTCGGAACCGAATCCAAACAAATTCGCTCATCTCTACTCAACAACACCAGAACCACCATCAGTACATGAGTGCATCATCAGAACTATAATCAGTACATGAATAGATCACGAGATCCACCGTCATCAGTACATCAGCATATGAATATATCACCAGAACCACCATATGTATATGACTACATCACAAAGCTTAGTTCAGCAGTTCTAATATCAAGTCAGACCAATATATATTTGTAACTTATGAACCTACAACTCCCAGTATGTCTCTAGGAGATGCTGGGAGTTGTTGTCAACAGTCATTATCAAACTGCGAACAATACAGTAACCATAGTACAGATCAGATGTAGACAGTATCAACAAGAAAATATTTACATCCAGGTACTTTTAGAGGTGACCTCTTGTTTGATTGAGTCAATTCTTTCTTTTCGTCTCCATCTTGTCCTAACGCAATGATAAATTTTCATATCCACAGCTTTTCTCTGCAGACAGCCCACTTCTCTGCTCTTCTGCAGCAAATCCCATCATGGTGACGTTAAAAATAAAAGTGTTATTAACCTCTTCACCCCGAAGCTTGTTTTCACGTTCCTGACCAGGCCAATTTTTACAATTCTGAGGTCATAACTCTGGAACGCTTCAACAGATCCCGGTGATTCTGAGATTGTTTTCTTGTGACATATTATATGTATGATAGTGGTAAAATTTCTTGATATGTCTTGCATTTATTTGTGAAAAAACTAAATTTGTAGCAAATTTTTAAAATTTTGCAATTTTCTAAATTTTAATTTTTATGCCCTTAAATCAGAGAGTCATATCGCACAA
This sequence comes from Oophaga sylvatica, assembly GCA_033576555.1. Taxonomy (NCBI): domain Eukaryota; kingdom Metazoa; phylum Chordata; class Amphibia; order Anura; family Dendrobatidae; genus Oophaga; species Oophaga sylvatica. The sequence continues at coordinate 478,383,596 of JARQOD010000004.1, forward strand.
AATAGATAATAAATAACATTTCCCACATGTCTACTTTATATCAGCATAATTTTGGAAACATATTTTTTTTGTTATAGCAAAATTTACAAAACCATTTTTTTAGGCACCACCTCACATTTGAAGTGACTTTGAAGGACCTATATGACAGAAAATACCCCAAAATGACTCCATTCTAAAAACTGCACCCCTCACGGTACTCAAAACCACATTCAAGAAGTTTATTAACCCTTCAGGTGCTTTACAGGAATTTTAGGAATGTGGAAGAATAAAATAAACATTTACTTTTCTTTCACAAAAAATGTCATGTTGTGTAATTTCTCCTGAGTATGCCAATACCGCATATGTGGAGGAAAACAACTGTTTGGGTGCACGGCAGGGCTTGGAAGGACAGGAGCGCCTTTTGACTTTTTAAAAGTAAAATATGCTGGGATAAATAGCAGGTGCCATGTCGAGAGCCGCTGATGTACCTAAACAGTGGAAACCCCCATAAGTGACACCATTTTGGAAACTAGACCTCTTATGGAACTTAACTAGAATATAAGACATAATTTCAGTTGTGTCACACTTTTTTGTTAAGTATATAATTGCACATGTGGTAATTCATAGTTTTGATGCCTTCAGTGTGAATGTACAATTTTCATAGTCATGAAAATACAGAAAAATCTTTGAATGAGAAGGTGTGTCCAAACTTTTGGTCTGTACTGTACACAAATGAAAGTACAATTATGCAAAACAAACAATGTCAGAAACAATTAGATGTCAGAGACAGAACACCTCTCAATGAATTCATCTAGGGGTGCAGTGATTATATTGACACCACAGGTGTGTCACAGACTTTTATACCATTGGGCAGTGAAGAAAAAACAAATTTACCTTTTTACCACCAAGATTGTGTGTTAGCCCCAAGTTTTACATTTTCACACTGAGAAATGGGTAAAAATGGCACCATAATTTGAATTGTCACACAATTTCTGCTGAATGTAGAAATACCCCATATGTGGATCTACAGTACTGCTTTGCCATACAGAGTGACTCGGGAGGGACGGAACGCTATTTGCCTCCTGGAGTGCAGATTTTCCTAGACTAGTTTGCAGATTCCATATAAAGAGCCCATAAGTGCTAGAAAAGCAGAATCCCCCTCAAGTGACCACATTTTGGAAATTATAACCCTTTGGGAATTTATCTACAGATGTTGTGACGATTTTGACTCCATAGGTGTTTTCCAGAAACAGGCAGTAGTTGATGTTGCTGAGTGAAAATTGAAACTGCCATTTTAGAGACCAGTAAGTTGCAGTCACCTTTACATTATGCCCAGCTCATGCTTCTGGAGACACGCACCTGTAAATTAGGCAGGCTCTCATCACTGCAGAAATACCAAACATGTGGGCACTAAATGTGGTTTAGACACACTGGGGCTCAGACGGGAGGGGGTGCATTTGGATTTGAGAGCAGAGAATTTGCTGTATTTCTTTTGGCGGGTGAGAAGCCATTTTGCTTTTCCAGAGCCTTTGTTCTACCAGTAACGTGGAAGCCCCCTATATTTCCGTTAACAGGTAACAGATCTGAGTGGGGACATGCTTTTTTATGGATTGAGTTGAAGCTTTTATTGGTAACATCATACCTCCCAACTTTTGAAGATGGGAAAGAGGGACAAAGGCCGCGGCAAATTTTAGGCCACGCCCCGACCACACCCATTTCACAACTAGTCACACCCATGTCCACGCCCTGACCACACCCATTTAGCACTGGTGATCACACTGACTGTTACTGTGGGCACACTGGTACTGAGTAAAGAAGACAGATAGAGAAAAAACAGAAAGAAAGGAATAAAGAAAGAAAGAGGGGAAAGCAACAAAGAAAGAGAGAAAGTAGAGAGAGAAAGAAATAAACAAAGAAAGGAAAAGAAAGAGAAAAAGAGAGAGAAAGAAGAAAAAGAAGAGGGAAAGAACAAAGAAAGAGAGAGAAGAAAGAGAGGGAAAAAAAACAGAAAGAGAGAAAGAAAGAAAGAGGGAAAGAAAGAACAGAGAGGAAGAAAGAAAGAAGAGGGAAAGAAAGAAGAAAGAAGAGGGGAAAGAAAGAACAGAGAGAAAGAAGAAAGAAGAAAGAAAGAGAGGGGAAAGAAAGAAAGAAGAGGGAAAGAAAGAACAAAGAGAGAAGAAAAGAAAGAAAAAGAAAGAGGGACAGAAAGAACAGAGAGAGAAGAGAAAGAAAGAAAGGGGAAAGAAAGAACAGAGAGAGAAAGAAAGAAAGAGGGAGAAAGAAAGAAAGAAAGAAAGAAGAGAAAGAAAGAAGAAAGAAAGAAAGAAAGAAAGAAAGAAAGAAAGAAAGAAAGAAAGAAAAAAGAAAGAAAAAGAAGAAAAGAAAGAAGAAAGAAAAAGAGGGGAAAGAAAGAACAGAGAGAGAGAGAAAGAAAAAAGAACAGAGAGAAAGAAAGAAAGAGGGGAAAGAACAGAGAGAGAGAAAGAAAGAAAGAGGGGAATGAAAGAACAGAGCGATAGAGAAAAAGAAAGAAACAGAGAGAGAAAGAAAGGGGAAAGAAAAAAAGAACAGAGAGAAAAAAGAAAGAGGGTAAAGAAAGAAACAATAGAGGGAGAGAGAGAAAGAAGGGAAAGAAAGAACAAAGAGAGAAAGAACAGAGATAGAGAGAAAGAAAGATGGGAGAGAGAAAGAGAAAGAAAGTACAGAGAGAGAGAAAGAACAGAAAGAAAGAGGGGAAGAAAGAACAGAGAGAAAGAACAGAGATAGAAAGAAAGAGGGGAAAGAAAGAACAGAGAGAAAGAAAGAAAAAGAACAGAGAGAAAGAAAGAAAGATGGGAAAGAAAGAACAGAGGAAAGAAAGAACAGAGAGAGAGAAAGAAACAGAGAGAGAAAGAAATAAAGATTCTATAAAGATACTATAGCAGCCCGGCTCCCATTGTAGTGCCCACCTGAGCCTCCCGGTGCAGGACATATCATGATCCGCTCACATGGTCGACATCCCCGATTCCAAGGCGAGGACACGGTGATGGATCTGAAGCATTCCCTGAAGTGCCTCCATGGTTCCGTCACAATCTCCTCCCGAAATTAACTCATTTCCGGTCATCTTTCAGCACGTCACTTCTGGTGGAACATCACGTGCAAGTTTTAAAGTGCTCTTCGGGGCTCCGGCATGTACTCCTGCGTCCACGGGAAAAGCTCCCGGGGGACAGCGGGGCAGACTCTCAAAATCAGGAGTGTCCCGCTGAATTCAGGACGGTTGGGAGGTATGAATGCTCCCCACCATACATCTTGTACACGCAGGGCTCTGCACACCTCATACACACACGGTTCCGCTTTGTATGCCTCGTAAACACACGGCTCCGCTCCGTGCACCTCGTACACACACGTCTTCGCTCCGTCCACCTCGTACACACAGGGCTCCGCTCCGTACACCTCGTACACACAGGGCTCCGCTCCATACACCTCGTACACACGGCTCTGTTACATCCACCTCGTACACACACGGCTCCGCTCCGTACACCTCGTACACACACGGCTCTGTTACATCCACCGTGTAGACACACGGCTCCGCTCCGTACATCTCGTACACACACGGCTCCGCTCCGTACACCTCGTACACACACGGCTCCGCTCCGTACACCTCGTACACACACGGCTCCGCTCCGTACACCTCGTACACACACCCGTTCGTACATCCACTGTAACACACGGCTCCGCTCCGTACACCTCGTACACACACGCTCGTCCGTACACCCTGTACACACACGGCTCCGCTCCGTACACCTCGTACACACACGGCTCGCTCCGTACACCTCGTACACACACGGCTCCGCTCCGTACACCTCGTACACACACGGCTCCGCTCCGTACACCTCGTACACACACGTGCTCCGCTCCGTACACCTCGTACACACACGTCTCCGCTCCGTACACCTCGTACACACACGTCTCCGCTCCGTACACCTCGTACACACACGTCTCCGCTCCGTACACCTCGTACACACACGGCTCCGCTCCGTACACCTCGTACACACACGCTCCGCTCCGTACACCTCATACACACACGGCTCCGCTCCGTACACCTCGTACCACACAGCTCCGCTCCATACACCTCGTACACACGGCTCTGTACACCTCATACACACAAGTCTCGCTCCGTACTCCTCGTACACACACAGCTCTGCTACATGGACACTGAAAACCGAGTCCCGACCCCACACACACACAAACTTACCCTCATCAGCACATGACAAACAACCATCACGCGCAGAGTCCTGCACACAAGAGACACTGATCTGTGACCCTGACTCCCCTCCTGTGACCTCATCACGGGTCCTGTGGGCACAAGAAGAGAACAGCATACCAGCGTCACTGCTAGCTGTGAGCCGCTGGCTGAGCTGTAGAGACAGGGAGGAGTGCATGGGGGCGTGGCGGCTCGTCTCACTGCGGGACACAAGTGTCCTCAGCGGGACAGCAGGACGGGGGGGTCAAAATGGACGGTTCCCGCTCGACGGGACGGTTGGGAGGTATGGGTAACATTTTACACATTTATCCGGCGCTCTACGCTGAACACTTACTTTAGGGTTTTCCATCTAAATCTCCTAGTGATGTGACAGATGAAACCCCCAAGGGATCCATTCACTACAATGAGGCATTATTATAAGCTGTGGCTCAGTGGTAGATCAACAGCCTATGAACATGGAGACATAAGTTCAAGTGCTATAACGAGGCAGCAGATTTACTCTGGCCTCTGTTCAGCAGTGTCCTTTTTAGAACTGCACAAAACTGGCTGATGGCACTTTTATGCAAGCCTAAAAATACAGACACCGTCAGATCACAGGTCCTATGGTATCCACAGTGCCTCCATCTGCCTCATTATAGGGAATTTTCCACCAGGGGTTCTGTCTGAATCATATATTCCAGAGATTTACACAGAAACCCCGGTGTAAGCACTCAGAGAAGAGTGCAGGATAAATGTGCGCCGAGCCTTACTGCGATCTTTGGGAGGCAGAATGAAAAAATCAACAGCATGTGAAGAATTGGTTTTATTTATTTTTTTTCGAAGTTCGTTGTGCGGTATAAGTGATTAGGTAACATTATTCTTCAGGTCAGTGCGATTACAGCAATACTAGATTTATATCAGGTTTTTATGCTTGGCTGCTGTCACACACTAAAAGATACTTTTTATTGCTAAAACTAATTTTTTCATCACCACATTTTGAGAGCTATAATTTTTTCACATTTCAGCCGAGTCATGTGAGGGCTTGTTTTTTGTGGGACAAGCTGAAGTTTTTATTGGTACCATTTTTGGGGCCCATGACCTTTTTTGATCACTTTCTATTCTGATTTTTGGAAAACAGAATGAACAAAAAAACAGCAATTCAGGAATTGCTTTTTATTTTGTTTTTTTTATATCGTTCCGCGTGTGGTAAAATTGGTAAGGCAACTTTATTCTTCAGGTCAATACGATTACAGTGATATCTCATTTATTTTTTTTATGTTTTGGTGCTTTTACACAATAAAAACAATTTTATTGAAAAAAATATATATTTTTGCATCTGGATTGCCCGCTAGTGCAGTGGGGATACTTGGTACCGGGCCGCTTCTTAAAGTGGAAGTGTCACAGTGGCAGTGACCCGGTCCGTGGCCCTGGGTGTCCAGGAAAAGGGGATATGATGAATAAGGGGAAAAAAAAAGAGTTTGTAATAAAGTGTTTGTGACGCCACCTGTGGTACTCGGCAATAAAGATGTTAGGCGACTGGACCCTCAGGGGCGCCACATAACACCCCCGTTAAACACAGCACAAAGTAACAAAGTAAAATAGGTCTGGAACAAAGTAAAATAGGTCTTACAAAGAAACGTACAATTTTTTTAAGAATGCATTCTAACAGGTAAGATACAGGTAAAACGCATCTTCCCTTTATGGGAGGCACTTTCTCTTTAACGTTGCATAATAAACAGAGTAGAAGACATAAATACTGACATTTCTTTTAAATAAAACATTCTTTTGCATTTACTACAGGTAAACATTTTACTTCAAAGTGCTATGAAAACTTTCTTCACAAACATTCACTTTAGTGCAATCAATTTCAAGTGCTACAAGTTCAACAGGGTTCAGCATAACCCTGAACTGAAGTATCCTTCTTCTCTTGTGCAACATGGGGGACCTATCTCAAACCTCCAGTGTAGGCCTTGGGCGTGGCTACAAGGCATTGATGGTCTCCATGTTGGACCACTTCTTAGGCCACGCCAGACCGTTTTTGTTTTGAGGTCAGTGGTGAAAGGTTTTATGTAAAACCAAAAAGGAGCACATTAAGAAGTGCTAACTATTTACAGGGGAAAGTTTGGATCACACATTGTTCATGATCTCTCAGCTCTGATGCACACACCAACAGGTAAACTTTTTGGCAAACCCTACCGGGTTAACTTTAACTTTTATCTTTCAACTATTTACAGTCATTCAAACAGAACTTGCTTAATTTTCTTCTCTTCTTCTTGAGGTAATGTGTGGCCCAGCTGCGCTTGGTACACATGTTCCCAGGAGTATGCACAGAAAGGTAATTACAAAAACCTGATATTCATTCACACTCACACTTCCCAGTATTGCCACTAGAGGGAACCTTAGACTATTTAAGGGTGTGAGAGACGTAGCAGTAGTTGAGTTCCTGTCAGTGTCAGCAGACAAGTCTTGGGTGATTCAGGAGTGAGTCATTCTAGCCAGACAGACGGAGATTTCCTGTCAGATGAGACAGAGGACGAAAGATTACAAGCTGTTACCTCAGAACAGACTGACTGTTAGTACCCTATGAATGTGGAAAGTGACTCTTGGAGCGAGCGTGAATTCAGTCTGACGGAAGGTCCTGAAAGCTGCTCTGGACAGAGTCTATGAAGGAACAGAAGGAAGGGGACTACAGTTATTATAACAACGAGTCAACTGAGAAACGGTCAGTGAGCTGTGCAAGGAAGGAAGCTGACGACTACACCTACTGCTACCCGTGCTTATGTTAAGGGTGAGAGTAGGGCGACAGGCGAGTGGTGACCAAAGGAGAGAGTGACCGAGGCGTTATAGCAACAATTGCTGCCTCCACTCTGCTTAACCGGACGCCGGGTCCGAAGCCTTGCTAGTTCCTTCACGGCTAGTAGGAGAAAACCGGAATCCCTGCTGGACTTCAGGTCGCAGAGGGGCCCTATAGTGCTGATACGTAACCGGGATCAGGGAGAACAGGAGTCAGGCCTGATCAGCCATAGACTTAGTTCTTGCCAAAAGAAGGCTCCACCACAATGTCGGCCGGGCGTAGCTGTTCTATACAGAGTTGAACTTAGCTTCATGCAGGTTGGAAACTCACACATTAAGAAGTAAGGAGGCCTTAAACCTACTCAGTGATTACCTGGATGTGCATCCTCCACCCTGAGCAGCTTCCCGGGACATACCTGCAACCATCACCAGTAAAGGTATGGAAAGAGACTGATTTGTGTGTGACTGCCTTATTGCCTGCACCCTACACCGCCATATACCTAGAGGGACCAGTCTTTCCTGTGGAAGACTTAACATCTTGTTGCCCAGTAACAACCCCTCTGAGGATTAACCCTGCAGCGCTGGTCTACCTGATCAGAAACCACAGGTGGCGTCACGAACAATTCCTAAAATCCCCTGTAAATAATCCCCCTTTGTATGAGCTCCCAGGGCAACGGACCGAGCTGTGCTACTTGTGACATTCCCCATAGACTTCAATGGGCTCGGTGCCGAGTACCCATAACCCTGGTGTTATGCGACTCAGTAACACCTGGTGCTGGCTGCTCCCTGGCCTGGGAGAAGGCATACACGAATGTCACCCCCGGTGCTGCAAACAGTTCGTGACCGATGCTAGCATGAACGGTGAGGTTGTGTCCTTCTACAGGTGTCTGGGTGCCCATATTCCGGGCTGAAGTGGGTTTTGGAAGAACAACGGGGACTGATGCAGGGCTGGGTGTTCTTACAGGAGTGGCTCTGGTCTTGGTTGGCATGGGCGTTGGCTTTTGTCCCCTGCTGGTGGCTTCCTGATAAGCAGTGGCAGGTCTGCGTTTCCACATGTTCAGGGCATACCAGCCCTTTGTACCACAGTGTCGGGTGTAAGTGACACGGTCTCCTGGGTAGAGATCCCTATCCGGGTGTCCCTCCTAGGAGATGGGATTCGACATCCCACCAGTTCACAAAGACGTTCGCCAGCAGGTTGGGCTCCTTGATAACGCCCCAGCCTCCCTTCAGCCTAAAGTCCACCCCTGTTCCCTGTCTCAGGGGCCCCTGGTCTGCTCCCTTATCCTTGCGGCCTCGCTTTTTGGCCTGCAAATCCTGCTCATCCTGAGATCTACGCTGGGCCTGATGCTCCTGCGCCTCCTCCCACCGGTGAGCAATCTGCTGGGTGTATTCCCTCCGGCTGAGGACCTCCACACGGCTCCCTTCTTTCTGACCCCAGGGGAACCCCATAAGATCTGTTCCCTGGTGAGTCCAGCGGTACACTACCTGCTCAGCATACTCTTCTCCCACTAGATGAGTGGGTTTAAGCAGGGCCCCAAACCGATCCTCTTGGCCGGATGCCCAATCCCAGTCCAGGGATGCACGAGGCCGGCCGGGTTCGTGGGGTGAGGGTGCGGGCAGCAGGCCTACCGTGAGCTCCTCGGCTACCGGGGCAGGGTTGGTGTTGTTACCTGCTTCAGATGCTACTCCGGTGCCGGTCTCCTCCTCCTCCGCGGGGACTGGGGTCATTGGCCGCCGGATAGGATGTGACTGTTCCAGTTGCTGCTTCTTCGACGGGGCCGCCTTCCACTTTTCCACAGCGGTCATCTGCACTCCCAAGAACTGGCGGCTCAGCTCCTCCACCTGTGCGCTCAGAAGCTCCGGGTCCATGGCTGCTCGTGGGTCCGGGTCCGGACTCTGTCTGCTGGGGAAGCTCTCTTCTGCTCCTCCATACCCCTGGTCACCACCGCTCGCCATTTTGTCCTCCAGCTCTTCTGCTGCACGCATGTGGCATTCCCGCTCTCTCCTCTGCGGGCGGGGTTTCCTTTTCTTTCTTTTCTCTCCATACCAGATCAGGAGGAGGACTTCCTAGCTGACGGACATGTTATAGTAGTCAAGTAGTATTTGTAGTGGGCAGGCATGATTTTTGCGCTCTTGGACTGGTGCTGCCAATGATGTCACGCCTCCCAGCGTACCGCGTGTTACCGCAATGACGGCGATTTTACAGTTCAATCAGATCTATGGCACACAAGACCCGGTGATAATGGGTCGGTTCATCCTGTTCGTGATGCCAAGTTGCCAGCCAGAGCTATGTCCCAGGGCAGTTAAAATGTTAGGGTTATGTTGATAGTAAGTGTGGCGCAGGAATAATTCAGAGGACACACTGGGGTGCAGTTTCCAATGCTTTACTCACAGTTCTCATGCAGATACCCACTTGGTGCCGTGTCCTCAAGGTTAGGGGTCCAGCAAACTCCCAGGTAGATCAGGATACACCTTTCCAGGACTCCCTTCAGTAAGTTCCTTTCCTGGCCGTCTCACTGTACTGACTTTCCGCCCTTCCTGTCCAACACCTCACAGTCAGTGTCCCAAGCCAGCAGCCGCGGACCTTGTCGGGCGACGTTCTCTAAGTCCCCTTGCTCCCTTATAGCTGCCTTTTCGGAGAAGATAACTGTGGCTGTAGCTGAAGCACCTAGAGGTGCCACTGCCTCTTGCTTGTTAGCTGAGTCTGGTGATTTCTCTACTGGTCTTGGGGACCGGTACCCCAAAGCGACCTGGTCCCTCCACTACTGGATCGGGTCCCACAGATAGATCACTCACTATCCGTGCCCCTAGGATCCCTTCTGTCTTTCCGGAGCTTCCTTCATTCTCTCTCTTACTATTCTCTTTCCTCGTCCAGGGACAAGCTCCTCACAGCTTGAGCTCCCCTCCTGTTCTGACTGACTCTACAGTCCTCTTCCTGCTCTCTAAGCTCCACCTCATTCGTTCTACCTTCTACACCCACTCTCCCAACACCCTTTACTACCCAGCCTGGGATGAGACCATCCTCCCTTAGGGTACGTCCAGGGTGCCCTGCTCCTATAGTCTGTGCTGGGTGCAGGTGTTAGAGTCCTGGGTGGTGCTCCCTCCTTACCTGAGAGTGGGATACCACACCTCTGGATGAGGGTGCAGAATCTCTGTGGTGACTGGACCCTCAGGGGCACCATCGCTTTTTTCTGAGAGCTATAACTTTTTTATTTTTCTGCTGATGGAGCTGTATGGTGGCTTTCTTACTGCATGTGCCATCTCCAGCATGGTACGGGCCAGAAGTGGCGTGCATTCTGCTAGAGTTCCCGGCAGAGCAGCAGCTCATCTGCCACTGTCCTAGGCAGTGCTGATATAAATTGTATTTGCATCTGGCAGACGCAAATTCAATTGGGTGCAGGGAGGGTGCGACGTCTGGTGAGCAGGCAGAGAGAGGGGTGAGAAGTGTCACTCACTGACACTGCTCCCCTATTTACCCGTGCCCTAGCCGTTACTGTGCTGAATGCCTGCGGCCAGAGGAAGGTGCTGGTGGCCAAAAGCATTCAGCAATGACAGGGTTTTTTTTCCCAAGTTACGTCCCCATCGGGGAGGCAGGAGCTATGGCCCTAGGCAAGTGCCTTCCCTGTCTACTAGAGATCGACTTTTCTTTTTTTAGGGTCGAGTCGGGTTTCATGAAACCCGACTTTCTCAAAAGTCGGGTCGAACGAAATCGGCCGACTTTCGGCAAAAGTCGGTGGTCAGACTGAAACACGAAACCCAATGCAAGTCAATGGGGAAGCAAAGTCGCCATGGAGTGGAGGACAGTAAACACACCTACAGTGCCCATTTCAATGCCAACAACATAAATTCTTATTACTTAAGCTTGGCAACCTTAATTAACTTTATAATAATAGTTACGCATTGAAAACTGGGTGTTATTTGGCTAAACTTGTGGGGGCGGGTAGGGCTGGCTCCCGGTTTTCATGTGCCCCGGGCCAAAGAGTGTCAGTGGGCCCCTTTCACACATACCACAACTCATGATGCTCTGATATGGCACAGAAATATAGGTATAGTACAATGAAAAATGCTTCACTTCTTACATGACATGACTGATATCTATGTTAAAATCTACAATAGCTCAAAAAACGGACAGTATAGTCCTTCATACAGTATTATGGCCACCACATAGTGCACCATACAGAATATTGAGCCCCATATATTGCTCCATACATAATTGGTACCATATAATGTTCCATACAGTATAGGCCCCATATGTGCCCCATATGATGCTCCATACCCTATATGATGCCCCATAAATAATGAACCCCATATGATTCTCCAGTATATGATGGGCCAAAACAATGCTCCATACATAATGGGCCCCATTTATAATGCTCCATTGTATAATGGTCCCTGTAAATGCTGCTCCAGTGTTTGTTTTCCCCCTTGTAGAATGCTCCAGTATATGATGGGCCCCATGGATGCTACTCCAGTCTCTGATCTGGCCCATTTAGAATGCTCCAGTATATGATGGGCCCCATGGATGCTGCTCCAGTGTCTGATCTGCCCCATTTAGAATGCTCCAGTATATGATGGGCCCCATGAATGATGCTCCAGTGTCTTATGGGCAAAAAAAATGCTCCATATATAGTGGGCCCCATTTATAATGCTCCATTGTATAATGGTACCCGTAAATCCTGCTCCAGTGTCTGTTTTCCCCCTTTTAGAATGCTCCAATATATGATGGGCCCCATGGATGCTGCTCCAGTGTCTGATCTGCCCCATTTAGAATGCTCCAGTATATGATGGGCCCCATGGATGATGCTCCATTGTCTTATGGGCAAAAATAATGCTCCATATATAATGGGCCCCATTTATAATGATCCAGTGTATGATGGTCCCCGTTAATGCTGCTCTAGTGTCTGTTTCCCCCTTTTAGAATGCTCCAGTATATGATGGGCCCCATGGATGCTGCTCCAGTGTCTTATGGGCAAAAATAATGCTCCATATATAATGGGCCCCATTTATAATGATCCAGTGTATAATGGTCTCTGTAAATGCTGCTCCAGTGTCTGATGTCCCCCATTTAGAATGCTCCAGTATATGTTGGGCACCATGGATGATGCTCCAGTGTATGATGGGCCAATATAATGCTCTATATATAATGGGCCCCATTTATAATGATCCAGTGTATAATGGTCCCCGTAAATGCTGCTCCAGTGTCTGTTTTCTCCCTTTTATAATGCTCCATTGTATAATGGGCCCCATTGATGCTGCTTCAGTGTCTGATCTGCCCCATTTAAAATGCTCCAGTATATGATGGGCAACATGGATGATGCTCCAGTGTCTTATGGGCAAAAATAATGCTCCATATATAATGGGCCCCATTTATAATGCTCCATTGTATAATGGTCCCCGTAAATGCTACTCCAGTGTCTGTTTTCCCCCTTTTAGAATGCTCCAGTGTCTAATCTGCCCCATTTTGAATGATCAAGTCTATGCTGGGCCCCATATATAATTCTCCAGTGTATAATGCTCCCCATATATTGCTTCAAACATTAAAAAAAAGAAATACCTCTCCTCACTGTGCACTGCTCTACTCTGGACTCCTCAGTGTCGCCATGTTACAGCTCTCTGCACTTGGACTGTTTAGGAAGAGGGCGTACAGACGTGACATCATCGCGCTCTCTAAGCTGAATGTCACTGTCAGTAAACGCGGAAGACTTTTAAGTATTGCAAGTGCTGGGGCCCTGAGGAAGCAGAGGGGGCCGACTCGTGGGTGACAGCACTGGCACAGGGCCCCTCATAGTACGCCGGTGTGTCTGACGACGAGTAGGCCCTCCCACCGTCAGAGACACTTTTTTGTACTATGAGGGGCCCTGTGCCAGTGCCGTCACCCAGAAGTCACCCCCCCCACCTACTCAGGGAACCGGCACTTGCTGACGCCAGACCTGGGGGGGGGGATTTGTAGGTTTTGTAGTCCGTCCACGCTTGCAAGTGCATGTTCATTAAATGTTTAAGCATGCAACTGGTATTCAAATTTCTGAGATTTTTCCCTCGGCTAAATGTCCTTCCGCACTTCTTACAGATAACCTTTGCCTCATCAATAAGATTTTGGTCAAAAAAGTGCCACACTGGACTCTTCCTACTATGGTATACATTTTCAGGGCTTGCACGCTGTGCTAATTTGACCATCTGGTCAAGCTGTCCTGCAACTCTTTTTTCTTTAACACATTTTTGGACTGCTACAGGCCTGCCAGATAACACCAGCTGCGATGTCGATACCTGCTGCGGATCCTCCTCCTCTTCTGAGCTATTGCCAGCGGCACCCTCTTCCCCCACTGGATGCCAATCTGGGTCAACAACTGGGTCATCCATCACCTCCTCTTCAATTTCATCTGCACCTTCCTCTGTGTCACCGTGTAAGGTGGTATAATATGCGAGAAGGGGCACCTGAGTTTCATCAGGATCAGAATCTGGCTCAGTAGACTGTGAGGGCAATGTAGTGCTCTGGTTGAATCTATCAGCACAATCATATAGCAGTGGCTGTGCATCAGTGCACTCCATCTCTGATTCATTTTGGGCTGGGGAATTCAGGATTTGACTTAATAACCCAGGCATCATATGTAAAAAGAGCTCCATGGAGTAATCTGAAGTGTGGGCTGCCGCATCCTTCACTTTTGGTGGGGGTGAAGCACCCAAGGAAAGGTGTTGTTCCTGACCAGGAGCCTGCACTGACGACTCAATGCTTGCATTTTTTGAAAATTCATAAGAGGAGGCGATAGAGCTGGAGGATGTTTCGGCAATGTAAGCCAAAACCTGTTCCTGATGCTCCAGCTTTAAAAGCGGCTTACGTAGTCCCAAAAAAGGGAGCCTTCCAGGACTTCTGGAGCCAGACGATTATGCAGGTTCAACATCTCCTGCCTTAGGTGCTATTTTGCTTTTGGACTACCAGCAGAAGCACCACCACCACCACCATCAGTACCCGGTGGCCCCCTATGCCCACTTCGCCGCCTCTTCCACCATACTTCCTCATGTTTGTAAAAATGTACCCAAAATATCAGCAGCTATATGGTACTGTTTCAGAAGCGTACAGCTGTATACAGTGAGGGTGAAAAATTTTAATCTCCATATACAGTACAGACCAAAAGTTTGGACACACCTTCTCATTCAAAGATTTTTCTGTACTTTCATGACTATGAAAATTGTAAATTCACACTGAAGGCATCAAAACTATGAATTAACACATGTGGAATTATACATTACACTTTACAAAAAAGTGTGAAACAACTGAAAATATGTCTTATATTCTAGGTTCTTCAAAGTAGCCACCTTTTGCTTTGATTACTGCTTTGCACGCAGAAAAGGTGAACGGATGGACTCTACATGCCTGGTTCCCACCGTGAAGCATGGAGGAGGTGGTGTGATGATGTGGGGGTGCTTTGCTGGTGACACTGTTGGGGATTTATTAAAAATTGAAGGCATACTGAACCAGCATGGCTACCACAGCATCTTGCAGGAGCATGCTATTCCATCCGGTTTGCATTTAGTTGGACCATCATTTATTTTTCAACAGGGCTATTTGACCAAGAAGGAGAGTGTTGGGGTGCTACGCCAGATGGCCTGGCCTCCACAGTCACCAGATCTGAACCCAATCGAGATAGTTTGGGGTGAGCTGGACCGCTCACCGCTTCAATTCATAGTTTTGATGCCTTCAGTGTGATTCTACAATTTTCATAGTCATCAAAATACAGAAGAATCTTTGAATGAGAAGGTGTGTCCAAACTTTTGGTCTGTACTGTATATTTGCTGAGTAACAGACACAGAATCTCACAGGCTCAGTATGAATTACACTAGAATATAAAAAGCAAAAAAGTGTACTGTATCAGAAGCGTAAGCCGTATACAGTCATGGCCAAAAGTTTTGAGAATGACACAAATATTAATTTTTACAAAGTCTACTGCTTCACTTTTTCTAATGGCAATTTGCATATACTCCAGAATGTTATAAAGAGTGATCAGCTTAACAGCAATTACTTGCAAAGTCAATATTTGGCTAGAAAATGAACTTTATCCCCCAAAACACATTTCAACATCATTGCAGCCCTGCCTTAAAAGGACCAGCTAACCTCTTTTCAGTGATTGCTCCATTAACACAGGTGGGGTGTTGATGAGGACATGGCTGGAGATCAATCTGTCATGATTAAGTAAGAATGACACCACTGGACACTTTAAAAGGAGGCTGGTGCTTGGCATCATTGTTTCTCTTCTGTTAACCATGGTTATCTCTAAAGAAACACGTGCAGTCATCATTGCAATGCACAAAAATGGCCTAACAGGGAAGAGTATCGCAGCTAGAAAGATTGCACCTCAGTCAACAATCTATCGCATCATCAAGAGCTTCAAGGAGAGAGGTTCCATTGTTGCCAAAAAGGCTCCAGGGTGCCCAAGAAAGACCAGCAAGCGCCAGGACCGTCTCTTAAAAGTGTTTCAGCTGCGGGATCGGGCTACCAGCAGTGCAGAGCTTGCTCAGGAATGGCAGCAGGCAGGTGTGAGTGCATCTGCACCACTGTGAGGCGGAGACTCTTGGAGCAAGGCCTGGTCTCAAGGAGGGCAGCAAAGAAGCCACTTCTCTCCAGAAAAAACATCATGGACAGACTGATATTCTGCAAAAGGTACAGGCAGTGGACTGCTGAGGACTGGGGTAAAGTTATTTTCTCTGATGAATCCCCTTTTCGATTGTTTGGGACATCAGGAAAACGCCTCATTCGGAGAAGACAAGGTGAGCGCTACCACCAGTCTTGTCTCATGCCAACTGTTAAGCATCCTGAAATCATTCATGTGTGGGGTTGCTTCTCAGCCATGGGAATCGGCTCTCTCACAGTCTTGCCTAAAAACACAGCCATTAATAAAGAATGGTACCAGAATGTCCTCCAAGAGCAACTTCTCCCAACCCTCCAAGAGCAGTTTGGCGATCAACAATGCCTTTTCCAGCATGATGGAGCACCTTGCCATAAAGCAAAGGTGATAACTAAATGGCTCAGGGAACAAAACATAGAGATTTTGGGTCCATGGCCTGGAAACTCCCCAGATCTTAATCCCATTGAGAACTTGTGGTCAATCATCAAGAGACGGGTGGACAAACAATAACCTAAAAATTCTGACAAAATGAAAGCATTGATTGTGCAAGAATGGACTGCTATCAGTCAGGATTTGGTCCAGAAGTTGATTGAGAGCATGCCAGGGAGAATTGCAGAGGTCCTGAAGAAGGGTCAACACTGCAAATATTGACTTGCTGCATTAACTCATTCTAATCATTACTGTCAATAGAAGCTTTTGTTACTCATATGTTTGCAATTATATTTCTGTCTGTGATAAAAACATCTGTCAAAAACACATATAAAAACCCGGGGGCAGCAGATCATGTGAAAATATAATATTTGTGTCATTCTCAAAACTTTTGGCCATGACTGTACAGTGCTGGGTTAATTTTAAATCTCCGTATATATTTCAGGAGTAACACACACGCTCACAGGCTCAGTGTGGAGTAGACCAGAATATAAAAAGCATAAAAAGTGTACTGTATCAGTAGCGTACAGCTGTATACAGTGTTGGGGTAATTTTAAATCTCCGCATATATTTAAAGAATAACACACGCTCCCAGGCTCAGTATGGAGTAGACCAGAATATGAAAAGCATAAAAAGTGTACTGTATCAGTAGCGTACAGCTGTATACAGTGTTGGGGTAATTTTTAATTTCCGTATATATTTGAGGAGTAACACACACGGTCACAGGCTCAGTATGGATTACACCTGAATATGAAAAGCATAAAAAGTGGCATGTATCAGTAGAGTACAGCTGTATACAGTGTTGGGGTAATTTTAAATCTCCGTATATATTTGAGGAGTAACACTAATGCTCACAGGCTCAGTATGGATTACACCAGAATATGAAAAGCAGAAAAAGTGTACTGTATCAGTAGCGTACAGCTGTATACAGTGTTGGGGTAATTTTAAATCTCCATATATATTTCAGGAGTAACACACACGCTCACAGGCTCAGTATGGATTATACCACAATATGAAGAGCAGAAAAAGTGTACTGTATCAGTAGCGTACAGCTGTATATAGTATTGGGGTAATTTTAAATCTCCGTATATATTTCAGGAGTAACACACACGCTCACAGGCTCAGTATGGATTACACTAAAATATGAAAAGCAGAAAAAGTGTACTGTATTAGTAGCATACAGCTGTATACAGTGTTGGGGTAATTTTAAATCTCCCTAAATATTTCAGGAGTAACACACACGCTCACAGGCTTAGTATGGATTACACCAGAGTATGAAAAGCAGAAAAAGTTTACTGTATCAGTAGCGTACAGCTGTATACAGTGTTGGGGTAATTTTAAATCTCCGTATATATTTCAGGAGTAACACACACGCTCACAGGCTCAGTATGGATTACACCAGAATATGAAAAGCAGAAAAAATGTACAGTATCAGTAGCGTACAACTGTATACAGTGTTGGGGTAATTTTAAATCTCCGCATATATTTCAGGAGTAACACACACACTCACAGGCTGAGTATGGATTACACCAGAATATGAAAAGCAGAAAAACTGTACTGTATCAGTAGCGTACAGCTGTATACAGTGTTGGGGTAATTTTAAATCTCCGTATATATTTCAGGAGTAACACACACGCTCACAGGCTCAGTATGGAGTAGACAAGAATATGAAAAGCATAAAAAGTGTACTGTATCAGTAGCGTACAGCTGTATACAGTGTTGGGGTAATTTTAAATCTCCGTATATATTTCAGGAGTAACACACACGCTCACAGGCTCAGTATGGATTACACCAGAATATAAAAAGCAGAAAAAGTGTACTGTATCAGTAGCATACAGCTGTATACAGTGTTGGGGTAATTTGAAATCTCCGTATATATTTCAGGAGTACCACACACACACGCTCTCAGTATGGATTTGACCGTAATACAGAAGGCAGAAAAACGGTACTGTATCAGAAGATACCAGCTGTATGCGGTTTTGGGAAAAAATTAAATCTCTGTATATATTTCCATAGTCACACACAGACGCTCTTTCAGTATTGATTTGACCGTAATACACAAGCCAGAAAAACGGTACTGTATCAGAAGATACCAGTTGTATACGGTTTTGGGGAAAATTTAAATTTCCGTTTATATTTCCGGAGTCGCACACAGATAGTCAGCATGTATTTGTCCGTGATACCAGCTGATACACGGTATTGTGAGGAGCGTACAACTCTATACGGTGTTGGAAAAAATTAATGCTCGGTAACTGTGCAGAAAAAAAGTATTAGTGCTGTGTTAAAAAGCACTCTGCACAGCAGTGTACACACAGCAATAAAGGTAGCAGGCAGCCTAATAATCAGCTCTGCTGCTGCACAAAATAAATTCCTCCCCTGTCACTGGCAAACAGCAGCCTAATAATCAGCTCTGCTGCTCCACACAAGAAATTCCTCCCCTGTCACTAGCAGGCAGCCTAATAATCAGCTTTGCTTCTCCACACAAGAAATTCCTCCCTCTCACTGGCAGGTAGCCTAATAATCAGCTTTGCTGCTGCACACAAGCAATTCCTCCCCTGTCACTGGCAGGCAGCCTAAGAACCAGCGCTGCAGCACACAACAAAATCCTCCCCTGTTGCTGCACACTAACTGTACAGCTAATCGCTATCAGCACAAGCACAGAATTATTGTTTTTTTCCTGTCTAACGCTCTCCCTACTGAGAACCAGTGTCAGCAACCTCTCCCTACGCTAAGATCGGCAGAAGTAAAATGGCGGATGGCGGTAAGGGCTTTTATAGGCACTGTGACACCACACAAAGCAAGCCAATCACTTCAATGCCCTTCTCTAAGGTGGTGCTGGCCGCTGCCCATGTCATCGCGTTGCCCACAGTCTGCGTCCTTGCTCATTGGCTTAGAAAAGGCCCTTCAAGCATTATGGGAAAACCGACTTTGGCGCTCGGGTCGCCGAACGCATGGCCGACGTCATGCTATGGTCGGGTTTCGCTCTGTGAAATCCGACTTTGGCGAAAGTCAGTCTTTTATGAATCTGACCGACCTGTTTCGCTCAACTCTACTGTCTACCCCATGTCCCGGCCCTGACGTTGTGTCAAAAATGTGTATGCTATTTCAAATTACATTTTTAATTGATCTTCATTAGAGATGTTATTTTAAAGACCCCTTTGCTGGATTTCTACATTTATCCACCAATATTGTGCTCTTCTTGCGTACACATCTGAACCTTGCTGAGTCCATGTAAGTCACACTGCCATCTATGAATAGGCAACTGAGTCAAGGGTCATAGGCCACGCTCGCAGAACTGACCCCATACATGTAGTTTACATCCAGTGTTTGAAAACCTTTACATACCTGGTACTGCACAATTTAATATAGTCTAAGCAATATATTTTAAACTAAAGTCTAAACAGATGTATTTTACCTGATAAACCGAAGATCACGAATGAAAGATTTATACAACTGATGAATGTAATTGGGCTGTTACAGTTCAGTTGTTGAGAGAAGTATTAGCTCTGGATGGGTTTTCAACCTCTGAATGTAATCAGTGTTATTTTTGGAGAAAATATAATCTCATAGACCCTGCCAGAAAAACATTATGCACAGAGGGGGAAGTGATTGCAGTGCTCAATGTTTTCTTTGTATTTTACTTTGCACAGTTTACTGGCATTTGAAATGTAATGTTCATAATTGACTGCAGTTAAAGCCCCCGTCACACTAAGCGAGGTCACTAGCGAGATCGCTGAAGCGTCACCGATTTTGTGACGCAACAGCGACCTAGCCAGCGATCTCGCTTAGTGTGACATGCAGCGATGATCAGCCCCCCTGCTGGGTGTCGCTGATCATCGCTGAATGTCCTGGACCATTTTTTCATCGTTGGTCTCCCGCTGGCCAGCGCGCATCGCTGCGTGTGACAGCGGGAGACCAATGATCAGCGAGCTGGGAGCTGGTATTCAATGTACATATCGGGTAACTAAACACCGCGCGGCACCTAGTTACCCGATAAGTACCCTGGTTACCGGCTCCCAGCTTCTGCTGTAGAGCGCTGAGAGCCAGTATTCAGGGTACATATCGGGTAACTAGGTGCCGCGCGGTGCTTAGTTACCCGATGTGTACATTGGATACCAGTGTGCTCGCTAGTCCTGATCGCTGGTGAGTCTGCCTATGTGACAGCTCACCAGCGATCAGCTAACGATGTCCCAGCGATCCCATCCACGTCATATCAATGGTGGGATCGCTGGCACATTGAAGAGTGTGACGGGACCCTAAGCACCAAGGTAGTTATTTACATCCTCATTTGAAATACCCCTTAAGGACATTAGTCACAGGGAATATAGCATCAGAAAATATTCCACTTTGCTGTATAGACTGGGGCATGGTAAGCAGAGTAGGAAAATTTATGATTGATGACAGCTCTATTGTACTCAAGATGACACCTGATAACTACACTTTGCTCTATAGACTTAAAACAAGCTTTCTATGCATCTTTACTGTCTGTGTACTCTATTTTTTTAAGATACTTTTTTGACTATAGATTAGACTCCCATTTATTACAGCTGGCAAAGTTTACACACCCCACTACATCTATTAGCACAATTCAGAAATGACGGATGCATCTTTATATCTGCCTACAGTTAGATTGTTGAGAATTAAAAAAAATTAAAAACTACCTGTTATGTGTTGCGGAACGCACCAAATAAATATAAATAAAAGGTGCGTTCGCAGCCCGGGGTCCACCGTGCAGGCAGAACCTGCTGCTAGTAAGATGGCGCAGTAGGTGGTATGAGCAAACTCTGTTATCCCGCAGAGTCGCAGATATGGCTGCCATAGCACTATATGGCGAAGTCAGCAAACTCTGTTACTCCACAGAGCCGCTAAACAAAAGGATGTGGTGCTATATGGTGATATAAGAGAACTCTGTTGCTCCACAGAGTCGCAACCTAAACGCTGACTAATAGCGATGTCCGCGTGCCGCCACCGGGTTACGTCCGGACTGCGCAGCTTCAATATAAAGTAGTAAGCAAAGCACACAGCAAACTTCTCACCGGGGACGCCGATATACTAGGGGCTAATTTCAGCCAGAGCCCTGAACCCATACACACAACTCCTCACTGGAGGTGCCGGTATTCTAGGGGCTTATTTCAGCCGGGTCCCAAAACCACACTGGCACAAGCACGTAACAGATTTGATACTAGCGCACAGCCGTGCGGTTATGCCGCCTTTTTATAGTAGCCACGAGCACGAGACCTTCCAGAAAGGACCAATAGGAAGCGGCTTCAGAACACCAACAGCTTCAAGACCTTCCTGGAGGACCAATAGGAGTCGCAGCTGTATCCGAGCATGTGACCCCTAATCTCCAATGGAAGATCTTGCCCTGGGCATGCTCAGATGGAGAAACAGAGGACTTAATCCCAAATCTGCCTGCTCCAACACTGTTTACAACAGATGATTCAGGATCGGCAGCAGCAAGTCTCTGCACAGTATTATACCGGGCGAGACGCTGGGACCGACATCTCTGCTGAGCAGGCTCCACTGCAGCCGGAGATGGATGGGAGACCGCAGCGGGCTGGTTCGAGATTCCCCTTTTGCAGCAGCGGGAACTTGATCCCTAACATTACCCCCCTCCTAGGGCCGCCCCTTCTTTGGGCCTCGCTGCACTCAAAGGCAGCGATGAGCTGCGGATCGTGAACGTGCTCGGCAGGCTCCCAGGACCTATCCTCAGGCCCATAACCCCTCCAATCCACCAAATAAATTTTTTTGCCGCGTACCACCTTACACCCTACGATGGCATTCACCTCATGATCGTCGGTAGATGAACCCGACATCCTGGCAGATGACTCGGAAAACCGGGAGATGGCCACAGGTTTCAGAAGGGACACATGAAAGGTATCAGAAATACCAAGACGAGGTGGAAGGGCAAGGCGGTAGACTACAGGGTTTACCTGCTCAAGGATCTTAAAGGGGCCCAAATAGTGAGGTGCCAACTTGGTAGACTCTACTCGCAGCCTGATGTTCTGGGCAGAGAGCCACACTAAGTCGCCCGAGGCAAATGTCGGAGCGGGGCGCCGATGAACATCGGCTGAAGACCTCATCCTCTCCTTGGAGGCCTGAATGGCATCCTGGGTTCGGTCCCAAATGTCCCATGCCTCCACATCCCAGTCTGCCACCCTGGAGTCGGCGGATGACACGGGCATGGGCACCGGGACCCGCGGATGCTGACCGTAGTTCAAGAGGAATGGAGTCTGTCCGGTGGAGTCAGCTACAGCATTATTGAGAGCAAACTCAGCCCACGGTAGCAAAGATGCCCAGTCATCCTGCCTAGCAGAGACAAAATGTCGCAAATATGTGACCAAAGTCTGGTTGGCCCTCTCTACCAACCCATTCGTCTCGGGATGGTACCCAGAGGAGAGATTTAACTCAATGCTGAGTAGCCGACACAGCTCTCTCCAGAACCGAGAAGAAAACTGGGGACCTCGATCACTAACGACTTTGTCTGGCATACCTTGTAAATGGAAAATATGCCTAATAAATAATGCTGCCAAGGCCCGTGCAGACGGTAACCGTAGTAACAGCACCAAGTGCACCATTTTGGAGAAGTGGCCGGTTATCACCCAGATGATGGTGCAGCCCCGAGACTTGGGTAAGCCCACCACAACATCCATCCCGACAATTTTCCAAGGCTTGTCTGCCACTGGCAAAGGAAAAAGTGACCCAGCTGGCCGTTGTCGAGGGGACTTATTCTTGGCGCAGGACACGCATGCCTGAACATATTCCCTGACATCCCGGACCATATGTGGCCACCAGTATGTCCTTGCCAGCAACTCAGATGTCCTTTTTGTCCCGAAATGTCCACTCACCCTGGAGGAATGTGCCCAAGAAAGTACTTCCGGTCGCAAACTGGTGGGTACAAAAGTCTTGCCCGGAGGCACAGACTCAAGCGAAACTGGAGACACAGTTCTTAGGCTCTCACAGGGGACAATAAGCCGAGGCTCCTCCTCCACGTCCTCAGAGGATACGACGGAGCGAGACAGAGCATCGGCCCGAATGTTCTTCTCACCGGAGAGGAAATGGAGGGTGAAATGGAACTGGGAGAAGAACAGGGACCATCTGGCCTGACGGGAATTCAGCTGCTGGGCTGTTTGCAAGTACACCAAGGTTTTTGGTCTGTGAAGATCTGGAAGGGAAAACAAGCCCCCTCCAGAAGATGTCTCCACTCGGAGAAAGCCAACTTCATAGCCAATAACTCCGTGTCCCCGATGGAATAATTCCTCTCTGCAGGTGTAAAGGTTTTAGAAAAGAAGAAGCAAGGATGCTTCCAACCTTGAGCATCCTTTTGATAAAGGACTGCTCCAGCACCAACAGAAGAGGCGTCCACCTCTAAAATAAACGGCTTATCAACATCGGGGCGATGTAATATGAGACCACTGGCAAAATGCGACTTGATGGAAGAGAACGCCTTGGAGACCTCCTCAG
>JARQOD010000004.1:478407200-478451167 GCA_033576555.1 Oophaga sylvatica
CCTGCCAGCCCATCCAGTCTAGCATCTTGCCTCCTACCAGCAGCCCATCAGTCTAGCATCTGGCCTCCCTACCAGCAGCCCATCCAGTCTAGCATCTTCCCCCTACCAGCAGCCATCCAGTCTAGCATCTAGCCCCCTACCAGCAGCCCATCCAGTCTAGCATCTGCCCCCCTACCAGCAGCCCATCAGTCTAGCATCTGGCCCCCTACCAGCAGCCATCCAGTTAGCATCTGGCCCCCTACCAGCAGCCCATCCAGTCTAGCATCTGGCCCCCTACCAGCAGCCCATCCAGTCTAGCATCTGCCCCTCTCAGCAGCCATCCAGTCTAGCATCTGGCCCCTACCAGCAAGCCCATCCAGTCTAGCATCTGCCCCCTACCAGCAGCCCATCCAGTCTAGCATCTGGCCCCTACCAGCAGCCCATCCAGTCTAGCATCTGGCCCCCCTACCAGCAGCCCATCCAGTCTAGCATCTGGCCCCCTACCAGCAGCCCATCCAGTCTAGCATCTGCCCTCCTACCAGCAGCCATTCAGTCTAGCATCTGCCCCCTACCAGCAGCCCATCCAGTCTAGCATCTGCCCCCCCTACCAGCAGCCCATCCAGTCTAGAATCTGGCCTCCCTACCAGCAGCCCATCCAGTCTAGCATCTGGCCCCCCTACCAGCAGCCATCCAGTCTAGCATCTGGCCCCCTACAGCAGCCCATCCAGTCTAGCATCTGGCCCCCTACCAGCAGCCATCCAGTCTAGCATCTGGCCCCCTACCAGCAGCCCTTCCAAGTCTAGCATCTGGCTCCCTACCAGCAGCCCATCCAGTCTAGCATCTGGCCCCCCTACCAGCAGCCATCCAGTCTAGCATCTGCCCCCTACCAGCAGCTCATCCAGTCTAGCATCTGGCCCCCACTACAGCAGCCCATCCAGTCTAGCATCTGGCCCCCTACCAGCAGCCCATCCAGTCTAGCATCTGGCCCCCCTACCAGCAGCCCATCCAGTCTAGCATCTGGCCTCCTACCAGCAGCCATTCAGTGTAGCATCTTGCCCCCCTACCAGCAACCCATCCAGTCTAGCATCTTGCCCCCTACCACAGCCCATCAAGTCTAGCATCTGGCCCCCCTACCAGAGCCCATCCAGTCTAGCATCTGGCCCCCCCCCCCCCCCCTACCAGCAGCCCATCCAGTCTAGCATCTAGCCCCCACTACCAGCAGCCATCCAGTCTAGCATCTGGCCCCCCTACCAGCAGCTCATCCAGTCTAGCATCTGGCCCCTACCAGCAGCCCATTCCAGTCTAGCATCTGGCCCTCCTACCAGCAGCCCATTCAGTCTAGCATCTACCCCCTACCAGCAGCCCATCCAGTCTAGCATCTGCCCCCTTACAGCACCCATCCAGTCTAGCATCTGCCCCCCCTACCGCAGCCCATCCAGTCTAGCATCTGGCCCCACTTACCAGCAGCCCATCCAGTCTAGCATCTGGCCTCCCTACCAGCAGCCATTCAGTCTAGCATCTATCCCCCCCTCCAGCAGCCCTCCAGTCTAGCATCTGGCCCTCCTACCAGCAGCCATCAGTCTAGCATCTGCCCCCTCCAGCAGCCCATCCAGTCTAGCATCTTGGCCCCCCTACCAGCAGCCCATCCAGTCTAGCATCTGCCTCCCTACCAGCAGCCCATCCAGTCTAGCATCTGGCCCCCCTACCAGCAGCCCATCCAGTCTAGCATCTGGCCCCCTACCAGCAGCCCATCCAGTCTAGCATCTGGCCCACCTACCAGCAGCCCATCCAGTCTAGCATCTGGCCCTCCTACCAGCAGCCCTTCCAGTCTAGCATCTGGCCCTCCTACCAGCAGCCATTCCAGTCTAGCATCTAGCCCCTTACCAGCAGCCCATCCAGTCTAGCATCTGCCCCCCTACCAGCAGCCCATCAGTCTAGATGCGCCCCCTACCAGCAGCCCATCCAGTCTAGCATCTGGCCTCCCCTACCAGCAGCCCATCCAGTCTAGCATCTGGCCCCCCTACCAGCAGCCTTCCAGTCTAGCATCTGGCCCTCCTACCAGCAGCACATTCAGTCTAGCATCTATCCCCTCTGCCAGCAGCCCATCCAGTCTAGCATCTTGCCCCCCCTACCAGCAGCCCATCAAGTCTAGAATCTGACCTCCCTACCAGTAGCCCATCCAGTCTAGCATCTGGCCCCCCTACCAGCAGCCCATCCAGTCTAGCATCTGGCCCCACTTACCAGCAGCCCATCCAGTCTAGCATCTGGCCCCCCTACCCAGCAGCCCATCCAGTCTAGCATCTGGCCCCCTACCAGCAGCCCTTCAGTCTAGCATCTGGCCCTCCACAACACATTCAGTCTAGCATCTTCCCCCTCTGCCAGCAGCCCATCCAGTCTAGCATCTGCCCCCTACCAGAGCCCATCCAGTCTAGCATCTGATCCCCCTTACCAGAGCCCATCCAGTCTAGCATCTAGCCCCCCTACCAGCAGCCCATCCAGTCTGGCATCTAGCCCCACTACCAGCAGCCCATTCCAGTCTAGCATCTGGCCCCCTACCAGCAGCTCATCCAGTCTAGCATCTGGCCACCTTACCAGCAGCCCTTCCAGTCTAGCATCTGGCCCTCCTACCAGCAGCACATTCAGTCTAGCATCTATCCCCTCTGCCAGAAGCCCATCCAGTCTAGCATCTAGCCTCCTTAGCAGCAACCCATCCAGTCTAGCATCTGCCCCCCTACCGGCAGCCCATCCAGTCTAGCATCTGGCCCCACTTACCAGCAGCCCATCCAGTTTAGCATCTGGCCTCCCTACCAGCAGCCCATCCAGTCTAGCATCTGGCCCCCCTACCAGCAGCCCTTCCAGTCTAGCATCTGGCCCTCCTACCAGCAGCACATTCAGTCTAGCATCTATCCCCTCTGCCAGCAGCCCATCCAGTCTAGCATCTTGCCCCCCTACCAGCAGCCCATCAAGTCTAGAATCTGACCTCCCTACCAGTAGCCCATCCAGTCTAGCATCTGGCCCCCTACCAGCAGCCCATCCAGTCTAGCATCTGGCCCCACTTACCAGCAGCCCATCCAGTCTAGCATCTGGCCCCCCCTACCAGCAACCCATCCAGTCTAGCATCTGGCCCCCCTACCAGCAGCCCTTCCAGTCTAGCATCTGGCCTCCCCTACTAGCAGCCCATCCAGTCTAGCATCTGGCCCCCCTACCAGCAGCCCTTCCAGTCTAGCATCTGGCCCTCCTACCAGCAGCACATTCAGTCTAGCATCTATCCCCTCTGCCAGCAGCCCATCCAGTCTAGCATCTTGCCCCCCTACCAGCAGCCCATCAAGTCTAGAATCTGACCTCCCTACCAGTAGCCCATCCAGTCTAGCATCTGGCCCCCCTACCAGCAGCCCATCCAGTCTAGCATCTGGCCCCACTTACCAGCAGCCCATCCAGTCTGGCATCTGGCCCCCCCTACCAGCAGCCCATCCAGTCTAGCATCTGGCCCCCTACCAGCAGCCCTTCCAGTCTAGCATCTGGCCCTCCTACCAGCAGCACTTCAGTCTAGCATCTATCCCCTCTGCCAGCAGCCCATCCAGTCTAGCATCTTGCCCCCCCTACCAGCAGCCCATCAAGTCTAGAATCTGACCTCCCTACCAGTAGCCCATCCAGTCTAGCATCTGGCCCCCCTACCAGCAGCCCATCCAGTCTAGCATCTGGCCCCCTACCAGCAGCCTTTCCAGTCTAGCATCTGGCCCTCCTACCAGCAGCACATTCAGTCTAGCATCTATCCCCTCTGCCAGCAGCCCATCCAGTCTAGCATCTTGCCCCCCTACCAGCAGCCCATCAAGTCTAGCATCTGACCTCCCTACCAGTAGCCCATCCAGTCTAGCATCTGGCCCCCCTACCAGCAGCCCATCCAGTCTAGCATCTAGCCCCCTACCAGCAGCCCATCCAGTCTAGCATCTGGCCCACCTACCCGCAGCCCATCCAGTCTAGCATCTTGTCACCCTACCAGCAGCCCATCCAGTCTAGCATCTTGCCCCCTACCAGTAGCCCATCCAGTCTAGCATCTGCCCCTACCAGTAGCCCATCCAGTCTAGCATCTGGCTCGGGGGGCTGATGATAGAATGGATGGGCTGCTGTAGGGAGGCCAGATGCTAGACTGGATGGGCTGCTGGCGGGGGGGTTAGATGATAGACTGGATGGGCTGCTGGTAGGGAGGCCAGATGCTAGACTGGATGGGCTGCTTATAGGGGGGCAAGATGCTAGACTGGATGGGCTGCTGGTAGGGGGGCCAGATGCTAGATTGGATGGGCTGCTGGTAGGGGGGGCATATGCTAGACTGGATGGGCTGTTGGTAGTGGGGGGCCAGATGCCAGACTGGATGGGCTGCTGGTAGGGGGGGCCAGTTGCTAGACTGGATGGGCTGCTTGTAGGGGGGTCACATGCTAAACTGGATGGGCTGCTGGTAGGGGGCCAGGTGCTAGACTGGATGGGCTGCTGGTAGGTGGGCCAGATGCTAAACTGAATGGGCTGCTGGTAGGGGGGCCAGATGCTAGACTGGATGGGCTGCTGGTAGGGGGACTAAATGCTCGAGTGGATGGTCTGCTGGTAGGGGGGTCAGATGCAAGACTGGATGAGCTGCTGGTATGGGGGCCATACTAGACTTGGATGGGCTGCTGGTAGGGGGGCCAGATGCTAAACTGGATTCGCTGCTGGTAGTGGGGCTAGATTCTAGACTGGACGGGCTGCTGGTAGGGGGCCAGATGGTAAACTGAATGGGCTGCTGGTAGGGGGGCCAAATGCTAGACTGAATGGGCTGCTGGTAGGGGGGGGCATATGCTAGACTGGATGGGCTACTGGTAGGGGGGGCCAGATGGTAGACTGGATGAGCTGCTGGTAGGGGGGGGCCAGATACTAGACTGGATGTGCTGCAGTTAGGGGGGCCAGATGTTAGACTGGATGGGCTGCTGGTAGGGGGAACAGATGCTTGACTGGATGGGCTGCTGGTAGGGGGGCAGATGCTAGACTGGATGGGATGCTGGTAAGGGGGCTAGATGCTAGACTGGATGGGCTGCTGGTAGAGGGGGCAGATGCTAAAATGGATGGGCTGCTGGTAGGGGGGCCAGATGCTAGACTGAATGGGCTGCTGGTAGGGGGGGACAGATGTTAGACTGGATGGGCTGCTGGTAGGGGGGGCAAGATGCTAGACTGAATGGGCTGCTGGTAGGAGGGGGGCATATGCTAGACTGGATGGGCTACTGGTAGGGGGGGCCAGATGCTAGACTGGATGGCTGCTGTAGGGGGGGCCAGATGCTAGACTGGATGGGCTGCAGGTAGGGGGGGCAGATGGGCTGCTGGTAGGGGGGGCCAGATGCTAGACTGGATGGGCTGCAGGTAGGGGGGCAGATGCTAGACTGGATGGGCTGCTGGTAGGGAGGCCAGATGTTAGATTGGATGGGCTGCTGGTAGGGGGGGACCAGATGTTAGACTGTTTGGGCTGCTGGTAGAGACAGACACAGCTCATATGTGTGTATGAGAGTGTTTCTGTGTGTGGCTCATGCCCCTCATCTGTCTCTGTGATAAAATCAGCCTCCTGTAGAGATCAGCCTCCTGTAGCCTAGAAGATCAGTCTTGCTAAAATCTTTACCACTGGCTCCAGTTCTGTTCTTAAAATGGTGGATGCTGAACTGCTTCTCAGCTCCCTCATACACAATCATTATGTGGCACTGCTGGGCTCAGTGAGATGCATCAGATTGAACTAGGCAGTCCTGAGTCATTCTCAATAGAACATTTAGTTCAGCAGTTCATATAGTTCATTTAGTTCACAGGTCACATGATGCATTTCCTATCAGCTCCTCACAGGATAGGGTGGAGAAAAACTGAACTAAATGAACTAATCTTTTCAGTGAACTAGTTCATGGTGAACTAATCACCAAAATGAACTAGATTTCCCATCACTACTCTGCACCCTACCAGCAGCCCATCCAATCTAGCATTTGCCCCCTACCAGCAGCCAATCCTTTGAAGCATCTGCCCCTACCAGCAGCCCATCCATTCTAGCATTTACCCCAACACGAACCATCCATTCTAGAATCTGCCCCTACCTACAGCGCATTCATTCTATCATATGCCATCCTATCAGCAGCCATTCCATTTTAGCATCTGCCCCCTACCAGCAGCCCATCCATTCTAGCATTTGCACCCCTTTCAGCACCCCATCCATTCTAGAATCTGTCCCCCTACCAGCAGCCCATACAGTCTAGCATCTGGCCCCCCTACCAGTAACCCATCCAGTCTAGCATCTGCCCCCTCTACCAGCAGCCCATCCAGTCTAGCATCTAGCCTCGTTACCAGCAGCCCATCCAGTCTAGCATTTGCCCACCTACCAGCAGCCCATCCAAGTCTAGCATCTGGCCCCACCTACCAGCAGCCCATCCAGTCTAGCATCTGGCCCCCCCTACCAGCAGCCCATCCAGTCTAGCATCTGGTCCCCCTACCAGCAGACCATCCAGTCTAGCATCTACCCACCATACTAGCAGCCCATCCAGTCTAGCATCTGGCCCCCCTATCAGCAGCCTATTCAGTCTAGCATCTGGCCCCCCCTACCAGCAGCCCATCCAGTTTAGCATCTGGCCCTCCTACCAGCAGCGCATCCAGTCTAGCATATGGCCCACCTGCCAGCAGCCCATCCAGTATAGCATCTGAACCCCCTATCAGCAGCCCATCCAGTCTAGTATCTGCCCCCCCCCTACCAGCAGCCCATCCAGTCTAGCATCTATTCCCCCAACCAGCAGCCCATCCAATCTAGCATCTTTCCTCCCTACCAGAAGCCCATCCAGTCTAGCATCTGGCCTCCCTACTAGCAGCCCATCCAGTGTAGCATCTGGCCCCCCTACCAGCAGCCCATCCAGTCTAGCATCTGGGCCCCCTACCAGCAACCCTTCCAGTCTAGCATCTGGCCCCCCCTACCAGTAGCCCATCCAGTCTAGCATCTTTCCCCCTACCAGCAGCCCATCCAGTCTATCTTCTGGCCCCCCTACCAGTAGCCCATCCAGTCTAGCATCTGCCCCCCCTACCAGCAGCCCATCCAGTCTAGCATCTAGCCTCCTTACCAGCAGCCCATCCAGTCTAGCATATCTGGCCCCCCTACCAGATGCTAGACTGGAAGGGTTGCTGGTAGGGGGGGCCAAATGCTAGACTGGATTGGCTGCTGGTAGTGGGGCTAGATGCTAGACTGGATGGGCTGCTGATAGGGGGGGCATATGCTAGACTGGATGGGCTGCTGGTAGGGGAGGCCAGATGCTAGACTGGATGAGCTGTTGGTAGGGGGGGGCCAGATGCTAGACTGGATGGGCTGCTGGTAGGGGGGATCCAGTTGCTAGTCTGGATGGGCTGCTGGTATTGGGGGTCACATGCTAAACTGGATGGGCTGCTGGTAGGGGGGCCAGGTGCTAGACTGGATGGGCTGCTGGTAGGTGGGCCAGATGCTGAACTGAATGGGCTGCTGGTAGGGGGGCCAGATGCTAGACTGGATGGGCTGCTGGTAGGGGCGGTCACATTCTAAACTGGATGGGCTGCTGGTAGGGGGGCCAGGTGCTAGACTGGATGGGCTGCTGGTAGGTGGGCCAGATGCTAAACTGAATGGGCTGCTGGTAGGGGGGTCAGATGCTAGACTGGATGGGCTGCTGGTAGGGGGGGCCAGATGCTAAACTGGATGAGCTGCTGGTATGGGGGCCAGATGCTAGACTGGATGGGCTGCTGGTAGGGGGCCAGATGCTAAACTGGATTGGCTGCTGGTAGTGTGGCTAGATTCTAGACTGGATGGGCTGCTGGTAGAGGGGCCAGATGTTAAGCTGAATGGGCTGCTGGTAGGGGGGCCAGATGCTAGACTGAATGGGCTGCTGGTAGGGGGGGCATATGCTAGACTGGATGGGCTACTGTTAGGGGGGCAGATGGTAGACTGGATGGGCTGCTGGTAGGGGGGCAGATTCTAGACTTGATGTGCTGCTGGTAGGGGACCAGATGTTAGACTGGATGGGCTGCTGGTAGGTGGGACCAGATGCTAGACTGGATGGGCTGCTGGTAGGGGGAACAGATGCTTGACTGGATGGGCTGCTGGTAGGGGGGGCAGATTCTAGACTTGATGTGCTGCTGGTAGGGGACCAGATGTTAGACTGGATGGGCTGCTGGTAGGGGGGGGCATATGCTAGACTGGATGAGCTGCTGGTAGGGGAGGCCAGATGCTAGACTGGATGGGCTGTTGGTAGGGGGGGCCAGATGCTAGACTGGATGGGCTGCTGGTAGGGAGGGCCAGTTTCTAGACTGGATGGGCTGCTTGTAGGGGGGGTCACATGCTAAACTGGATGGGCTGCTGGTAGGGGGGCCAGGTGCTAGACTGGATGGGCTGCTGGTAGGTGGGCCAGATGCTAAACTGAATGGGCTGCTGGTAGGGGGGCCAGATGCTAGACTGGATTTACTGCTGGTAGGGGGGACTAGATGCTCAAGTGGATGGTCTGCTGGTAGGGGGTCAGATGCAAGACTGGATGGGCTGCTGGTAGGGGGGGCCAGATGTTAAACTGGATGAGCTGCTGGTATGGGGCCAGATGCTAGACTGGATGGGCTGCTGGTAGGGGGGCCAGATGCTAAACTGGATTCGCTGCTGGTAGTGGGGCTAGATTCTAGACTGGATGGGCTGCTGGTAGAGGGGCCAGATGGTAAACTGAATGGATGCTGGTAGGGGGGCCAAATGCTAGACTGAATGGGATGCTGGTAGGGGGGGCATATGCTAGACTGGATGGGCTACTGGTAGGGGGGCCAAATGGTAGACTGGATGGGCTGCTGGTAAGGGGGCCAGATACTAGACTGGATGTGCTGCAGTTAGGGGGGCCAGATGTTAGACTGGATGGGCTGCTGGTAGGGGGGCCAGATGCTAGATTGGATGGGCTGCTAGAAGGGAGGCCAGATGCTAGTGTCATGTATAGTGTACAGTTCCTATAGCGTCTTGTGCTTGGGTGCGAGGAAAACACAGGAGACATAGGTTGAAATGAAATGACTTGTATTACTTCATACAAGCATGCTGAAAAGTTCACACAGTTTGCAGGAACAGCGACAGGAGACACAGCAGGCCAGAGTAACTTCAAGCACTACAATAAATCCCAAAGCAGGTTCAGGATCTCTTCTCTGTACCGTATTCCTCTGCAACATGGATTCACCAAACAGCAGGTTTCCAGAGTCCAAAAGTGTTCCAAGGTTCCTCAGTAGGGAATAGCTGGAGTACAAGTCCAAGGCTTCCAGGAGTCAGGTCACAGACTGACTGAGGCTTGATTCAGGAGCACTGATTGTTCAGCTGAGGCTGCTTAAGAAGCAAGAGGGAAGAATCAGGGCGGGAACATGAAAACTGGAAACTCCATATTAACTGAGGGCAAGAGCTGCAGAAAGACAGAAAGCAAAATGGCCGACGGAAAACTGAGTTTCAAGGAACATGTCAACAGAGACAAAGAACCTTACATTACTCCCCCCTTAGGTACAACCTCCGGATGACCTCAGACCAGGCTTGTCAGGGTACCTCTGATGAAACTGGCGGAGCAGGCGAGGAGCATTTACATTATTGACTGGTTCCCATGAGTTGTCCTCCACTGGGTAGCCCTGCCATTTAATCAAATATTGCAACTGATTTCTGTACAACCTGGAATCTAGAATCCTTTCCACCATAAATTCTTCCTGACCATCGACCAGCACTGGGTCAGGGCAAGGAGAAGAACTCCAGGAAACGTATTGGGTGTTGCAGCCTTTAGGTAGAGATACATGAAAGACAGGGTGGATTCTCATAGTTCTGGGCAGTTGAAGACGACAAGCAACAGCACTTATAATCTTATTGATCTTATAAGGTCCAATGTACTTATGTCCCAATTTAGACGATGGAATCTTTAATTTAAGATTTCTGGTTGACAGCCAGACCAAATCTCCTACCTTGAAAGCTGGTGCAGGTTTACGAAATTTATCTGCTGCTTTCTTGTACCTTTCCTGAGCCAATTCTAGATTTTCCTTTAGAAGATCCATATTCTTTTGTAAAGAAGTGATTCTTTCAGCCACTGCCGGCAAGGGCGTATCTATGGGAAATCGAGGAAGAATGTTAGGATGATAACCTAGATTGGAGTAAAAAGGAGACTGCTTAGTGAGGCGCTCTGAGAGTTGTTATAAGAGAACTCAGCCAGTGGAAGTAGATCCACCCAATCATCCTGTAGGTGGCAGATAAAACAGCGGAGATACTGCTCCAGGGTCTGATTGGTTCGTTCTGTCTGTCCATTAGTCTGGGGATGAAAAGCAGAAGAAAGGTTTACTTTAATGTCCAATGCTGCACAGAAATTTTGCCAAAACCTTGAAGTGAATTGCACCCCTCGATCCGAAATGACCTCATCCGGTACTCCATGTAAGCGAAACACATTCTTAATCATCAAGTCTGATGTCTGTTTTGCAGTGGGTAAGCCGACACAAGGGATAAAATGAGCTGCCTTTGTTAGACGGTCAACCACCACTAGAATGGTGTTCTTCCCTTGAGAGGTTGGTAACTCCACAATGAAGTCCATAGAAATGGATCCCCACGGGCGGGACGGGGTGGGAAGAGGTTGCAACAGACCAGTTGGTGAGGAGCGAGGTGTTTTGCATCTTGCACAGACTTCACATGAAGTGACATAGTTTAAGACATCTTTCCTGTAAGTGGGCCACCAAAAGAAACGAGAAAGAAATTCTTGTGTCTTTAGAATTCCCCTATGCCCGGCTATCTTGGAATCGTGGATGAGTTGCAATACTCTCAATCTGACTGTTTCAGGTATATACAGACGTTGTCCCTGAATCCACACACCATTCTTAAAGACAAGACTTACGTCCCTTGGGGGTTGAGCCAACAAAGAATCCGCATGGTATGCTTCCTTGATGTCCTTAAGTAGGTCTTGATTATGAATCACTCCCAGGAATCTAGAGTCAGGAAGAATAGTCTTAGGAGGAGTAAGTGGACGTGTCTCTGCTGAATGAATCCTAGAGAGTGCATCAGCCTTTCCATTGCGCGATCCTGGTCTATAAGAAATGACAAAATTAAATTGGTTTAGGAAAAGATTCCAGCGAGCCTGGCGAGGAGTCAGGCACTTAGCCGACCTGATAAATTCAAGGTTACGATGGTCTGTCAGGACGACTATTTGCTGTGCAGCTCCCTGAAGAAGGTGTCTCCATTCCTTGAAGGCGGCAATAATGGCCAACAATTCTCTATTGCCCACATCGTAGTTCCTCTCAGCCGAAGACAACTGCTGGGAAAAGAAGGCACAGGGATGCAAGACATTCTTCTCACCTGTTCTCTGAGAGAGTATAGCTCCAACGGCACAGTCTGAAGCATCCACCTCTATTATGAAGGCAAGCTCGGGGTTGGGATGTACTAAGATAGGTGCGGTGGTAAATTTATCCTTTAAACAGGAAAATGCTTCCTGAGCTTGCGGGGTCCAGGAGAACCTAGACTGTTTCCGGGTAAGTTGGTGATAGGTGACACTACCTCAGAAAAATTCTTAATGAAACGTCTATAGAAGTTGGCAAACCCGATGAAACGCTGCACCTCCTTCACATTTCTAGGAATTGGCCAATCCTTGATGGCTTGGGTCTTGCTTCCATCCATACTAATCCCTTGCGTAGATAGTACATACCCCAGAAATTGAATTTCGGTCCTATGGAATTCACATTTTTCAAGTTTGATGTAGAGATGGTTTTGTCTTAGGCGTTCTAAGACCATTCTCACATGTCCATGATGTTCCTCTGTGGAGTTAGAAAAAATTAGAATATCATCCAGATAAATCACCACAAATGTATCTAGGAGATCCCTGAAGATATCATTCACGAAGTGTTGGAAAGTGGCTGGGGCGGTACTCAGACCAAAAGGCATAACTAGATATTCAAAGTGTCCATAGCGTGACCTGAAAGCAGTCTTCCATTCATCCCCAGGTCTAATACGGACCAAGTTATAGGCCCCACGGAGATCCAGTTTAGAGAAAATTTTGGCATGCCGCACTCTCTCCAACAACTCAGGGATTAAAGGCAATGGATAACGGTTTCTAATAGTAACCTTATTGAGTTCCCTATAGTCTATGCAGGGTCTCAGAGATCCATCTTTCTTCTTCACAAAGAAGATGGGTGCACCTGCGGGAGATGAAGAGGGGCGTATGAAGCCCTTGGCTAAATTTTCGTCTATATAATCCTTCAAAGCTTTTAGCTCGGGCCCCGCTAGGGGGTAGATCTTACCAAAAGGTATCTCGGCTCCAGGCAATAATTCAATTGGACAATCATATGGACGGTGAGGAGGAAGCTGATCAGCGTTCTTCTTGTCACATAAATCCACATAGTCCTGGTATACAGCTGGTAGTTCAGGGACTGACATGGTTCCTTTAGGAACAGAGCAAGCTGAAACTCCTTGACTCATCTGTTTCTCCGGAAAGTGTAATTCCTTGGTCTCCCAGTTAATCGTAGGATTCTGCGCCTGCAGCCATGGTAGCCCTAGAATAATGGGAAAGTGGGGAGAAGAGATAAGCAAAAAAGACATTTTCTCCTGATGATCTTTACCCATAAGGACCCTCAAAGGCTCTGTTTCTTGATCCACTGGTCCAGAAGTCAGTAGAGAGCCATCCACAGTCTCCATCTGTACTGGAGTAGCCTTCTTCACTGAACGTATCCCCTGTTTCAGAGCAAAGGAGATATCCATAAAATTTCCACTTGCTCCTGAGTCGATCATAGCAGAGCTAGACACCCAGGACTGAGTCAACCCAGAGTTTGATGGAAAGGAAGCAATGAGAATTGTTTCTTTTACAACTCAGCTGGGACACCGCTGAGGAAACTTGAAAAATTGCAGCGTTTATACCGTCATCGTCCCCAGAACTAACAGAGTTTAAGTCCGAGAAATCAAGATCTCTTGCAGCAGATCTCTCTGGAGCCTGAGGCTCGGACATGACAGAGCTCCTCTCGCAACACTCACAGTGAATGACTGCTGCAGTAGTCTTACGAGAACGGCTGGGGCAGTTTATAATGAAGTGCCCTGACTTACCACAGTAGAAACATAGATTTTCCTTTATACGATGTTCTTTGCGTGCATCACTAACCCGTCTTTGTAAAGAGTCCACCTGCATGGGTTCAGGTTCTGGTTCCCTTGTGATCCTACTCAAAGGTTCCTTAGCTGAGGAGGGAGGTAGTAAAAGGTTAGTGCGATTATTTTCGAAACCATCTCTCTTGTCTGCGTTCAGTCAGACGAGCATCAATACGGATACAATAGTTAATAAAGTCACCTAACGCAGTGGGAGGGTCGGCACGAGCAAGTTCATCCTTAATCAGTGGAGACAACCCTTTCCGAAAAATAGATTTTTTAGCGGAAGTGTCCCAAGTGGTATCAAGAGCCCATCTCCTGAAATCCAGGGCATATTCGGCTACTGAACGCTTACCTTGGCGCAAAGTTAACATGGCTGCTTCAGCTGTTGCACCTCGATTGGGGTCATCAAACACCTGCCCCATGGCTGAAATAAAAGCATCAAGGTGATTCAAACAATCATCCTCAGTCTCAATCAGAGGGTTTGCCCACATCAAAGCCTTATTGGTAAGCAACATGATTATAGTAAGCACTTTGGATCGTTCAGTGGGAAATTGTGAAGCATGTGCAGAGAAAAATAAATTGCATTGATTAATAAATCCCCTGAATTTCTCACGTTCACCGCCAAAACGAAAAGGAGGTAATTTGGGGATCCCAGAACTCGGGGTTATGGCAGGAGCCTGGGCTCGTTCCTCTAGAGCCTCAATCCTGGCTCGCAATTCCTGGGTAGTCTGTCCAAACACTTGCAAATTATGATTAGTGAGGTCCTGTAGGCTTGCAAAACGGGTTTTTAAAGTCTGTACATCTGAAAGGATTGTATCAGTCACTCCGCAAAGTTCCTTTATGCGGGCCTCCATCTTCCAGATCTTTTAAGGCAGAAGTGCTGGAAGGAAGAGGAAAGGAAAAAAAAAAAAAACAATAGTGTTTACCTGTGGTAACACTCCAGAGTAAAATTTTAAGGGAATGCGCTCACCTGGAATGGTTGTGAGAAGTCACAACCACTGTCATCACATAAGGTATTAAAGGACATCTGATATCCACAGTCACAGCAGACACGGCTTTCCCAGACCCGGCAGACACTAAACATTGGCTCCTGAATCTTGTCATGTATAGTGTACAGTTCCTATAGCGTCTTGTGCTTGGGTGCGAGGAAAACACAGGAGACATAGGTTGAAATGAAATGACTTGTATTACTTCATACAAGCATGCTGAAAAGTTCACACAGTTTGCAGGAACAGCGACAGGAGACACAGCAGGCCAGAGTAACTTCAAGCACTACAATAAATCTCCAAAGCAGGTTCAGGATCTCTTCTCTGTACCGTCATTCCTCTGCAAACATGGATTCACCAAACAGCAGGTTTCCAGAGTCCAAAAGTGTTCCAAGGTTCCTCAGTAGGGAATAGCTGGAGTACAAGTCCAAGGCTTCCAGGAGTCAGGTCACAGACTGACTGAGGCTTGATTCAGGAGCACTGATTGTTCAGCTGAGGCTGCTTAAGAAGCAAGAGGGAAGAATCAGGGTGGGAACATGAAAACTGGAAACTCCATATTAACTGAGGGCAAGAGCTGCAGAAAGACAGAAAGCAAAATGGCCGACGGAAAACTGAGTTTCAAGGAACATGTCAACAGAGACAAAGAACCTTACAGCTAGACTGGATGGGCTGCTGGTAGGTGGGCTAGATGCTAGACTGGATGAGCTGCTGGTAGGGGGGCCAGATGCTAGATTGGATGGGCTGCTAGAAGGGAGGCCAGATGCTAGACTGGATGGGCTGCTGGTAGGTGGGCTAGATGCTAGACTGGATGAGCTGCTGGTAGGGGGGCCAGATGCTAGACTGGATGGGCTGCTGGTAGGGGGGGGCATATGCTAGACTGGATGAGCTGCTGGTAGGGGAGGCCAGATGCTAGACTGGATGGGCTGCAGGTAGGGGGAGCCAGATACTAGACTGGATGGGCTGTTGGTAGGGGGGGCCAGATGCTAGACTGGATGGGCTGCTGGTAGGGGGGGACAGTTGCTAGACTGGATGGGCTGCTTGTAGGGGGGGTCACATGCTAAACTGGATGGGCTGCTGGTAGGGGGGCCAGGTGCTAGACTGGATGGGCTGCTGGTAGGTGGGCCAGATGCTAAACTGAATGGGCTGCTGGTAGGGGGGCCAGATGCTAGACTGGATGGGCTGCTGGTAGGGGGACTAGATGCTCGAGTGGATGGTCTGCTGGTAGGGGGGTCAGATGCAAGACTGGATGAGCTGCTGGTATGGGGGCCAGATACTAGACTGGATGGGCTGCTGGTAGGGGGGCCAGATGCTAAACTGGATTCGCTGCTGGTAGTGGGGCTAGATTCTAGACTGGATGGGCTGCTGGTAGAGGGGCCAGATGGTAAACTGAATGGGCTGCTGGTAGGGGGGCCAAATGCTAGACTGAATGGGCTGCTGGTAGGGGGGGGCATATGCTAGACTGGATGGGCTACTGGTAGGGGGGGCCAGATGGTAGACTGGATGAGCTGCTGGTAGGGGGGGGGCAGATACTAGACTGGATGTGCTGCAGTTAGGGGGGCCAGATGTTAGACTGGATGGGCTGCTGGTAGGGGGAACAGATGCTTGACTGGATGGGCTGCTGGTAGGGGGGCCAGATGCTAGTCTGGATGGGATGCTGGTAAGGGGGCCAGATGCTAGACTGGATGGGCTGCTGGTAGAGGGGGCAGATGCTAAAATGGATGGGCTGCTGGTAGGGGGGCCAGATGCTAGACTGAATGGGCTGCTGGTAGGGGGGGACAGATGTTAGACTGGATGGGCTGCTGGTAGGGGGGGCAAGATGCTAGACTGAATGGGCTGCTGGTAGGAGGGGGGCATATGCTAGACTGGATGGGCTGCTGGTAGGGGGGGCCAGATGCTAGACTGGATGGGCTGCAGGTAGGGGGGGGGCAGATGTTAGACTGGATGGGCTGCTGGTAGGGGGGGGCAGATGCTAGACTGGATGGGCTGCTGGTAGGGAGGCCAGATGTTAGACTGGATGGGTTGCTGGTAGGGGGGGACCAGATGTTAGACTGTTTGGGCTGCTGGTAGAGACAGACACAGCTCATATGTGTGTATGAGAGTGTTTCTGTGTGTGGCTCATGCCCCTCATCTGTCTCTGTGATAAAATCAGCCTCCTGTAGAGGATCAGCCTCCTGTAGCCTAGAAGATCAGTCTTGCTAAAATCTTTACCACTGGCTCCAGTTCTGTTCTTAAAATGGTGGATGCTGAACTGCTTCTCAGCTCCCTCATACACAATCATTATGTGGCACTGCTGGGCTCAGTGAGATGCATCAGATTGAACTAGGCAGTCCTGAGTCATTCTCAATAGAACATTTAGTTCAGCAGTTCATATAGTTCATTTAGTTCACAGGTCACATGATGCATTTCCTATCAGCTCCTCACAGGATAGGGTGGAGAAAAACTGAACTAAATGAACTAATCTTTTGAATTAATCTTTTCAGTGAACTAGTTCATGGTGAACTAATCACCAAAATGAACTAGATTTCCCATCACTAATCTGCACCCTACCAGCAGCCCATCCAATCTAGCATTTGCCCCCTACCAGCAGCCAATCCATTGAAGCATCTGCCCCCTACCAGCAGCCCATCCATTCTAGCATTTACCCCAACACAAACCATCCATTTTAGCATCTGCCCCTACCTACAGCGCATTCATTCTATCATATGCCATCCTATCAGCAGCCATTCCATTCTAGCATCTGCCCCCTACAAGCAGCCCATCCATTCTAGCATTTGCACCCCTTTCAGCACCCCATCCATTCTAGAATCTGCCCCCTACCAGCAGCCCATACAGTCTAGCATCTGGCTCCCCTACCAGTAACCCATCCAGTCTAGCATCTGCCCCCTCTACCAGCAGCCCATCCAGTCTAGCATTTGCCCACCTACCAGCAGCCCATCCAAGTCTAGCATCTGGCCCCACCTACCAGCAGCCCATCCAGTCTAGCATCTGGCCCCCCACTACCAGCAGCCCATCCAGTCTAGCATCTGGCCCCCCTACCAGCAGCCCTTCCAGTCTAGCATCTGGCCCTCCTACCAGCAGCACGTTCAGTCTAGCATCTATCCCCTCTGCCAGCAGCCCATCCAGTCTAGCATCTTGCCCCCCTACCAGCAGCCCATCAAGTCTAGCATCTGACCTCCCTACCAGTAGCCCATCCAGTCTAGCATCTGGCCCCCTACCAGCAGACCATCCAGTCTAGCATCTAGCCCCCCTACCAGCAGCCCATCCAGTCTAGCATCTGGCCCACCTACCCGCAGCCCATCCAGTCTAGCATCTGGTCACCCTACCAGCAGCCCATCCAGTCTAGCATCTTGCCCCATACCAGTAGCCCATCCAGTCTAGCATCTGGCCCCCTACCAGCAGCCCATCCAGTCTAGCATCTGGCTCGGTGGCTGATGATAGAATGGATGCGCTGCTGTAGGAGACCAGATGATAGACTGGATGGGCTGCTGGCAGGGGCGTTAGATGCTAGACTGGATGGGCTGCTGGTAGGGAGGCCAGATGCTAGACTGG
Source organism: Oophaga sylvatica (assembly GCA_033576555.1). NCBI lineage: Eukaryota > Metazoa > Chordata > Amphibia > Anura > Dendrobatidae > Oophaga > Oophaga sylvatica. The sequence continues at coordinate 478,424,817 of JARQOD010000004.1, forward strand.
ATGGGCTGCTTGTAGGGGGCAAGATGCTAGACTGGATGGGCTGCTGGTAGGGGACCAGATGCTAGATTGGATGGGCTGCTGGTAGGGGGGGCATATGCTAGACTGGATGGGCTGTTGGTAGGTGGGGCCAGATGTTAGACTGGATGGGCTGCTGGTAGGGGGGCCAGTTGCTAGACTGGATGGGCTGCTTGTAGGGGGGCAAGATGCTAGACTGGATGGGCTGCTGGTAGGGGGGCCAGATGCTAGATTGATGGGCTGCTAGAAGGGAGGTCAGATGCTAGACTGGATGGGCTGCTGGTAGGTGGGCTAGATGCTAGACTGGATGAGCTGCTGGTAGGGGGGCCAGATGCTAGACTGGATGGGCTGCTGGTAGGGGGGGGCATATGCTAGACTGGATGAGCTGCTGGTAGGGGAGGCCAGATGCTAGACTGGATGGGCTGTTGGTAGGGGGGGCCAGATGCTAGACTGGATGGGCTGTTGGTAGGGAGGGCCAGTTGCTAGACTGGATGGGCTGCTTGTAGGGGGGGTCACATGCTAAACTGGATGGGCTGCTGTTGGGGGGCCAGGTGCTAGACTGGATGGGCTGTTGGTAGGTGGGCCAGATGCTAAACTGAATGGGCTGCTGGTAGGGGGGCCAGATGCTAAACTGGATGGGCTGCTGGTAGGGGGACTAGATGCTCGAGTGGATGGTCTGCTGGTAGGGGGATCAGATGCAAGACTGGATGAGCTGCTGGTATGGGGGCCAGATACTAGACTGGATGGGCTGCTGGTAGGGGGGCCAGATGCTAAACTGGATTCGCTGCTGGTAGTGGGGCTAGATTCTAGACTGGATGGGCTGCTGGTAGAGGGGCCAGATGGTAAACTGAATGGGCTGCTGGTAGGGGGGCCAAATGCTAGACTGAATGGGCTGCTGGTAGGGGGGGCATATGCTAGACTGGATGGGCTACTGGTAGGGGGGCCAGATGGTAGACTGGATGGGCTGCTGGTTGGGGGGCCAGATACTAGACTGGATGTGCTGCAGTTAGGGGGGCCAGATGTTAGACTGGATGGGCTGCTGGTAGGGGGCCAGATGCTAGATTGTATGGGCTGCTAGAAGGGAGGCCAGATGCTAGACTGGATGGGCTGCTGGTAGGTGGGCTAGATGCTAGACTGGATGAGCTGTTGGTAGGGGGGCCAGATGCTAGATTGGATGGGCTGCTAGAAGGGAGGCCAGATGCTAGACTGGATGGGCTGCTGGTAGGTGGGCTAGATGCTAGACTGATGAGCTGCTGGTAGGGGGGCCAGATGCTAGACTGGATGGGCTGCTGGTAGGGGGGGCATATGCTAGACTGGATGAGCTGCTAGTAGGGGAGGCCAGATGCTAGACTGGATGGGCTGCAGGTAGGGGGAGCCAGATGCTAGACTGGATGGGCTGTTGGTAGGGGGGGCCAGATGCTAGACTGGATGGGCTGCTGGTAGGGCGGGACAGTTGCCAGACTGGATGGGCTGCTTGTAGGGGGGATCACATGCTAAACTGGATGGGCTGCTGGTAGGGGGGCCAGGTGCTAGACTGGATGGGCTGCTGGTAGGTGGGCCAGATGCTAAACTGAATGGGCTGCTGGTAGGGGGGCCAGATGCTAGACTGGATGGGCTGCTGGTAGGGGGGACTAGATGCTCGAGTGGATGGTCTGCTGGTAGGGGGGTCAGATGCAAGACTGGATGAGCTGCTGGTATGGGGCCAGATACTAGACTGGATGGGCTGCTGGTAGGGGGGCAAGATGCTAAACTGGATTCGCTGCTGGTAGTGGGGCTAGATTCTAGACTGGATGGGCTGCTGGTAGAGGGGCCAGATGGTAAACTGAATGGGCTGCTGGTAGGGGGGCCAAATGCTAGACTGAATGGGCTGCTGGTAGGGGGGGGGGCATATGCTAGACTGGATGGGCTACTGGTAGGGGGGGCCAGATGGTAGACTGGATGAGCTGCTGGTAGGGGGGGGCCAGATACTAGACTGGATGTGCTGCAGTTAGGGGGGCCAGATGTTAGACTGGATGGGCTGCTGGTAGGGGGAACAGATGCTTGACTGGATGGGCTGCTGGTAGGGGGGCCAGATGCTAGACTGGATGGGATGCTGGTAAGGGGGCCAGATGCTAGACTGGATGGGCTGCTGGTAGAGGGGGCAGATGCTAAAATGGATGGGCTGCTGGTAGGGGGGCCAGATGCTAGACTGAATGGGCTGCTGGTAGGGGGGGACAGATGTTAGACTGGATGGGCTGCTGATAGGGGGGGCAAGATGCTAGACTGAATGGGCTGCTGGTAGGAGGGGGGCATATGCTAGACTGGATGGGCTACTGGTAGGGGGGCTATATGCTAGACTGGATGGGCTGCTGGTAGGGGGGGCCAGATGCTTGACTGGATGGGCTGCAGGTAGGGGGGACAGATGTTAGACTGGATGGGCTGCTGGTAGGGGGGGCCAGATGCTAGACTGGATGGGCTGCTGGTAGGGAGGCCAGATGTTAGACTGGATGGGCTGCTGGTAGGGGGGGACCAGATGTTAGACTGTTTGGGCTGCTGGTAGAGACAGACACAGCTCATATGTGTGTATGAGAGTGTTTCTGTGTGTGGCTCATGCCCCTCATCTGTCTCTGTGATAAAATCAGCCTCCTGTAAAGGATCAGCCTCCTGTAGCCTAGAAGATCAGTCTTGCTAAAATCTTTACCACTGGTTCCAGTTCTGTTCTTAAAATGGTGGATGCTGAACTGCTTCTCAGCTCCCTCATACACAATCATTATGTGGCACTGCTGGGCTCAGTGAGATGCATCAGATTGAACTAGGCAGTCCTGAGTCATTCTCAATAGAACATTTAGTTCAGCAGTTCATATAGTTCATTTAGTTCACAGGTCACATGATGCATTTCCTATCAGCTCCTCACAGGATAGGGTGGAGAAAAACTGAACTAAATGAACTAATCTTTTGAACTAATCTTTTCAGTGAACTAGTGCATGGTGAACTAATCACCAAAATGAACTAGATTTCCCATCACTAATCTGCACCCTACCAGCAGCCCATCCAATCTAGCATTTGCCCCCTACCAGCAGCCAATCCTTTGAAGCATCTGCCCCCTACCAGCAGCCCATCCATTCTAGCATTTACCCCAACACGAACCATCCATTCTAGCATCTGCCCCTACCTACAGCGCATTCATTCTATCATATGCCATCCTATCAGCAGCCATTCCATTCTAGCATCTGCCCCCTACCAGCAGCCCATCCATTCTAGCATTTGCACCCCTTTCAGCACCCCATCCATTCTAGAATCTGTCCCCCTACCAGCAGCCCATACAGTCTAGCATCTGGCCCCCCTACCAGTAACCCATCCAGTCTAGCATCTTCCCCTTCTACCAGCAGCCCATCCAGTCTAGCATCTAGCCTCCTTACCAGCAGCCCATCCAGTCTAGCATTTGCCCACCTACCAGCAGCCCATCCAAGTCTAGCATCTGGCCCCACCTACCAGCAGCCCATCAGTCTAGCATCTGGCCCCCCTACCAGCAGCCCATCCAGTCTAGCATCTGGTCCCCCTACCAGCAGACCATCCAGTCTAGCATCTACCCACCATACTAGCAGCCCATCCAGTCTAGCATCTGGCCCCCCTATCAGCAGCCTATTCAGTCTAGCATCTGGCCCCCCTACCAGCAGCCCATCCAGTTTAGCATCTGGCCCTCCTACCAGCAGCGCATCCAGTCTAGCATATGGCCCACCTGCCAGCAGCCCATCCAGTATAGCATCTGAACCCCCTATCAGCAGCCCATCCAGTCTAGTATCTGGCCCCCCCTACCAGCAGCCCATCCAGTCTAGCATCTATCCCCCCTACCAGCAGCCCATCCAATCTAGCATCTTTCCTCCCTACCAGCAGCCATCCAGTCTAGCATCTGGCCTCCCTACTAGCAGCCCATCCAGTGTAGCATCTGGCCCCCCTACCAGCAGCCCATCCAGTCTAGCATCTGGGCCCCCTACCAGCAACCCTTCCAGTCTAGCATCTGGCCCCCCTACCAGTAGCCCATCCAGTCTAGCATCTTTCCCCCCTACCAGCAGCCCATCCAGTCTATCTTCTGGCCCCCCTACCAGTAGCCCATCCAGTCTAGCATCTGCCCCCCCTACCAGCAGCCCATCCAGTCTAGCATCTAGCCTCCTTACCAGCAGCCCATCCAGTCTAGCATCTGGCCCCCTACCAGATGCTAGACTGGAAGGGTTGCTAGTAGGGGTGTAACGGGTCTGGGAGGCGGAACCTCTGAGCTATTATACAAGGAGGCTTTCCTTGTAAAGGAGCGGGTGGCGCCCGGGGAAGACGGACAGGAAGTCACGGCAAGTGACCGGGGCGGTCTCTGGACAGACAGGCAGGAGGTCACGGCAAGTGACCGGGGCAGTCTCTGGATAGACAGGCAGGTAGTCACGGCAAGTGAACGGGGCAGTCTCTGGATAGACAGGCAGTAGTCACGGCAAGTGACCGGGGCAGTCTCTGGATAGACAGGCAGGTAGTCACGGCAAGTGACCGGGGCAGTCTCTGGATAGACAGGTATATACGACCTGAGATGGCTGAGCCTCCCGGTAGGCTAGCAGGCAGATGACAGATGAGCGCCCCCAAGTGAACAGGCGAGAGTCTCTGGAATAGCCGATGGTCACCGCATGTGACGGCCGAACCTCCAGGTAGGCTAGCAGGCAGATGGCAGATGAGCGCCCCCAAGTGAGCAGGCGAGAGTCTCTGGAATAGCCGATGGTCACCGCATGTGACGGCCGAACCTCCAGGTAGGCTAGCAGGCAGATGGCAGATGAGCGCCCCCAAGTGAGCAGGCGAGAGTCTCTGGAATAGCCAATGATCACTGCACGTGACGGCCGAACCTCCAGGTAGGCTAGCAGACTGGTAACCGGTGAACATCAGCAGATAAACGGACAGGCTGGTCCATAGACAGACTGGCAGGTGATGACGGGCAGACTGTCGGACGATGGAGCCTCCAGGTAGGCTAGCGGACAGGTAGCAGACAGCAAAATGGCAGGAAACAGGCAGGTAACTGGTAACGGAACCTGAGGGCTGAAGCAGAGTAGTGAACAGTGCAACAACATTGCTCGGGCCCCTCCATTAAGGAGGAGGTGCTTTATATAAGGTGGAGTCCTCCGGCATTGGCCGGGGACCTTTTTTGAAAGATGCGCGCGGCCCCTTTAAGAGCGGGGGCGTGCACGCGCGCGCCCTAAGCCCAGTGGCAGGGAAGGAGCGCGCAGCCCCAGCAGGGCGGAAGGAGGACGCTGTGTGAGGGTAAGGGGAGCGACGTCCCTGCCTGGCAGAGGACGCTGGTGCAGGGGAACAGCGTCCCTCCTGGCAGAGGACAGGGACGCTGGTGCCGGCGCTACAGTACCCCCCCCTTTAGGCCCCCCTTTTTTAGGCCAGAAAGAAATTTAGCTAGGATGAGAGGGGCATGGATGTTCTCCCAAGGCTCCCACGTTCTCTCCTCAGGACCAAACCCCTTCCAATCCACCAGAAAATAGGTCTTTCTTCTTACCCTTTTGGTGGCCAGAATGTTCTCTACCTCAAATTCGTTTTCAGCAGAAACTGGAGCAGGAGGTGTACCTGTAGGCTTGACAAAAGAGTTAAGAACCACCGGTTTGAGGAGAGATACATGGAAGGAGTTAGGAATCCGCAAATTGGCCGGGAGTCTCAATTTATAGGACACCGGGTTGATCTGACTGATGACCTCCAGAGGACCGATGAACCGAGGACCTAACTTGTAGGAAGGAATCTTGAGCCGGACATACTTGGACGAGAGCCAGACCTTATCTCCAGGACGGAATTGAGGGGGATCCAGACGTTTTTTGTCAGCATGTTTCTTCATGCGCTCGGATGACAGAATGAGTGCGGACCGGGTACTCTCCCATATGGAGGAAAATTCGTTAACAAGAGATTCCGCAGCTGGATTGTCCACTGAGGTGGAGACGGGAACAGGGATCCGAGGATGCTGACCGAAGACTACAAAAAACGGAGATTTGGAGGAAGATTCGCTCTCGTGATTGTTGTAAGAAAATTCGGCCCATGGCAGGAGATCCACCCAATCAGAATGGTGGGCATTAACGAAGTGCCGGAGATAACTGGTCAGAATCTGATTGATCCGCTCCACTTGACCATTGGACTGTGGGTGGTAGGCGGAGGAGAAATCCAGGGAGACATCTAGCAACTTACAAGTGGCTCTCCAGAAACGTGAGGTGAACTGTACCCCACGATCCGACACAATGTGACGAGGCAGACCATGAAGACGGAAGATGTGGCGGATAAAGTCTTTAGCCAACTCGGGTGCTGATGGAAGGCCTGGCAGGGGAACGAAGTGAGCCATCTTGGAAAATCGGTCTACGACCACCCAAATGACCGTACAACCAGCAGAGACGGGAAGATCAGTTATGAAGTCCATGGCTATATGCTGCCAGGGGGCAGCGGGTACAGGAAGCGGAAGAAGGCGGCCGGCAGGCAGGTGTCTCGGAACTTTGTTGCGGGCACAGGAAGCACAGGCAGAAACAAAGTCTATTACGTCCTTGTGCAGGGTAGGCCACCAGTAATGCCGGGTAATGAGCTGGAGGGTCTTTTTCTGACCAGCGTGGCCAGCTAGTTTAGACGAATGACCCCAGTGTAGAATCCTTTCCCGATCGGGTACCGATACGAACGTCTTACCAGGAGGAGACGATTTAGACTCACAGGAGCCACCTGCATCACTCTGGCGGGATCGATGATATGTTTAGGTTCCTCCTCGAGATCCGACACCAGGAAGGACCGGGACAAGGCATCCGCTTTGATGTTCTTGTCTGCCGGGCGGAAATGTAAAAGAAAGTCAAAGCGAGCAAAAACAAGGACCACCGGGCTTGGCGAGGGTTAAGTCTCTGGGCATGCTGGAGGTAAGCCAAATTTTTGTGGTCAGTGTAAATGATTACCGGATGAAGAGCCCCCTCGAGTAGGTAACGCCACTCCTCCAATGCCAACTTGATGGCCAATAGCTCTCGGTCTCCTATGGAGTAATTGCGCTCAGAAGAGGAGAAGAGTTTGGAGAAGAAGCCACAAGATACCATCCTCCCGGAAGAGACTTTTGAGTAAGTACCGCTCCGGCTCCAGAGGAGGAAGCGTCCACCTCCAGGAAGAACTGCTTGTTGCCGTCCGGGCGATGCAGCACTGGAGCGGAAGAGAAGGCCTGTTTTAAGGAAAGAAAGGCCTCCTCTGCTTCGGGCGTCCACTGTTTGGGGTTAGCGTCCTTGCGGGTGAGCGCGGAGATTGGAGCAGTCCGGGAAGAGAAGTGCGGTATGAAGAGACGGTAATAATTGGCGAAGCCCAGGAACCGCTGAATGGCCTTCAATCCTCTGGTCGGGGCCATTTCTCGATGGCAGACAGTTTCTCCGGATCCATTCGTAGGCCTGTCTGAGAAATGATGTAGCCCAAAAACGGAAGCGAGGTCTGCTCAAAGAGGCACTTCTCATATTTAGCGAAGAGGTGATTCTGCCTGAGCCTGAGCAGAACCTGACGAACGTCCCTCCGGTGAGACTGGAGAGCCGGAGAGAAGACCAAGATGTCGTCCAGGTACACCACAACGCAGGAGTAGAGAAGGTCTCGGAAGATGTCATTGACCAACTCTTGAAAGACTGCCGGAGCATTACAGAGACCAAAGGGCATCACCAAATACTCATAGTGGCCGTCCCGGGTGTTGAATGCCGTCTTCCATTCATCCCCCGACGGATACGGACTAGGTTATATGCCCCACGAAGATCCAGTTTGGTGAAGATTCTAGCCCCCCTCAGACGATCAAACAATTCTGGAATGAGCGGAAGAGGGTACTTATTCTTCACCGTGATCAGGTTAAGACCTCTGTAGTCAATACAGGGACGGAGAGAGACGTCTTTCTTTTTTACGAAAAAGAAACCTGCTCCCGCTGGGGAGGTAGATTTCCGGATGAATCCCTTGGCCAAATTCTCCTCGATATATTCGGACATCGACCTGGTCTCAGCAGCGGACAATGGGTAAATACGCCCACGGGGAGGCGTAGTACCGGGTAGCAGGTCTATCGGGCAATCATAAGGTCTGTGAGGAGGTAATGTCTCTGCCTCCTTTTTATTAAAGACATCAGCGAATGACCAATAGGGAATCGGGAGCCCAGGTAGATTAGTTGGTGTAGGAGAAGGACGGACGGGATGAACAGGAACCAAACACGTTTTATGACAGTCCTGTCCCCAGCGAAGGATCTCTCCAGTCTGCCAGTCGAGCACGGGTGCATGCTTTTGGAGCCAAGGTAGACCTAATAAGAAAGCGTGAGAGAGTCCAGGCAAAACATGAAACGAGATGCTCTCAGAATGCAACATTCCCACCTGCAGGGTTAAGGATTCGGTGATAAGTTGGATGGGACGTGGTAGGAGACCCCCATCCACAGCAGCGACAGATACTGGTACATCCAGAGGTTTGGTAGGAATGCAATATTTTTCTACCAGAGCCTGTGAAACAAGATTCCCGGCTGCTCCAGAATCAAGTTGGGCTAGTTCGAAAAAACGGTTCTCACCGAGAAGAATTGAGACTGACAGCAGCAGAGATGGAGAGGATTTATTCTTGTCTAGATTGACCTCTCCGAGCGAACCTAGACACTGGCGTTTCCCGACCTCTCCGGACAGGTACGGATCAGGTGCTCCTTACTGCCACAGTAGAAGCAACTCCCCTCGGCACGGCGTAAGTCCTGACGGGCTTTGACCATCTTGGTCTGGTCGACCTGCATAGGCTCAGAAGTGTGTACCTGGGGAGAAACGGAAGGAGTTACGGGTTTCTGAAAAGTAGGAGCTAGACGAGGAAACTTTCTCTCACGGGTGACCTCTTTGGCGCGCTCCTGGAACCGTAGATCAATTCGATTGGCAAGAGTTATTAGGTCATCGAGAGAGGTAGGAATGTCCCGACCGGCAATTTTATCTTTAATACGACCGGACAGACCCTCCCAGAAGACAGATATCAGAGCGTCATTATCCCAAGCCAGCTCCGAGGCAAGGGTACGGAACCGTATGGCATATTGACCCACGGTGAGACTTCCCTGACGGAGGCGTAGCAGAGATGATGCGCAGGAGGTCTTTCGTCCGGGTTCGTCGAATACCTTCCGGAAGGCCGAGAGAAAGGCAGGCAGGTCGGACACCAGGGGGTCTTCTCTCTCCCAAAGAGGATTAAGCCAAGCCAGAGCCTCTCCGGAGAGATGGGACATGATGAAGGCAATTTTGGCCCGTCGGAGTTAAACTGGTGGGACAGGAGTTCAAAGTGCAGGGAGCACTGGTTAATGAATCCCCGAGCCATAGCAGGGTCGCCTCCAAAACGAGGAGGCGCTGAGAGTCGAGGTCCGGGAACGGAAACCACGGAATTGGTGAGCAGCGGAACTGCCGGATTGCGAGTCATAGCGCCAGCGGTGGTTGCTGGTGAAGCAGTCAGAGTGTCCAGGCGGGAATTAACATTCCGCAGGTGACCCAGGATGGACTCCTGTTGAGACCTCTGACGAGACAGTTCATGACACAGGTCAGAGAGCGAGGGAGTTTGGGTGCCACCGGGTTCCATGGCCCGAGCAAACTGTAACGGGTCTGGGAGGCGGAACCTCTGAGCTATTATACAAGGAGGCTTTCCTTGTAAAGGAGCGGGTGGCGCCCGGGGAAGACGGACAGGAAGTCACGGCAAGTGACCGGGGCGGTCTCTGGACAGACAGGCAGGAGGTCACGGCAAGTGACCGGGGCAGTCTCTGGATAGACAGGCAGGTAGTCACGGCAAGTGACCGGGGCAGTCTCTGGATAGACAGGCAGGTAGTCACGGCAAGTGACCGGGGAGTCTCTGGATAGACAGGCAGGTAGTCACGGCAAGTGACCGGGGCAGTCTCTGGATAGACAGGTATATACGACCTGAGATGGCTGAGCCTCCCGGTAGGCTAGCAGGCAGATGACAGATGAGCGCCCCCAAGTGAGCAGGCGAGAGTCTCTGGAATAGCCGATGGTCACCGCATGTGACGGCCGAACCTCCAGGTAGGCTAGCAGGCAGATGGCAGATGAGCGCCCCCAAGTGAGCAGGCGAGAGTCTCTGGAATAGCCGATGGTCACCGCATGTGACGGCCGAACCTCCAGGTAGGCTAGCAGGCAGATGGCAGATGAGCGCCCCCAAGTGAGCAGGCGAGAGTCTCTGGAATAGCCAATGATCACTGCACGTGACGGCCGAACCTCCAGGTAGGCTAGCAGACTGGTAACCGGTGAACATCAGCAGATAAACGGACAGGCTGGTCCATAGACAGACTGGCAGGTGACGACGGGCAGACTGTCGGACGATGGAGCCTCCAGGTAGGCTAGCGGACAGGTAGCAGACAGCAAAATGGCAGGAAACAGGCAGGTAACTGGTAACGGAACCTGAGGGCTGAAGCAGAGTAGTGAACAGTGCAACAACATTGCTCGGGCCCCTCCATTAAGGAGGAGGTGCTTTATATAAGGTGGAGTCCTCCGGCATTGGCCGGGGACCTTTTTTGAAAGATGCGCGCGGCCCCTTTAAGAGTGGGGGCGTGCACGCGCGCGCGCCCTAAGCCCAGTGGCAGGGAAGGAGCGCGCAGCCCCAGCAGGGCGGAAGGAGGACGCTGTGTGAGGGTAAGGGGAGCGACGTCCCTGCCTGGCAGAGGACGCTGGCGCAGGGGAACAGCGTCCCTGCCTGGCAGAGGACAGGGACGCTGGCGCCGGCGCTACAGGGGGGCCAAATGCTAGACTGGATTGGCTGCTGGTAGTGGGGCTAGATGCTAGACTGGATGGGCTGCTGATAGGGGGGGGCATATGCTAGACTGGATTGGCTGCTGGTGGGGGAGGCCAGATGCTAGACTGGATGAGCTGTTGGTGGGGGGGGCAGATGCTAGACTGGATGGGCTGCTGGTAGGGGGGATCCAGTTGCTAGACTGGATGGGCTGCTGGTAGTGGGGGTCACATGCTAAACTGGATGGGCTGCTGGTAGGGGGGCCAGGTGCTAGACTGGATGGGCTGCTGGTAGGTGGGCCAGATGCTGAACTGAATGGGCTGCTGGTAGGGGGGCCAGATGCTAGACTGGATGGGCTGCTGGTAGGGGGGTCACATGCTAAACTGGATGGGCTGCTGGTAGGGGGGCCAGGTGCTAGACTGGATGGGCTGCTGGTAGGTGGGCCAGATGCTAAACTGAATGGGCTGCTGGTAGGGGGGTCAGATGCTAGACTGGATGGGCTGCTGGTAGGGGGGGCCAGATGCTAAACTGGATGAGCTGCTGGTATGGGGGCCAGATGCTAAACTGGATTGGCTGCTGGTAGTGTGGCTAGATTCTAGACTGGATGAGCTGCTGGTATGGGGGCCAGATGCTAAACTGGATTGGCTGCTGGTAGTGTGGCTAGATTCTAGACTGAATGGGCTGCTGGTAGGGGGGCCAGATGCTAGACTGAATGGGCTGCTGGTAGGGGGGGCATATGCTAGACTGGATGGGCTACTGTAGGGGGGGCAGATGTAGACTGATGGCTGCTGGTAGGGGGCAGATTCTAGACTGGATGTGCTGCTGGTAGGGGACCAGATGTTAGACTGGATGGGCTGCTGGTAGGTGGACCAGATGCTAGACTGGATGGGCTGCTGGTAGGGGGACAGATGCTAGACTGGATGGGCTGCTGGTAGGGGGGCCAGATCTAGACTGGATGGGCTGCTGGTAGGGGGGCAGATTTAGACTTGATGGCTGCTGGTAGGGGACCAGATGTTAGACTGGATGGGCTGCTGGTAGGGGGACCAGATGCTAGACTGGATGGGCTGCTGGTAGGGGGAACAGATATGCCTTGACTGGATGGGCTGCTGGTAGGGGGGCCAGATGCTAGACTGGATGGGATGCTGGTTATGGGGCCAGATGCTAGACTGGAATGGGCTGCTGGTAGGGGGGGCAGATGCTAAATGGATGGGCTGCTGGTAGGGGGGCCAGAATGCTAGACTGAATGGCTGCTGGTAGGGGGGGACAGATGTTAGACTGGTTGGGCTGCTGGTAGGGGGGGCACAGATGCTAGACTGAATTGGCTGCTGGTAGGGGGGGCATATGCTAGACTGAATGGGCTACTGGTAGGGGGGGCCAGATGCTAGACTGGATGGCTGCTGGTAGGGGGGGGGGGGGCAGATGGCAGTAGACTGGATGGGCTGCAGTAGGGGGGCCAGAATGTAGACTGGATGGGCTGCTGTAGGGGGCCAGATGCTAGTCTGGATGGGCTGCTGATAGGGAGGCCAGATGTTAGACTGGATGGGCTGCTGGTAGGGGGGACCAGATGTTAGACTGTTTGGGCTGCTGGTAGAGACAGACACAGCTCATATGTGTGTATGAGAGTGTTTCTGTGTGTGGCTCATGCCCCTCATCTGTCTCTGTGATAAAATCAGCCTCCTGTAGAGGATCAGCCTCCTGTAGCCTAGAAGATCAGTCTTGCTAAAATCTTTACCACTGGCTCCAGTTCTGTTCTTAAAATGGTGGATGCTGAACTGCTTCTCAGCTCCCTCATACACAATCATTATGTGGCACTGCTGGGCTCAGTGAGATGCATCAGATTGAACTAGGCAGTCCTGAGTCATTCTCAATAGAACATTTAGTTCAGCAGTTCATATAGTTCATTTAGTTCACAGGTCACATGATGCATTTCCTATCAGCTCCTCACAGGATAGGGTGGAGAAAAACTGAACTAAATGAACTAATCTTTTGAACTAATCTTTTCAGTGAACTAGTTCATGGTGAACTAATCACCAAAATGAACTAGATTTCCCATCACCACTCCAAACATGGTGCTGACTCCTTCACACAGCATGCAAGCAAGGCTGATTCTCAGCACAGCAGCCCCTCCTCCCCACAGTCTCTGAGCAGCAGGAATGGCACCTCTCCCCAGCAGCAGCCACACTGTGACAAAGAGGAGCTAGAGGAGGTTCAGGAGGGCAGAGGGCAGACAAAGATGGACATTACTGACACACAGCAGGCACAGAGTCCTGTAAAACAGAGACCAAGGCTCCAAGATGGCGCTGAGCTTCCACAGACAAGAGCAGACAGGGGGAGAAAGGACAGAGGGTAGAAGCTCCTACCTCTCCTTGGCAAGGACACACAGCAGCCATCCCTCTCCCTGTCCCTCTCCCTTATCAGAAGGCTGTGTGAGAAACCCAACAGCAGAACATAAGATCCTGCATGCAGATAAAGCTGAGGGGCCCTGGCAGAAGAAGCAGGTTTACTCTCAGCTTAACCCTCAGAGTGCCGGATGCCAGCAGCCCCAACTGAATAAGGGAACAGCACAGTCCACAGAGGTGGGTGATAGTCCTGTACCTGCAGATTCGCATGTTATTGCTAATGACTTTCTGGATTCTTTGACAGCATCAGATACCCCAGTCACTGAATGCACCCTAAAACAAATGTTGCAAGCACTTAACCAATCTATGCAGCTCACCATGATGCAAATCATACACCCTATCAAGTCTGCAGTAAGTGAGGTGGAAACCAGGGTGCATCATATTGAACACAAAATGGGCCAGTTTACATCCTCCCACAATGATTTGATAGACGCTCACTACAAATTGGTAGAGGAAGTCCAAATGATGGAAAAAAAAATGACGGATCTTGAAGATAGATCTCGCCATAATAACCTTAAGTTTAGAGGTATACCCAAAAATGTTCCCTCTCAAAAGCTCAAACAATATATTCGGGATATAATAAAAGCCCTTCTTCCTGATAGTACCCCTGTGGATTTGACCATTGATCGGGCTCATAGACTTCCACGCCCGCGGCACTTGGACGAATCCGTACCCAGGGACGTTCTGGCAAAAATACACTTTTACGAAACTAAAGAAAATGTCATGACTACAACACGGAAAATGGGAAAACTCCCTGCTCCGTTCCATATAATTTCTGTATATGCAGACCTCTCTCCGCTGACTTTGCAACTTAGAAGACAATTTATCCCTATTACAACTGCTCTGCGGGAAAATAAGATTCTATACAGATGGGGCTTTCCTGTAAGTCTCATCATATTCTACAACAATGCTGCTCACACAGTATCTACAGCAGAAGGTGTTAAGGTTCTTCAAGAATGGGGCGTAACTACATCTGCTCCTCTGTCTTTACCTCAGAGGTCCCCTACACAGATTGCAGATGACTGGAAAAAAGCAGGCAGTCATAAACGTAGGAACCGCTGAACACTACGTAGACCGGATTCATGAAAGAATCCCCTCACGGCAACAATATAAACTGTTGACCCCAAAAATTGGATCAGACGTTTGTCATATCCACTTGTTCTGTTCTCATTCAAAGAATGGTTTATTCGTTTAGGCTAAGTGCACACGTTCAGGATTATTTGCGTTTTTTCACGTTTTTTCGCATGAATTAAACATCCTATCATTTAGAATGAATTCTGCAATTTTTGTGCACATGGTGCATTTTTTTCCGTGAAAAAAACGCATCGCGGAAAATCTAGCAACATGTCCATTAATTTTGCGGATTTCTAGCGTTTTTCCCGCTATATTATTGACCTAGAAAGTTCAGGAAAAATCGTGGTAAAAACGTGTCAAATCCACGCAAAAAACGCACCAAAAACGCGCAAAATCAGCGCAAAAAAAACACGCGTTTTTGCCGCGAAAAAAAGTCCGGTTTTGCTCAGGAATATTCTGCAAACATTCCTGAACGTGTGCACTTAGCCTTATGTTTGATTGCTTGTTTAATTTAGTTTTATTTAGGAATTGGAGTAGGAGCTACAAAGGTACAGAGATCCTAATGATGGAGTGTCAGAGTTCCACAAAAGTATCATCCACACTACCAGGGAGGGTAAGTGAACTTATAGCACCACCACACATGATAAATGGGGATTAAAATAATATCTATGAACGTAAAAGGGTTAAACATGCCACAAAAAAGGGCCCACATGTGGAAGGAAGCCACTTCTCTGTCAGCGGATGTGTTTTGTGCTCAAGAAACTCACTTGCTGCAGAGGGATTCATATAGAATTTGTCACAGAACGTATCCTACTATTATACACTCACATCACCAATCTAAGTCAAGGGGGTCCTAATTGCTATAAAACATACTATTGCGGTAAATGTCATTCAGACCATTACAGACCCTAAAGGGAGGTACCTTATTTTATTTGTATGCTGAATAATGAACCTTACACAATAGCTAATGTCTATGCTCCGAATCAGGGTCAAATTAAATTTTTCAGGAAAATTTTAAGATTAACGAACGCAGTTAAACAAGGGAGACTTTTGATTTGTGGTGATTTCAATATAATTGCTGACCCGCACATGGACACATCACACAGAACCTCGCACAGACATATGTCTTTAGGGAAAACTTTGCGGCAGAATGATCTGTATGATGCTTGGAGAGCACTGCACAGCTCTGAAAGAGACTTTTCCTTTTACTCTAACATACATGACAGCTATTCTATGATAGACATGTTTATTATAGATAGAGAACTATTAATGGCTGTAGCTGGAGTATCCATAGAAACCATCACTTGGTCAGATCACGCGGCCATTTCCCTGACAATAACTGAAAAGAATAATTTTTCTCCAACATTCCTCTGGAGATGCAACAAATTTTTATTAACTCATCCAGAATACAATAAAACAATAGGCAAAGACCTAGAGGAATATTTTCAACTCAATAGTAGCCCACAGGTCTCTCCAGGTCTCATTTGGAACGCCCATAAGGCCTTCATAAGAGGCACTTTCATAAAACTAGGTCATATGGTAAAGAAGAACAGGACAAAATTAATAACATCGCTGACAACTGATATTAAATCTATTGAGTTACAAAACAGCTCATCACCGTCTCATACTTTGTCAGAGAAACTTAAGAAATTAAGACAACAACTTAGAGAGTGTTTGCTTATGGATTATGAAAAACGACTAAAGAAAACTAAAGCAGCATACTACTCACAAAATAACAAAGCGGGCAAACTACTAGCGTCACGACTCAAATCTAAAGAAATAAATGGGAGAATCCCATATATATGGGACAAACAGCGGATAGGCAAAATCACTGATCCAAGGCAAATAGCTAACAGGTTCAAAGACTACTACAAGGAGCTATATAACTTAAAACAAGACCCATTTACTTATCAGCCCTCAAATAAGGATATACAATCCTTCTTGGATACTATCCACCTGCCCGAAATTTCGGAGCAACAATTAACAACCCTTAATACTCCGATCACTTTTACTGAAATAGCTCAAACTATAAAATCCCTACCTAAAGGTAAATCACCAGGACCAGATGGCCTTACTAATGCCTACTATATAACATTCGGAGGCATCCTCACTCCCCATCTCCTACCCTTTTTCCAGGATGCCTTCCAAAAGGGATCTTTTCCCAAAGAAAATCAAGAGGCTCTCATTGTTACCCTTCCAAAACCTGGAAAACAATCCGATGAACCCCAAAACTTTCGACCCATATCACTACTTAATACTGACCTTAAAATATATGCAAAAGTCATAGCAAACAGAATAGCCCATTTACTGCCCGATCTGATAGAAATCGATCAGGTGGGATTCATTAAAAACAGATATGCGGCAGACAACACCAGACGCATCCTCAACATAACACACTACATAGAAGCCAAGAAGTCAGAGGCGCTGCTTGTAGCGTTAGATGCCGAGAAGGCATTTGACTGCATTCATCGGGATTTTGTTTTCTCAGTTCTGAGGAAGATAGGCTTCACTGGAGACATCTTCTCAGGGATACAGGCGTTATACTCCCAACCATCAGCGAGGATCTTTTCTAATGGGGCCCTATCAGACAATTTTCTAATCAGCAATGGGACGCGCCAGGGCTGCCCTTTGTCACCTTTGATTTTTGTACTCTCAATCGAACCTTTAGCCCTGGTGTTAAGAACTCAGTGCTCAATTACAGGGATACAAATAGGGAACAGAACACATGTTATTTCCCTTTGCCGATGATGTAATACTGACACTATCGCAACCAATAGACTCATTAGAACATGCAATGGAGGCAATTCTGTATTTTGGGAAAGTATCATATTATAAGCTTAATGCACAAAAAACGCAGGCTTTGCCACTTAATTTATCCATGGAGACAGTATCTTAAAACATAGGTATGCTCTGGACTGGCAAACAAAGGGTTTGAGATATCTGGGGATTATGGTCACATCATCCCACTCTTTCTTGTATTCTTCTAATTATGAACCCTTGCTTGCTAAATTAAAGTCTGAAACTCAAAGACTTGCTAAAGTTGAAGTTTCTTGGTTGGGCAGGATTGCAACTTTTAAGATGCTTCTTCTGCCAAAACTTCTCTACCTGTTCAGGACGTTACCCATAATACTACCACAGACCTTTTTCAGAGCCATTAAGAGTTTGATGTCGACATATATCTGGGCGGGACACAAGCCCAGGATAGCCAGTCATATTTTATCTAGAGATAAATGGATGGGTGGTTTGGGAGTGCCAGATATTCCTAACTATTATATAGAACTAAAATCTTACATGGATTAGGTTGCTTGGACAATCACAAACACATTGGTCATAATGAAAATCTAGATGTCCCCATTGCAACAACATACTAGCTCAGGTCTTTGATAGGTCCCTCGCGTACATTACTACCGTTACCAAAGCGCGGTTTATAGTGACAGATATTCACAAAACGTCGGGAAAGGACTAGATTACCTAGGAACATCATCCCTGTGGAAGTCCTTTCACCTATCCAATCTAAATGTACAGCTTGTTACGTATGGGTAATTTCATAGATCAGTTGTATTCTGGGGGAAATCTGATGCCATTGTGCAGCCCTAATCTAAAACGTCTAGAGACAATGATTCTTCTCATATCTTCAAATGAACCACCTTCTTAGGAAGCTCTCTCTTGGAGTTCGATGAGCTGTAATCCTAGAATATTTGCTGTTTATATGAATAAGTTGAAAGGTCTAAGAAGGATTTATGCGATGATTGAAGAGGTATCAGTGTTTTAAAAAAACTTACCCGCTAGGGCAGTGGGAGAGAGACCTGGGAATGGATATTACTTCAGAAGAATGGATTAAATCTATGAGAATAGCGCACAAATCACTAAGAAGTAGCACACACAGAGAATCGTTTATGAAAACAGTACTGAGATGGTATTTTTGTTCCATCGCGTCTACACCAAATATTCCCAGAGTCCTCACCACTGTGCTGGCGAAATTGTGGGGAACGTGGGACGTTGCTCCACATACTATGGGGATGTCCTAAAGTAAAGCATTATTGGAACAGGGTGTTCCACATGATATCAACTATACTACAATCCAAGCTTAAGGGATCACCCCAATTGGCACTGTTACTGGTGGGTATTGGAGACATACCCCCAGGGGTTTGAACACTGATATGTATTATACTTATACATGCCAAATTACTGCTTACTCGTCACTGGAAATCGTATACTATCCCAAACATTAACCCCTTTATTCCATCAGACGTTTTATTCCGTCCATGTGACCCTGGACCTAATTCCCATGGACGGAATAGTATGTCATGGGCGATCAGCTGCGCTCCCGGGGGGAGCGCAGCTGATCGCCGCCGGGTGTCAGCTGATTACACTATGTAACACAATTTTTTTTCCTGGCTTCCAAGTGTAATATTTCAACTGCTTATGTTTAAAGACTATGGAAAAACTACTACATTCAGCACAAACTTTGATTTTATGACCACAGGCCAGAAATTTTGTATTTATTGTGTCAAAAAAAAGGAAATTATTATATTTTCGTTCATGCGGTCTAATAAAAAACAACACTTGCATGGTAAATAGATAAAGACAATCAAAACTCACTCAAAAAGGTTCAGAAATGAGTAGTTTTTCTAGATTTGTGAGTGTACAGCAAATCGCTTAATCGAAGAAGCCCCAAATGTAGTCCCCCATCATGTTTTCGTTATACTGTCCTTGGTAATGACGTTCAAAGTCCAATATATCTTGATGAAAGCGCTCGCCTTGCTCCTCTGAGTAAGCGTCCATGTTCTCCTTGAACTTGTCAAGATGAGCGTCAAGGATATGGACTTTGAGAGACATTCTGCATCCCATTATGGCGTAATTCTTTATGAGAGTCTGAACCAACTGCACATAGTTTTTAGCCTAGTGATTACCCAGGGAGCCATGAACCACTGCAACGAAACTATTCCAAGCTGTTTTCTCTGTCCTGTTCAGCAGCCTGGCAACTCGTCACATTCTATGATCTTCTTGATCTGTGGTCCGAAGAAGATACCAGCCTTGACCTTTGCCTCAAACAGCTTTGGAAAGAGATCTTGGAGGTACTTGAAAGCAGCTGACTCCTTGTCAGGAGCCGTGACAAATTGCTTGATGAGGCCTAACTTGATATGCAGTGGTGGCATCAGCACCTTCAGAGGTTTTTTCCATCAATATGGCCATGTGAGGGCTTACTTTTTGTGGGACGAGTTGTAATTTTGAAAGACTCAATTGGTTTTAGCATGTCTTGTACTCGAAAACAGGAAAAAAATTTCAGGTGCAGTGAAATTTCAAAAAAAGTGCAATCCTACACTTGTTTTTTTGTTTGGCTTTTTTGCCAAGTTCACTAAATGCTAAAACTGACCTGCCATTATGATTCTCCAGGTCATTATAAGTTCATAGACACCAAACATGTCTAAGTTCTCCTTTATCTAAGTTTGCTAAAAAAAAATTGCGTGATCTCCGGTTGAGTGAGGGCTTATTTTGTGCGTTACCGAGCAATGACACCACTTTTATGCAGATACGTTCTTTTGATCGCCCATTATTGCATTTTAATGCAATGTCGCAGCGACCAAAAAAAGGTAATACTGGCGTTTTGACTTTTTTTGTCGCTACGCCGTTTAGCGATCAGGTTAATCCTTTTTTTTATTGATAGATCAGCCGATTCTGAACACGGTGATATAAAATATGTGTATGTTTGATTTTTTTTTATTGTTTTATTTTGAATGGGGCGAAAATGGGGTGATTTGAATTTTTTTTTTTTTTTAAAACATTTGTTTTTACTTTTAGTATGCTTCAATCGTCCCCATGGGAGTCTAGAAGATGTTATAGCTCGATCGCCTCTGCTACATAGAGGTGATGCTCAGATCACCTTTATGTAGCAGAATTAATGCATTGCTATGAGCGCAGACCACAGGGTTGTGCTCATTGCAATCCGGCATAACAGCCTTAGAGGTCTCAAGGAGACCTCTGATTGTTATGCCGATGCACCGATGACCCCCGATCACATGACGGGGGTCAGCGGTGTGCATCTTCGCGATTCCACTCGTGCCTATTGCGGGCATATGTCAGCTGTTCAAAACAGCTGACATGTCCCGGCTTTGATGCGGGCTCACTGCCGGAGCCCTCATCAAATCAGGGGATACTGGCTACGGATGTACTATTCCGTCCGCGGGCAGTAAGGGGTTAAACTGTACTCGATCTAAATCATTGAGATTCTACAAAATAAAGCACTGCCATGTAAACAAGCAGCAATTATTCACCTTACCTTCAAGAGTTTTCTTGCAATATTCGCATGTGCAATATTCGCATGTGAAATGAGGTACTTGTATGACTACTATTGAATAGTGTTGAGCGATACTGCTCGATATCTAAAAATATCGTATCGAAATGGTATCGCCGATATCACTAAATATCGTCGATATCCGATTCTGATACCGGAAGTCCCATGTAAGTCTATGGGAACAAAATATCGCAACAAAAAAAACCCTTTCTTTCGTTGTAAACACAAAATATACACACATAGAATACATATATATATATATACATGTCATTGTGACATACATATATATATACATATATTTATAGTTTATACACTTCGAAATAGTAAAATAGACTCTGATTCAATTGCCGGGTAAAGCCGTGACATACCCCATAGAAGTCGACGGGCTCGGTGCCGAGTACCCCCAAAACCTCTGGCTCTGTGCGACTCAACTTGGGCGTCACGAACAGGATTCTGTAGCTCGCTATAAGCGAGTCATGTGTGCCTGAATTGAACTGGTTTTGTGCTTGAGAATTGCTAAAATCATCAGAGAATGTATTTGCCATTTTTCAGCCATATCTGCGTCACAACGAGGCACTGGTGAAGAAGAAGGGCGTGCTCTTCGTGGGTGTACACTCACTCAGTGGCGCGAAAACGATGGCCGACCACTGTAAATGGTACTGCAATGTAAGATCGTGCCCCACAGCTCTTCAGTTCCGCCTCCTCATCCTCCTCAGTGTGCGGAAACTAACACGAAGGTCCCGCCTTCCTACAAAAGAGGGGCCCTCTCCAGATGCTAATGACACATGTGACTTGGCAGAGATGGCTAATGGACACGAGCAGAAGTGTGAAGGGATGGAGCAGTCAGAGCTCTCCCCCCACGGAAGCGACCCGATCGCCACGGAACCACCGTTGGGCACCCGGCCTGGAAACCCTCCTACGCTGCAAGAAGCGGAGGATACCCTAAGAGGCCTGGCCCGGCACCGGGAGGAGGTCGCCAGGATGGAAGCCAGCTGGCGTGCCCTAAAACTAAACTTGGAGCGGCGCCAATCCCTCTTACCTGAAGTGTCTGTACCGGAAGGTGAGGCACCCGTTCTAGTAGAGGAGCCCTTGCAATGTGATCCGGTTGACGTTGTCACAGTGGAGGCACCCGTTCCTGCAAAAAACTCTGCACCGGCAGCACCCCAGATCCCGCTGTCTGCCCCCGTCGCTGAGACAGAAGAAGCGACACCCGTCCTCATGGAGGAGGCCGCGCAGGCACCAGAGGTCTACCTGCCTGTACCGGAGCCCCGACTGTCATCTGTTCCAGAGCTGCTTCCTCCGCAGGTGAGCGCCGCCAGGACTGGGGGCGCCAGGAGAGCTGCCGCAAACTGGACACTGTAAGCTGCAGTTTGATGGTGGAGACATGGAGCTGCTGGTGGAGGAGAATTTCAACCGGCGTCAGGAGGAAGAGTGGAGACGTTGGGAGCGGGAAGCAGAGCGACAAAGGGAGCAGCGAGAAACCCAAAAGCTTCGCCAACGTCAGCTGGAGAAGGACCGGGCAGATAAGGACCGGATGAGAAAAGATAAAGGAACCCTGTGGGAGCCGCGGCATAAGGGTGCAGTACGGAGCTTTAAATTGAAAGGTGGTTGGGGCTTCATCCAGGAGCCTGGACTTTATTTAGAAGTTTTTGTGAACCGGCGGGACGTGGAGGCTCACCTCCCAGAAGGACACCCGGGGAGGACCTGTTGCCAGGAGACTTGGTGACTTACACCCGACACTGGGGTTACAATGGATGGTACGCCCTAAATGTTACCAGGTGCGACCCCTACTCCCCAGAGTGTCAGGAACCTGTGAGACCCTCGGAGCCTTCAGCCTCCCACATCCAGGCCTCTGCAAAAGTGCCCACCCCACGCCGTAAATCTCCCCAGCCTCCCTCAGTGGTCTCCTCAGCAGCCCCAGCTATGGACATGATAAGTATAGCTGGCCCGTACCCGGCGCCTGTTAGGCCCCCTGGGGTTCGTTCAGTCCGGGACATAGGGTTCCAGACCCGGAGGGAGATGAAAGAGGTGGCCACACAGACCCAGATAGTGGGTCACGACTTGACTGTACAGGCCACACGACGTCATCAGGTCCTGGTGGTCCTTGGTGCCTCGGATGTTTGGCAAGCATCAGAAGAGTACCAGGTGGTACCTGGAACACCCCTGCCAAAGAATTATAAATAACCCGGACAGGGTCCCTGTATGTAAATAGTTAAATTGTTGATGTACCCGGACGGGTGAATGTTCATAAAAAAGTTTTTTAATTTAATAAAAAAAAAAAAAACACAGTTTTCATTACTTTTATTACAGTCTCATCCTGCGAAGCCATCGATCTCCTGTAAAAAAATGAAAAAAAAAAAAAAAAGTATACCACCTGACCGACGCAGTCCATAGTAACGAGTGCCCCACGACGATCCAGCTCTGCTACATCAGAATGACAGGCAGAGCCTGTCATCCCGGCGCAGCACAGCTGATTACCTGCTTCCCCGGCGGTGACGTCATCGGACTGGTTTACGGCCGGGATTACCCTGCAGTCACTGCAGTTATCGCGAAAAACTGCATGTGACCGCCAGGGAGAAGATAATGGCGGCCATCAAGCAGTCCAGGACGTGACCGCCGGAGATCTTCTGCCAGGTAAGTGCCGCTGACTCCTGACAGACCCGACCGACGGACACTGACAGTGACAGTGACAAATCCGATTCCGGTATTCGATATGACGAAAATATCGGTATTCGGAATCGAAAGGCCGATACAGCTAATATCGGCCGATACCCGATATTTGCAGTATCGTATCGCTCAACACTACTATTGAACAGTCTGAGAACGTTCTAGAAAGTTCTAAAAGTTTCTAGACACTTCCAGATAATTCTGGAAAATTGTAGAAACTTCTGCACAATTCTAGCAGTTAAACAATATTCTAGAAGACTACTCCGTATTGAATAAGAATTGAGAATTTTCCCGAAAACAGACAAATTTCAAAATTTCAATGTCCTGATCACAAAAGCAAAGTTTTTGTGGAGCAACAACTATTTTCTATTTGTTTTAGGCATAACGGGTTAGGAAAACACACTTTGGACCCAGGAACAAAAAATAAATAAAAATTTGTTACATAGTGTTATCACAGCTGACACCCGTGACTGTGTGTCAGGAGCGGTCACGGACCGCTCCCGGCACATTAACCCCTGGCACACCGCATCAAACATGATTGCGGTGTACCCGGGGCACAGGGGAGGATCGCGCAGGGTGGGGGCTCCCTGCGCGCTCCCCTGAGACCCTCAGAGCAGCGCGATGTGTCGCGCTGTTCCGAGGGTCCATCCTCCCTCCAGGTCCCCGGATCCAAGATGGCGCCGGGGTCCTGCAGGGAGGCGGCTTCCTCAGTGCCTGCTGAGAGCAGGCGCTGAGGAAGCCTGCAGCGATGCCAGTGCGATCGCTGGTGTGACAGAGTGCTGTGCACACTGTCACACCAGCGATCTGCTAAAATACAGTGATGTCCCACCCTGGGACAAAGTAAAAAAGTAAAAAAAATAAAAATAAAAAGTGGTAAAAAAAATCATAAAAAAAAAAAATTATTCCCCAATAAATTCATTCTTTCCTGTAAATAAAAAAAACAAAACAATAAAAGTACACATATTTGGTATCGCCGCGTCCGTAACGACCCCCCCTATAAAACTGTCCCACTAGTTAACCCCTTTAGTGAACCCCTTAAAAAAAAAAAGAAAACGAAGCAAAAAATCAATGCTTTATCATCATTCCACTGAACAAAAAGTGTAATAACACGCGATCAAAAAGACCAATATAAATAAGCATGGTACCGCTGAAAACGTCATCTTGTCCCGCAAAAAACGAGCCATCACACAGCATCATCAGCGAAAAAATAAAAAAGTTATAGCTCGCAGAATAAAGCGATGCAAAAATAATTTTTTATATAAAATAGTTTTCATTCTATAAAAGCGCCAAAACATAAAAAAAATGCTATAAATGAGGTATCGCCGTAATCGTACTGACCCAAAGAATAAAACTGCTTTATCAATTTTATCACACGCGGAACGGTATAAACGCCTCCCCCAAAAGAAATTCATGAATTGCTGATTTTTGTTCATTCTAACCTCCCAAAAATCGAAATAAAAAGCGATCAAAAAATGTCATGTGCTCAAAAATGGTACCAATAAAAATGTCAACTCGTACCGCAAAAAATAAGACCTCACATGACTCTGTGGGCCAAAATATTCAAAAATTATAGCTCTCAAAATGTGGTGATGCAAAAAACTATTTTTTGCAATAAAAAGCGTCTTTTAGCGTGACAGCTGCCAATCATAAAAACCCGCTATAAATAGTAAATCAAACCCCCCTTTATCACCCCCTTAGGGAAAAATAATACAATTAAAAAAATGTATTTATTTCCATTTTCCCGTTAGGGTTAGGGTTGCGGCTAAAGTTAGGGTTAGGGTTGGCGCTAACATTAGGATTAGGATTAGGGTTGGGATTACGGTTAGGGGTGTGTTAGGGTTAGGTTTGTGGTTAGGGTTGGGACTAGGGTTAGGGGTGTGTTGGGGTTAGGGTTGGAGTTAGAATTGGAGGGTTTCTGCTGTTTAGGCACATCAGGGGCTCTCCAAATGTGACATGGCGTCTGATCTAAATTCCAGCCAATTCTGCGTTGAAAAAGTCAAACGGTGCTCCTTGACTTCTGAGCTCTGCCATGCGCCCAAACAGTAGTTTACTCCCGCATATGGGGTATCAGCGTACTCTGGACCACAAGAGTTATTGTACAATTTGTCCTATTCTCCTGTTACCCTTGGGAAAATAAAAAACTGGGGGCGACAAAATCATTTTTGTAAAAAAAAAATGATTTTTTTTGTTTTTACGGCTGTATGTTCTAAAACTTCTTTGAAGCACTTGGGGCTTCATAGCGCTCACCACACTTCTAGATAAGTTCCTTGTGGGGTCTGTTTTCCAAAATGGGGTCACTTGTGGGGGGTTTCCACTGTTTAGGCGCATCAGGGGCTCTCCAAATGCGACATGACGCCCCCAGACCATTCCATCAAAGTCTGCATTCCAAAACATCACTACTTCCCTTCCGAGCCCAGACGTGCACCCATACAATCATTTTCTCCACAATATTGGGTATCAGCGTACTCAGGACAAATTGGACAACAAATTTTGGGGTCCAAATTCTCCTGTTACCCTTGTGAAAATAAAATATTGGGGCGAAAAAATCATTTTTGTAAAAAAAAAAAAGGATTTTTTATTTTTACGGCTGTACGTTATAAACTTCTGTGAAGCACTTGGGGTTCAAAGTGCTCACCACACATCTAGATAAGTTCCTTGTGGGGTCTATTTTCCAAAATGGGGTCACTTGTGGGGGGTTTCCACTGTTTAGACGCATCAGGGGCTCTCCAAATGCGACATGACTCCCCCAGACCATTCCATCAAAGTCTGCAATCCAAAACGTCACTACTTCCCTTCCGAGCCCCGACGTGCGCCCATACAGTAGTTTACTCCCACATATTGGGTATCAGCGTACTCAGGACAAATTGGACAACAACTTTTGGGGTCCAATTTCTCCTGTTACCCTTGTGAAAATAAAATATTGGGGGCGAAAAAAATCATTTTTGTAAAAAAAAAAAAAAAGGATTTTTTATTTTTACGGCTCTACGTTATAAACTGCTGTGAAGCACTTCAGGGTTCAAAGTGCTCACCACACATCTAGATAAGTTCCTTGTGGGGTCTATTTTCCAAAATGGGTCACTTGTGGGGGGTTTCCACTGTTTAGGCGCATCAGGGGCTCTCCAAATGCGACATGACTCCCCCAGACCATTCCATCAAAGTCTGCAATCCAAAACGTCACTACTTCC
>JARQOD010000004.1:478451267-478596559 GCA_033576555.1 Oophaga sylvatica
A
Source organism: Oophaga sylvatica (assembly GCA_033576555.1). Classification (NCBI taxonomy): domain Eukaryota; kingdom Metazoa; phylum Chordata; class Amphibia; order Anura; family Dendrobatidae; genus Oophaga; species Oophaga sylvatica. The sequence continues at coordinate 478,451,269 of JARQOD010000004.1, forward strand.
AGTGGAGGCACCCGTTCTGCAAAAAAAATCTGCCACCGGCAGCACCCCAGATCCCCTGTCTGCCCCCGTGCTGGACAGAAAAGGAACAACCCGTCCTAAGGAGGAGGCCGCGCAGGCCCCCAGAGGTCTACCTGCCTGTACCGGGGGCCCCGATGTTCATCTGTTCCAGAGCTGCTTCCTCCGCAGGGTGAGCGCCGCCAGGACTGGGGGGCGCCAGGGAGCTGCCGCAAAACTGGAAAAGTAAGCTGCGTTTGATGGTGGAGACATGGAGCTGCGGTGGAGGAGAATTTAAAACCGGCGTCAGGAGGAAGAGTGGAGGTTGGGGCGGGAAGCAGAGCGACAAAGGGAGCAGCGAGAAACCCAAAAGCTTCGCCAACGTCAGCTGGAGAAGGACGGGCAGATAAGGACCGGATGAGAAAAGAATAAAGGAACCCTGTGGGAGCCGCGGCAAAAGGGTGCAGTAGGAGCTTTAAATTGAAAGGTGGTTGGGGTTTCATCCAGGAGCCTGGACTTTATTTAGAAGTTTTTGTGAACGGCGGGACGTGGAGGCTCACCTCCCAGAAGGACACCCGGGGATGGGACCTGTTGCCAGGAGACTTGGTGACTTACACCCGACACTGGGGTTACAATGGATGGTACGCCCTAATGTTACCAGGTGCGACCCCTACTCCCCAGAGTGTCAGGAACCTGTGAGACCCTCGGAGCCTTCAGCCTCCCCACATCCAGGCCTCTGCAAAAGTGCCCACCCCACGCCGTAAATCTCCCCAGCCTCCCTCAGTGGTCTCCTCAGCAAGCCCCAGCTATGGACATGATAAGTATAGCTGGCCCGTACCCGGCGCCTGTTAGGCCCCCTGGGGTTCGTTCAGTCCGGGACATAGGGTTCCAGACCCGGAGGGAGATGAAAGAGGTGGCCACACAGACCCAGATAGTGGGTCACGACTTGACTGTACAGGCCACACGACGTCATCAGGTCCTGGTGTCCTTGGTGCCTCGGATGTTTGGCAAGCATCAGAAGAGTACCAGGTGTACCTGGAACACCCCTGCCAAGAATTATAAATAACCCGGACAGGGTCCCTGTATGTAAATAGTTAAATTGTTGATGTACCCGGACGGGTGAATGTTCATAAAAAAGTTTTTTTAATTTAATAAAAAAAAAAAAAACACAGTTTTCATTACTTTTATTACAGTCTCATCCTGCGAAGCCATCGATCTCCTGTAAAAAATGAAAAAAAAAAAAAAAGTTTACCACCTGACCGACGCAGTCCATAGTAACGAGTGCCCCACGACGATCCAGCTCTGCTACATCAGAATGACAGGCAGAGCCTGTCATCCCGGCGCAGCACAGCTGATTACCTGCTTCCCCGGCGGTGACGTCATCGGACTGGTTTACGGCCGGGATTACCCTGCAGTCACTGCAGTTATCGCGAAAAAAACTGCATGTGACCGCCAGGGAGAAGATAATGGCGGCCATCAAGCAGTCCAGGACGTGACCGCCGGAGATCTTCTGCCAGGTAAGTGCCGCTGACTCCTGACAGACCCGACCGACGGACACTACAGTGACAGTGACAAATCCGATTCCGGTATTCGATATGACGAAAATATCGGTATTCGGAATCGAAAGGCCGATACAGCTATATCGGCCGATACCCGATATTTGCAGTATCGTATCGCTCAACACATACTATTGAACAGTCTGAGAACGTTCTAGAAAGTTCTAAAAGTTTCTAGACACTTCCAGATAATTCGGGGAAAATTGTAGAAACTTCTGCACAATTCTAGCAGTTAAACAATATCTAGAAGACTACTCCGTATTGAATAAGAATTGAGAATTTTCCCGAAAACAGACAAATTTCAAAATTTCAATGTCCTGATCACAAAAGCAAAGTTTTTTGTGGAGCAACAACTATTTTCTATTTTTTTTAGGCATAACGGGTTAGGAAAACACACTTTGGACCCAGGAACAAAAAATAAATAAAAATTTGTTACATAGTGTTATCACAGCTGACACCCGTGACTGTGTGTCAGGAGCGGTCACGGACCGCTCCGGCACATTAACCCCTGGCACACCGCAATTCAAACATGATTGCGGTGTACCCGGGGCACAGGGGAGGATCGCGCAGGGTGGGGGCTCCCTGCGCGCTCCCCTGAGACCCTCAGAGCAGCGCGATGTGTCGCGCTGTTCCGAGGGTCCATCCTCCCTCCAGGTCCCCGGATCCAAGATGGCGCCGGGGTCCTGCAGGGAGGCGGCTTCCTCAGTGCCTGCTGAGAGCAGGCGCTGAGGAAGCCTGCAGCGATGCCAGTGCGATCGCTGGTGTGACAGAGTGCTGTGCACACTGTCACACCAGCGATCTGCTAAAATACAGTGATGTCCCACCTGGGACAAAGTAAAAAAGTAAAAAAAATAAAAATAAAAAGTGGTAAAAAAAATCATAAAAAAAAAAAATTATTCCCAATAAATTCATTCTTTCCTGTAAATAAAAAAAACAAAACAATAAAAGTACACATATTTGGTATCGCCGCGTCCGTAACGACCCCCCCTATAAAACTGTCCCACTAGTTAACCCCTTTAGTGAACCCCTTAAAAAAAAAAAAGAAAACGAAGCAAAAAATCAATGCTTTATCATCATTCCACTGAACAAAAAGTGTAATAACACGCGATCAAAAAGACCAATATAAATAAGCATGGTACCGCTGAAAACTCATCTTGTCCCGCAAAAAAACGAGCCATCACACAGCATCATCAGCGAAAAAATAAAAAAGTTATAGCTCGCAGAATAAAGCGATGCAAAAATAATTTTTTATATAAAATAGTTTTCATTCTATAAAAGCGCCAAAACATAAAAAAAATGCTATAAATGAGGTATCGCCGTAATCGTACTGACCCAAAGAATAAAACTGCTTTATCAATTTTATCACACGCGGAACGGTATAAACGCCTCCCCAAAAGAAATTCATGAATTGCTGATTTTTGTTCATTCTAACCTCCCAAAAATCGAAATAAAAAGCGATCAAAAAATGTCATGTGCTCAAAAATGGTACCAAATAAAAATGTCAACTCGTACCGCAAAAAATAAGACCTCACATGACTCTGTGGGCCAAAATATTCAAAAATTATAGCTCTCAAAATGTGGTGATGCAAAAAACTATTTTTGCAATAAAAAGCGTCTTTTAGCGTGACAGCTGCCAATCATAAAAACCCGCTATAAATAGTAAATCAAACCCCCCTTTATCACCCCCTTAGGGAAAAATAATACAATTAAAAAAATGTATTTATTTCCATTTTCCCGTTAGGGTTAGGGTTGCGGCTAAAGTTAGGGTTAGGGTTGGCGCTAACATTAGGATTAGGATTAGGGTTGGGATTACGGTTAGGGGTGTGTTAGGGTTAGGTTTGTGGTTAGGGTTGGGACTAGGGTTAGGGGTGTGTTGGGGTTAGGGTTGGAGTTAGAATTGGAGGGTTTCTGCTGTTTAGGCACATCAGGGGCTCTCCAAATGTGACATGGCGTCTGATCTAAATTCCAGCCAATTCTGCGTTGAAAAAGTCAAACGGTGCTCCTTGACTTCTGAGCTCTGCCATGCGCCCAAACAGTAGTTTACTCCCGCATATGGGGTATCAGCGTACTCTGGACCACAAGAGTTATTGTACAATTTGTCCTATTTCTCCTGTTACCCTTGGGAAAATAAAAAACTGGGGGCGACAAAATCATTTTTGTAAAAAAAAAATGATTTTTTTGTTTTTCGGCTGTATGTTCTAAAACTTCTTTGAAGCACTTGGGGCTTCATAGCGCTCACCACACTTCTAGATAAGTTCCTTGTGGGGTCTGTTTTCCAAAATGGGGTCACTTGTGGGGGGTTTCCACTGTTTAGGCGCATCAGGGGCTCTCCAAATGCGACATGACGCCCCCAGACCATTCCATCAAAGTCTGCATTCCAAAACATCACTACTTCCCTTCCGAGCCCAGACGTGCACCCATACAATCATTTTCTCCCACATATTGGGTATCAGCGTACTCAGGACAAATTGGACAACAAATTTTGGGGTCCAATTTCTCCTGTTACCCTTGTGAAAATAAAATATTGGGGGCGAAAAAATCATTTTTGTAAAAAAAAAAAAGGATTTTTTATTTTTACGGCTGTACGTTATAAACTTCTGTGAAGCACTTTGGGGTTCAAAGTGCTCACCACACATCTAGATAAGTTCCTTGTGGGGTCTATTTTCCAAAATGGGGTCACTTGTGGGGGTTTCCACTGTTTAGACGCATCAGGGGCTCTCCAAATGCGACATGACTCCCCCAGACCATTCCATCAAAGTCTGCAATCCAAAACGTCACTACTTCCCTTCCGAGCCCCGACGTGCGCCCATACAGTAGTTTACTCCCACATATTGGGTATCAGCGTACTCAGGACAAATTGGACAACAACTTTTGGGGTCCAATTTCTCCTGTTACCCTTGTGAAAATAAAATATTGGGGGCGAAAAAAATCATTTTTGTAAAAAAAAAAAAAGGATTTTTTATTTTTACGGCTCTACGTTATAAACTGCTGTGAAGCACTTCAGGGTTCAAAGTGCTCACCACACATCTAGATAAGTTCCTTGTGGGGTCTATTTTCCAAAATGGGGTCACTTGTGGGGGGTTTCCACTGTTTAGGCGCATCAGGGGCTCTCCAAATGCGACATGACTCCCCAGACCATTCCATCAAAGTCTGCAATCCAAAACGTCACTACTTCCCTTCCGAGCCCCGACGTGCGCCCATACAGTAGTTTACTCCCACATATTGGGTATCAGCATACTCAGGACAAATTGGACAACAACTTTTGGGGTCCAATTTCTCCTGTTACCCTTGTGAAAATAAAATATTGGGGCGAAAAAATCATTTTTGTAAAAAAAAGAAGAGATTTTTTATTTTACGGCTGTACGTTATAAACTTCTGTGAAGCACTTTGGGGTTCAAAGTGCTCACCACACATCTAGATAAGTTCCTTGAGGGGTCTAGTTTCCAAAATGGTGTCATTTGTGGGTGGTTTCCACTGTTTAGGCAAATCAGGAGCTCTCCAAACACGACATGGCATCCAGCCAATTCTGCGTTGAAAAAGTCAAACGGCGCTCCTTCCCTTCCAAACTCTGCCATGCACCCAAACAGTGGTTTACTCCCACATATGGGGTATCAGCGTACTCAGGACAAATTGACAATAACTTTTGGAGTCTTGTTACCCTTGGGAAAATAAAAATTGAGGCGAAAAGATCAATTTTGTGGAAAACATATGATTTTTTAATTTTACGGCTCTACGTTATAAACTTGTGTGAAGCACTTGGGGGTTCAAATTGCTCACCAAAGATCTAGATAAGTTCCTTAGGGGGTCTAGTTTCCCAAATGGGGTCACTTGTGGGGGGTTTCCACTGTTTAGGCACAGCAGGGGCTCTCCAAATGCAACATGGCGTCCAATCTCAATTCCAGCCAATTTTGGTTGGAAAAAGTCAAATGGTGCTCCTTCCATTCGAGCTCTGCCATGCACCCAAACAGTGGTTCCCCCCCACATATGGGGTATCAGCGTACTCAGGACAAATTGGACAACAAATTTTGTGGTCCAATTTCTCCTGTTACCCTTGGGAAAATAAAAAAATAGTGACTAAGAGATAATTTTTGTGGGAAAAAAATAGGATTTTTATTTTCATGCCCGGGCATTATAAACTTGTGTGAAGCACTTGTGGGTTCAAAGTGCTCACCAAAGATCTAGATAAGTTCCTTAGGGGGTCTAGCTTCCAAAATGGGGTCACTTGTGGGGGGTTTCCACTGTTTAGGCTCATCTGGGGCACTACAAACGGAACATGACCCCCATCAATGTTTGCATTCCAAAACGTTACTGCTTCCTTTCCAAGCCCTGCCGTGCGCCCAAACAGTTCCCCCCCCCCACATATGGGGTATCAGCGTACTCAGGACAAATTGGACAACAACTTTTGGGGTCCAATTTCCTTGGGAAAAATCAAAAATTTGGGACTAAAAAATTATTTTTGTGGAAAATTGTTTTTTTTTTTCACACCCAGGCATTATAAACTTTTGTGAAACACTTTGGGGTTCAAAGTGCTCACAACAGATCTAGATAAGTTCCTTAGGGGGTCTAGTTTCCAAAATGGTGTCACTTGTGGGGGGTTTCCACTGTTTAGGCATATCAGGGGCTCTCCAAACACGACATGGCGTCCAATCTCAATTCCAGCCAATTTTAGTTTGAAAAAGTCAAACGGCGCTCCTTCCCTTACGAGCTCTGCCGTGTGCCCAAACAGTGGTTTTCCCCCACATATGGGGTATTGGCGTACTCAGGAGAAATTGCACAACAACTTTATCTGCCCATTTTCTCCTTTTACCCTTGTGAAAATAAAAAAAAGTTTGTAAAAGATCATTTTTGTGGCTAAAAAGTTAAATATTAATTTTTTCCTTCCACGTTGCTTCAGCTCCTGTGAAGCACCTGAAGGGTTATTAAACTTCTTGAATGTGGTTTTGAGTACTTTGAGGGGTGCAGTTTTTAGAATGGTGTCACTTTTGGGTATTTTCTGCCATATAGACCCCTCAAAGTGACTTCAAATGTGAGGTGGTCCCTAAAAAAATGGCTTTGTAAATTTTGTTGTAAAAATGAGAAATCATTGGTCAACTTTTAACCCTTATAATTTCCTAACAAAAAAAATTTTGGTTCCAAAATTGTGCTGATGTAAAGTAGACATGTGGGAAATGTTATTTCTTAACTATTTTGTGTGACATATCTCTCTGTTTTAAGGGAAAAAAAAATCAAAGTTTGAAAATTGCAAAATTTTAAAAATTTTCGCCATATTTGCGTTTTTTTCAAAAATAAACGCAAGGTATATCGAAGAAATTTTACCACTATCATGAAGTACAATATGTCACGAGAAAACAGTCTCAGAATCGTGAAGATCCGTTGAAGCGTTCCAGAGTTATAGCCTCATAAAGAGACAGTGGTCAGAATTGTAAAAATTGGCCCGGTCATTAACGTGCAAACCACCCTTGGGGGTGAAGGGGTTAAACAGTTATATACCACAATTAATCAAACATATTTATATGAACAGATGTGGGCTAGGGGACAGGGTACAATAGAGAAAATCATAGAAATTGGATGAGATGGCAACAAAGCTCATTCAGTCGGTAACGATACATAAGGGATGGTTCACATTTACCCCATAGCCTTCACCTGGTATAACTGCAACAACAAAGCAAATATATGACCTCCTACTCTGTTACCATTCCGACTATGCTCCATGCTCCATTAGAATGTATAATTTTGTTACTTTCTTTACATTTTTATTTCATCATTCAGTACTGAGTAGTGATCAATGTACTGTAGATTGAGATGATATTGCTTTGATTATGCCACATCTATGACTTAATGGCTACTGCTTAAGATTGGTTGTTCCCTTTCTTTTTCTTTTGATATTTAAGTCAGAACAATACTTGATATATCAGCTTATTGAAATGATGATCTTATTACTTTTGGTTTCTATGTTTGTTATAATATGAAAAACTTCTAATAAAAACTAATGAAACGAAGTTATGTATTCTTAGTGCTGGAAGCAAAAGTTATTTTTCCATGTCGTTAACATATTTGTCTGAATTAGTAAGAACAACAATTTGAAGGTCTAAAATCAGCATGTACGGCTTATTATAAATAGTGATCCAGCTGCCATATCATCTTCTCAGCAGCTGCTATGTTTCCACCACTGGAAAAAGTTGGTGAATCTCCCCCAGTAAGTTATCGCCTATTTACAAATAAGGGATAACTTGGTGATGTATGGAAGTTCAACCACTGGAACCTCAGCAATCCCAAAGGCGGGGCTCCAAAACCGGCAAGCACCATATTTAAAGGGAACCTGTCACCTGCTTTGGCTATAAGATGCGGCCACTGCCTTTCAGGGCTTATCTACAGCATTCTACAGTATAATGCTGTAGATAATCCCCCGGTCCGACCTGCAAGGTAAGAAAAATAAATTTTATTATACTCACCTGGGTGGGTGGTCCGATCGGATGGGTGTTGCAGGTCCGGATCCGGCACCTCCCATCTTCATGCAATTCCAGCCTCAGTGAGCAGGCGCTGGGCCTCTCTGACTGTTTCCAGCACCTGCGCACTGCAGTACTTTGCTCTGCCCTCAATAGGGCAGAGAAGTATGCCTGCGCAGAAGTGTGATGCTGGTAGCGAGGAAGCAAGCAGGAGGGTGGCGTCGTAAGAAGATGGGAGGTGCTGGACCCAGACCTGCGACACACATCGGACCCGACCACTCCCCCACAGGGTAAGTATAATTAAACTTATTTTTCTTATCTTGCAGGTCGGACAGGGGGCTTAACTATAGCATTATAAAATGCTGTAGATAAGCCCTGAACTGAAAGGTGGTGGCCGCATCTTATAGCGGCCAAAACAGGTGACAGGTGCACTTTAATGGAGTGAAGTGCACATGATCAACCTCCACTCCATTAAATGTCTGTGGTACTGTCAGAGAAAGCAGAGCACAGAGTTTGACTATTTCCGGAAGTCCCACAGACAATGAATGGGGCGGAGGTTGAGCATAACTTGTCCCTTATTTTAAGGATAGAAGACATTGTAATGTTTTGGGAATAACCTTTAATGAGTAAGTCTTGATTGCAGAACATAACCCAAGCAATGTAAGGCCAGTTTCACACGTTCATGTCTCCGGTACGTGTGATGATAGTTTTCACACGTACCCGAGACATGTACACACATAGACCCATTCAAATGAATGGGTCTATGCACATGTCAGTGTAAATAAAACACCTCTTCATTACTAATCCTATAGTAAGTAAAGTGTTAATTAAACACCACGCACAGTAAGAATAAAGTATTTTAATGAAATAATACATCACACAGGTTTTCTATCTTTATTAAACTTCTATTCCCAGCTAAGAAATCGTTCTCCTGGAAAAAAAAGTTAAAAAAAAACCCCAACAATATACCCATACCTGTCCGGCGTACAGTCAGTTCCACGGCGCAGTCCATCTCAGGGGTTAATCAGTTTACTGCTGGAGCAGTGCTAATGCGACCGACCAGGCTGTAAACTACTGGGGAATGAATGGGAAGCAGTGCGCACAGGCACAGTGAAAAGTGGTGACTAGGATTAGTAATGAATAGGTGCCTTATTGACACCTCTTCATTACTAAGTCGGGCTTAATGTCACCTTACAATAGAAAGGTGACATTAATCCCTATTAACCCCACTTGCCACAACCACAGGGCAAGTGGGAAGAACAAGACAAAGCTCCAGAATTTTTAAGCTGGGGGGCCCATATTCATGGCCCCTTACCAGCGTGATAATAGAAGCCCGCCCCTGTATAGTTTTGCCGGGTTGGTTAAAAAACTAAAGGGTATCCCACATCGGGTTTTTCATTCATTCTCTCCTGCTCGCGCTGTTGCCGGCAGAGCAGGGGAGAATAATGACAGAAAACACCTCAAATTCAATAAATGGGATATTGTATAACATTGAGCACCAAAAGAGAAAAAAATATCCCTAAAATATAACTTTTAATATAATTTTTTAAAATTAGGAAGGAAAATAGTGGGTTTCCAGGGAGACAAATTCATAGAATAAATACATAAAAAATACAAAATGACAAAAGGGCAGACTATCCTCACCCTAATGGGCCCTAGTGCGCCCCTACCTGACCGCGGAGGTTGGCACCCTAGTTGTTGACGATATGGCGCCCCGCTCAACGTCGGTAACCCTAGGAATCCCTGGAAAGAACTGCCACTAAAGCAGGGATACACATAAAAAGCCACACACAAACAATACACCCGAAAAAACCTAAGTGGGGAGACATGGTCTCAAACAAATAAATATCTCGTAGCAAAAAGCGGGGGCGCCATATCGTCAACAACTAGGGTGCCAACCTCCGCGGTCAGGTAGGGGCGCACTAGGGCCCATTAGGGTGAGGATAGTCTGCCCTTTTGTCATTTTGTATTTTTTATGTATTTATTCTATGAATTTGTCTCCCTGGAAACGCACTATTTTCCTTCCTAATTTTAAAAAATTATATTAAAAGTTATATTTTAGATAATAATGACAGGCAGCTTCAGCACCACAGGCAGGGGGACAGCGCTTACTGTAGCTCTTCTTCCCCTGCAGCCGTCGGTGTGGTACTGATGCAGCACACGGGCGGCACACGTGTGCCACACGAACACGGATATCTCAGGTACCGGTTTTTCCAGTACCGGAAATATCAGGACGTGTGAAACCGGCCTAAAGCAGTCTCCTTTATAACCAAAGTAGTTTCATAGTTTTTAAAGTTGAAGGTAGACATAAGTCTATAGAGTTCAACCTATAGCTTAAGATAAAGCTAGGATGAAAACATTGAGCAAATATCCTGCAGTAAGTAAGAAGGTACGTAAGTAAATAGTAATAGAACATGTAAATAAAATAGGGTACGTGGTTCATGGACCCACTGTGCCAGAGGGCCGAGCTTACCTATGAGGGACGTAGCTAAGTGGCTGCCTAGTGTTTGCTGAAGCTCCTGATGGTGGAGTCAGGCTGGAAATGCAGGTAGCTGCCAGGTACCTCTCCTACGCAGTCCACAATACTGCAGTTGCTGACCCCAGGGATCAGGTATGCAGGGACTTTGGGTTCAGGACTGGCTGCACAAGGACCTGAGACAATGTGTTCAGGACTGGCTGCACAAGGACCAGGGATCTGGGGTGTAGGATACAGGCCACACCAGGACCAGGGGAACTCACAACTCATTAGTTTACTACCACACTACCTAATGATACTTGGTTGCATGGCACCTTCCTATTGGGGAGGGTACATTTTAAACAAGATGCCTACCAGCTATTGGCTGGAAGCCATCTTGCAGGTGCAGTCTTGCACTGAATGCCTCTCAGCCATTGGCTGGGAGGCATTTAACTATGCGCTTCCCTGTTAAGAGCATGCATTAATTGCACCGCCAGGAAGTGCTGGGAGGCATTGGCTGGGAGGCATTTAACTATGTGCGCTGCCCCGTTAAGAGCATGCATTAATTGCACCGCCAGGAAGTGCTGCGCGCACAACACTTGGAGACAGGGAGCGCACCAGGAACCACACGGTATGCAGCGTGGCCGGGGCAGTGAGTATGCCGGCGTACCTGCATGGAGGAGGAACCATGCAGGGGCAGCGGCATATCACTTTACAACATCATGTGCAGAGAGTTCCATAGTCTCACTGCTCTTACAGCAGGGGTGGGGAACATCCGATACATCTGGTGCGGCCCGCAGCCAATTTGTCCATTTTTTGGCCGTAGGCCCTTTAATTCTAATAGCGGCACTGCACGCAACCACTATGTGGCTCGGCGCCGCCCCATCCCTCATTCAACTTATCGGCATCATAGATGCTGATACAGTTGAAAGCAGTGATGGGAGAGAGTGTCAGATGCTCCCTCTGCCATCACTCCCCCTCTGCTTTTGACTCAGCGGGCGCGCAATGATGTCACTTCAATGTATGCCGTGCTGTGCCAGCAGTGGAGCTGATGAGACCAGAGCAGAGCCTGGGGCAGAGAAGGAACAAGGAAGAGGGGTGAGTATTGTGTGAGAGTGTGTGTATGCATTATTGTGTGTGTGTGTGTGTGTGTGTGTGAGTGCAGGGGTTGCACTATTCTGTTTGTGTGTCTGCACTATACTGTGTATTGGGGAGCTGCGCCTGCACTATACTGTGTGTTGGGTGAAGCTCCACTTAACTGTGTGTTGGGGAGCTGCACTATATTGTGTGTGGGGGGAACTGCACTATACTGTGTGTGGGGGAGGTTCACTATACTATGTATTGGGGAGCTGCGCCTGCACTATACTGTGTATTGGGGAGATGCACTGTCCTGTGTGTTTGGAGAGCTGCACTGTACTGTGTGTTGGGGAACTGCACTATACTGTGTGTGGAGAGCTGCACTATACTGTGTATTGGGGAGCTGCACCTGCACTACACTGTGTGTTGGGGAGCTGCACTATACTCTGTGTTGGGGGAGTTGAATTATACTGTGTGTTGGGGAGCAGAACTATACTCTCTGTTGGGGAGCTGCACTATACTGTGTTAGGGAAACTGCACTATACTGTGTGTTGGGAAGGAACTGCACTACTGTGTGTGGGGAGAACTGCACTATACTGTGTGTGGGGGTGCTGCACTATACTGAGTGTTGGGGAACTTGACTATACAGTGTACTGGGGAGCTGCACTATACTGTGTGTGGGGGGAGTTGCACTATACTGTGTGTTGGGGAGCTGAACTATACTGTGTGTTGGGGAAGCTGAACTATACTGTATGTTGGGGAGATGCACTATTCTGTTTGTTGGGGAAACTGCACTATACTGTGTGTTGGGAAGGAGCTGCACTATACTGTGTGTTGGGAAGGAATTGCACTCTACTGTGTGTTTGGGGAGAACTGGTCTATACTGTGTGTGGGGGAGCTGCACTATACAGTGTGTTGGGGAGCTGCACTATACTGTGTATTGGGGAGCTGCATTATACTGTGTGTGGGGGAGCTGCACTATACTGTGTGTTGGGGAGCTGAACTATACTGTGTGTTGGGAAAGCTGAACTATACTGTGTGTTTGGGAGCTGCACTATACTGTGTGCTGGGGAGCTGCACTATACTGTATGTTGGGGAGCTGCACTATACTGTGTGTTGGGGAAACTGCACTATACTGTGTGTTGGGAAGGAACTGCACTATACTGTGTGGGGAGAACTGCTCCATACTGTGTGTGGAGGAGCTGCACTATACTGTGTATTGGGGAGCTGCACTATACTGAGTGTGGGGGGAGCTGCACTATACTTTGTGTGGGGGAGTTGCACTATACTGTGTGTTGGGGAGCTGAACTATACTGTGTGTTGGGGAAGCTGAACTATACTGTGTGTTTGGGAGCTGCACTATACTGTGTGCTGGGGAGCTGCACTATACTGTGTGTTGGGGAGCTGCACTATACTGTGTGCTGGGGAGCTGCACTATACTATGTGCTGAGGGAGTTGCACTATACTTTAAGTTGGGGGAGCTGCACTATTCTGTGTGTTGGGGAAGCTGAACTATACTGTACTATGTGTGGGTGAGCTACACTATACTGTGTGTGAGATGGAGCTGCACTATACTGTGTGGTGGGAGCTGCACTATACTTTGTGTTGGGGAGCAGTACTATTCTGTGTTTTCGGGAGCTGCACTATACTGTATGTGGGGGAAGATGCAAGTTATTTCAATTTTTCAATAAATATAGTTGGCTAATGTTTAAGTTAACAATTTTATAAGGCCCGAAATGCTGTTATAAAATTCCAAATGGCCCTTGGCAGAAAATGTTCTGCACCCCTGTCTTACAGTAAAGAATCAGTTTCTGTGATTTTAATTAAACCTTTCCTCTAGGTGTATCATTCTTCTGGATATGTAGCAGAATATTAGATTAAGCAATAATGCATTTACATCAGTAGATAATCCACAAATGAGAATTCATAGGTACGCTCCTTACCAATTACTCGCCGATGTACAAATGCTGGTGATCACCCAATGAACAAGCAAAAAGCTAGTTTGTCGGATTATCATCATGATCAGATTATCTATACTGGCAAATAAATATTATTATTGCCAGCGCACCATTCCGTGCAAACACTACTCTTCTAGCATAAATGTTAAGCACATTTACTATATGTATCCTTTGATTTACTCAAATTGTGTTCTTGTGAGTCTTCCATAGAGAAATAGCTTATTGATCCATTATGTTTATGGCTCTGGTAAGGATGTGTATTATGTTAGCATTACTTTCTGCAAATTTCTTTAATATCCCGTTATGAATGAACCACTATTTGTACAATTTGCTAAATAAGTTCCTAATTTCTTGCTCACTAGAAAAGTCTCCATGTTGTTTATCAGCTGGTACGTTTTTAGATCCTCTGCTATTATTACCTCCGGACATCAAAATACACAAATGTAATATCACAAGCGGATGTTAATGTGGTACCCTAGAGAATCATTTAGAGGGAAACAATCTGTAGCCATTCAGTGGATATTAAGTCTGGGCATGCTGCATGTGTCACTGACAAGGCATTTTTGGAATGACACCAATAATATTAGATAAACCAGCTGCTGCTTTAATTCATGCAAGTAAACAAAACATACTATAAAAGCCACATGGGAACTCCAATCGATGCCTACCTTAAGACCACCGTGTTTTCATAACCCTTTGAATGTGCCAGGATGGGCCAAATATCTTATTGGGGTCCCTGGACATACGATGTGGAAAGAAGGCATGCTAAATTACAATACACCAATCCTTTACCTACAGAGGACATAAGTTTCCTGCAAACATGTCTGCCGGCTTGCTCCTCTCTATATGAAAATACATGCACACTTGAACTGAGCATGCATGTGTACGGTAAGGTCAGAAGTAATAGATTTTAGCCGAACAAGCGTGTATAACCTCCTTTAGCCATGCTTCAATCTACCCAAGTATGGAAATATTTTTAACAATACCACATTTCTGTACAAAGACTCCACCTCCTGTGGGGCCAGTAAGACCATAATGGCTGAAAATGTTTAAGGGAACCTGTTATGTGAAAAAACGTCATTAACCAAGTGTGGGATTAATCAGCAGATTAAAGGAGTGGTCTGAAATCCAAATTCATTTTCAACCTAAATTCCATAATCTAAACTGTTTTCTAATATAGATTGAAAAAATGAACTGGAGTATAAGTTGGTATGCATGCAAAATAGAACCATGTTCACATTGGCCATTATACATACGAAACCTAAGACAGGAACAAAATGAACATATATTGAGTCGCACGTAGCAGGGCTTTGGGGTACTCGGCACCGAGCCCGTTCACTTTACTGGGGATGTCACGGGTAGCGCAGCTCGGTCCGTTGCCCTGGGCGATCACCATAAAAATGTGGGAATATTTACAGGGGATTTAGAAATGTTCGTGACGCCACCTGTGGTTCCTGGTCAGGATGACCAGCACTGCAGGGTAGATTCTCTGAGGGGTTGTTACTGGGCAGCAAGATGTTAAGTCTCCCACAGGCGAGACTGATCCCTCGAGATATATGGCGGTGCAGGGGTGAAGGAGCAATAATGCAGACACACACAAGACAGTCTCTTTCTGTACCTTTATTGGTGTATTTGCAGGCACGTCCCGGGAAGCTGCTCAGGGTGGAGGATGCACGTCCAGTAATCACTGAGTAGGTGTAGGGCCTCCTTACGTCTTTATATGTGTGAGTTTCTGACTTGCATGAAACAAAGAAATCACAGTAAATTTATTGCCTAGATCCAAAATAGTGCTTCCAAATATCAACAAATTTCAAAAAATCATAGGAAGCTTTTTCCACTATAAAAATACAAATTTTATTTAGAACATTTTTAAAATACATATACGGATAAAAATATCCAAATGGGGGACAACATTATGCAAAAAAAGCCTACAAAAAACAGGTACAGTTACAGTTGGTAGTGTTCAATAGTGAATATATCCGTATATCATGCTTAAAGCCACATTGACAAACAAGGGGTTATGTATATTTAATGTCTATCACATATACCACAGTGCATAGATTTTTAAGTAAAATATCCCCAAAACATATCTGTTAGCATAGGGTTAAAACGGACATAAAGATTGCCCTCCTACCAATAAAGCTAGCATTTAAATGTTTGCTATGCAAGTGCAGAGCATGCAGCAAGTGCTATAATATGTGCAGTAACCTGCATAACGATGCACAAAAAAGTTTTTAAAGTGTTGAAAATAGTAAGCTGCTGGTAGGAGACCGTACCTGATTGCGGCTGCAGCACCCCTGACGCACGTTTCGCGTTTAGCTTGTTCACAAGGGAGCGTGTGTACTTGCTGCATGCTCTGCACTTGCATAGCAAACATTTAAATGCAGCTACCAGCAGCAAACCGCTGGGCCCTCTCCTGAGAGAGGGACAACCTCTCCACTACCTGGTCCCAAATCAGTTGTATACGCTCCACAACAGAGTCAACACCTGGACAGACAGAAGCCTCCGTCTGTCCTGAAGAAAATCGAGGGTGAAACCCAGAATTACAGAAAAAGGGAGACATCAAAGTAGCAGAGCTAGCCCTATTATTAAGAGCAAACTCAGCCAAAGGCAAAAAAGAGACCCAGTCAGCCTGATCAGCAGACACAAAGCATCTTAGATAAGTCTCCAATGTCTGGTTTGTTCTCTCAGTTTGACCATTGGTCTGAGGATGAAATGCCGAGGAGAAAGACAATTGAACACCTAGTTTAGAACAAAAAGTCCTCCAAAATCTGGAAACAAACTGGACTCCTCTGTCAGACACAATGTTCTCAGGAATGCCGTGTAAACGAACCACGTGCTGAAGGAACAACGGCACCAATTCAGAGGAGGAAGGCAACTTAGGTAATGGCACAAGATGTATCATCTTGGAAAACCTATCACAAATTACCCAGATGCTGGTCATTCTCTGAGAAACAGGAAGGTCGGAAATGAAATCCATAGAGATATGGGTCCATGGTCTCTTGGGCACAGGCAATGGCATCAACAAACCACTAGAGCGAGAGCAAGGCTTGGAGCGAGAGCAAGTCCCGCAGGACTGCACAAATTCCCTGACATCACGAGACAAGGTAGGCCACCAAAAGGACCGACTAACCAAGTCTCTGGTACCAAAAATTCTGGGATGCCCAGCCAACGCGGAACAATGAATCTCAGACATCACACTCTTTTTCCACTGGTCCGGGACAAACAATTTTCCAACAGGGCAGCACTCGGGCCTATCCTCCTGAACCCCTCCAGAGCAAGTCTCAAATTGGGCGAGATGGCGGAAAGAACTACACCCTCTTTCAAAATAACAGAAGGATCAGATAACTCAGGAGAGTCCGCAAGGAAACTCCTCGAGAGGGCATCCGCCTTAACATTCTTAGTGCCAGGAAGAAAGGAAACCACAAAATTAAAACGTGTGAAAAACAAGGCCCACCTGGCCTGTCTAGGATTGAGTCGCTTGGCAGATTCCAGATAGACCAGATTCTTATGGTCCGTAAGGACCACCACCTGATGTTTGGCTCCCTCCAGCCAATGTCTCCACTCTTCAAAAGCCCACTTCATGGCCAATAACTCCCGATTACCCACGTCATAATTACGTTCAGTAGGAGAAAATTTTAGAGAGAAAAAGGCACAAGGGTTACTTTTAGAGGTCTCTGGATCTTTTTGGGACAAAACGGCACCTGCCCCAATTTCAGAGGCATCAACCTCCACCTGAAATGGCAGAGAAACATCAGGCTGCCGTAGAACAGGAGCAGAAGTGAATCTCTGCTTAAGTTCCTGAAATGCAGAGACTGCCTCAGGAGGCCAATTCACCACATCAGAACCCTTTCTGGTCAAATCAGTTAATGGTTTAACAATAACTGAGAAATTACCAATAAATTTACTATAAAAATTGGCAAAACCCAAAAATCTCTGAAGAGCCTTTAATGAAGTAGGTTGGACCCAATCACAGATGGCCTGAACCATGACCGGGTCCATTTCAATAACAGATGGGGACAAAATGAATCCCAGAAATGAGATCCTCTGTACGCCAAAAAGACACTTTGATCCCTTCACATACAGAGCATTCTCTCTCAAAATCTGGAATACAGTTCGAACATGTTTCACATGAGAGTCCCAGTCATTAGAAAAAATCAAGATATCATCCAAATAAACAATCAGAAATTTGTCCACAAAATCCCTGAAAATGTCATTCATGAAGGACTGGAAGACGGAAGGAGCATTAGTGAGCCCAAAGGGCATCACCAGGTACTCAAAATGCCCTTCAGGGGTATTGAATGCCGTCTTCCATTCATCCCCGTGCTTAATGCGAATAAGGTTATACGCCCCCTGAGGTCAAGCTTGGTAAACCAAGTAGCGTTTTTCACCCTGGAAAACAGGTCAGAAATCAAGGGTAATGGGTATTGATATTTCACAGTAATATTGTTCAAGAGACGATAACACTATGTAACAAATTTTTATTTATTTTTTGTTCCTGGGTCCAAAGTGTGTTTTCCTAACCCGTTATGCCTAAAACAAATAGAAAATAGTTGTTGTTCCACAAAAACTTTGCTTTTGTGATCAGGACAATGAAATTTTAAAATATGTCTGTTTTCGGGAAAGTTCTCGATTCTTATTCAATACGAAGTAGTCTTCTAGATTATTGTTTAACTGCTAGAATTGTGCAGAAGTTTCTACAATTTTCCAGAATTATCTGGAAGTGTCTAGAAACTTTTAGAACTTTCTAGAACGTTCTCGGACTGTTCAATAGTAGTCATGCAAGTATGAAAGCACAGGTGACTCGATCCAACATTTCGGTTTATGTTATTGCTGAGTAAGAGAATAACGAATCATAGTTAAAGAGCAATTATTTGTTTAAGATGGCATCAAGATGTTGTTTGCGCCCAGAAGACACATTTTGCAACGTGTGTGGACAATTTCTAAAGACGAGTGAGAAAGTATTCAGTGAAGGCATGTCGTATGATGTGCGAGGCCTACAAGGCATATTTCGGCATGCCTGTCAGGGATCAAAACAAGTCCTGGGCACCTCATTTCACATGCGAATATTGCAAGAAAACTCTTGAAGGTAAGGTGAATAATTGCTGCTCGTTTACATGGCAGTGCTTTATTTTGTAGAATTTCAATGATTTAGATCGAGTACAGTTTAACCCATTACTGCCCTCGGACGGAATAGTACGTCCGTAGCCAGTATCCCCCGATTTGATGAGGGCTCCGGCAGTGAGCCCGCATCAAAGCCGGGACATGTCAGCTGTTTTGAACAGCTGACATATGCCCGCAATAGGCACGAGTGGAATCGCGATCCACTCGCGCCTATTAAGTAGGTAAATGCCGCTGTTAAACACTGACAGCGGCATTTAACAAGTTCTTCCGGCCGAAAATACGCACACCGCTGACCCCCGTCATGTGATCGGGGATCATCGGTGCATCGGCATAACAATCAGAGGTCTCCCTCTATGGCTGTTATGCCGGATTGCTATGAGCACAACCCTGTTGTCTGCGCTCATAGCAATGCAGTAATTCTGCTACATAAAGGTGATCTGAGCATCACCTCTATGTAGCAGAGGCGATCGAGCTATGGCATCTTCTAGACTCCCATGGGGACTATTGAAGCATACTAAAAGTAAAAACAAATGTTTTAAAAAAAAAAAAGTTCAAATCCCCCATTTTCGCCCCATTCAAAATAAAACAATAAAAAAAATCAAACATACACATATTTGATATCACCGCGTTCAGAATCGGCTGATCTATCAATAAAAAAAAGGATTAACCTAATTGCTAAACGGCGTTGCGACAAAAAAATCAAAACGCCAGAATTACCTTTTTTTGGTCGCTGCGACATTGCATTAAAATGCAATAATGGGCAATCAAAAGAACGTATCTGCACAAAAGTCGTGTCATTAAAAACGTCAGCTGGGCACGGAAAAAATAAGCTCTCACCTAACCGGAGATCACGCAATTTTTTTTAGCAAACTTAGATAAAGGAGAACCTAGACATGTTTGGTGTCTATGAACTTATAATGACCTGGAGAATCATAATGGCAGGTCAGTTTTAGCATTTAGTGAACTTAGCAAAAAAGCCAAACAAAAAAACAAGTGTAGGATTGCACTTTTTTTGAAATTTCAATGCACTTGAAATTTTTTTCCTGTTTTCGAGTACAAGACATGCTAAAACTAATTGAGTCTTTCAAAATTACATCTCGTCCCGCAAAAAGTAAGCCCTCACATGGCCATATTGATGGAAAAACCTCTGAAGGTGCTGATGCCACCACTGCATATCAAGTTAGGCCTCATCAAGCAATTTGTCACGGCTCCTGACAAGGAGTCAGCTGCTTTCAAGTACCTCCAAGATCTCTTTCCAAAGCTGTTCGAGGCAAAGGTCAAGGCTGGTATCTTCGTCGGACCACAGATCAAGAAGATCATAGAATGTGACGAGTTCGCCAGGCTGCTGAACAGGACCGAGAAAAACAGCTTGGAATAGTTTCGTTGCAGTGGTTCATGGCTTCCTAGGTAATCACTAGGCTGAAAACTATGCGCAGTTGGTTCAGACTCTCATAAAGAATTACGCCATAATGGGATGCAGAATGTCTCTCAAAGTCCATATCCTTGACGCTCATCTTGACAAGTTCAAGGAGAACATGGACACTTACTCAGAGGAGCAAGGCGAGCGCTTTCATCAAGATATATTGGACTTTGAACGTCATTACCAAGGACAATATAATGAAAACATGATTGGGGACTACATTTGGGGCTTCTTCTATTAAGCGATTTGCTGTACACTCACAAATCTAGAAAAACTACTCATTTCTGAACCTTTTTGAGTGAGTTTTGATTGTCTTTATCTATTTACCATGCAAGTGTTGTTTTTTATTAGACCGCATGAACGAAAATATAATAATTTCCTTTTTTTGACACAATAAATACAAAATTTTCTGGCCTGTGGTCATAAAATCAAAGTTTGTGCTGAATGTAGTAGTTTTTCCATAGTCTTTAAACATAAGCAGTTGAAATATTACACTTGGAAGCCAGGAACAAAAATTGTGTTACATAGTGTAATCAATACACGGCCTTAATGAACCATCCTTTTTGGCCACAAAGAAAAAACCGGCACCTAAGGGTGAAGAGGATGGTCTGATATGACCCTTCTCCAATGACTCCTTGATATAAGACCGCATAGCGTCATGTTCAGGTACAGACAAGTTAAAAAGGCGACCTTTAGGGAATTTACTACCTGGCACTAATTCAATAGCGCAGTCATAGCTCCTATGGGGAGACAAGGATGCAGATTTACTTTCGCTAAACACATCAGAAAAATCAATCAAAAAGTCAGGAACATCCTGAGCCTGGGGGGAGGCAGAAAAAACAGGAGTGTTGGTATTAACACATTGGCAGCCCCAACTGGTTACAGACACAGATTTCCAATCCAAAACAGGATTATGAGACTGCAACCAAGGAAAACCCAGCACGATAATGTCATGCAGATTATACAGAACCAAAATTTGCAGCACTCCTGGTGATCAGGTTCAACCCTCATTATCACCTGAGTAGAAAACTGGGGTTTATTCTCAGCCAAAGGGGTAGAATCGATCCCCAGTAGGGGAATAGACTTCTGTAGGGGTATCAAGGGAAATCCACAACGTTTAGCAAAATCATAATCCATCAGGTTAATAGCTGCTCCAGAATCAACGAAAGCCTGAGCAGAAAATGAGGACAGAGAGCATATCAGGGTAACAGTTAATAAAAACTTAGTCTGAACACTACCCAAGACAACTGAGCGTGCAAAACGTCTTCCCCGCTTAGGGCAGACTGAAATAGCATGAGAGGCATCACCACAGTAGAAACATAACCCATTGCGCTTTCAAAACTCATGACGCTGTGCCCCAGACACCACTCTATCACACTACATAGGTTCAGAAGCTGGTTCACAAGGCAACACCATTCCACGCATACTTCTCCGCTCACGCAAACGTCTGTCAATTTGAATCGCTAATGACATAGAATCATTGAGACCAGAGGGGACAGGGAATCCCAATATAACATCCTTTACATTATCTGACAGACCCTTCCGGAAAAGGGCTGCCAAAGCGTCGTCATTCCATTTGGTCAGGACTGCCCACCTACGGAATCTCTGACAGTATAACTCAGCGTCATCAAGCCCCTGATTTAATGCCAACAAGGCTTTCTCAGCTTGATCAGTGACATTAGGCTCATCGTACAATAACCCCAAGGCCTGAAAAAATGCATCAACATCACTCAAAACAGGATCCCCAGGTATCAGGGAAAAAGCCCAATCCTGAGGATCGCCGCGCAGGAGAGAGATGATAATTTGAACCTGCTGCGCTGCGTTCCCTGAGGACTTAGATTTTAAGGCAAAAAACAATTTACAATTATTTTTGAAATTCTGAAACTTAGCTCGATCCCCTAAAAACAAATCTGGCATGGGAATCCTAGGTTCCACAACAGGCAGCCCAGCAAGATAGATAGCAATACTCCGAACCTCAGTGGCAAGCTGATCCACACGGCCAGACAACTGTGCAAACTCCATTGAGAGAAAAGATCCTCCCCAGCACCCAGAGATACAGAGGGAAAAAAAAAAAAAAATGCAACAAACAGAAAAATATCTCTGACAACTCTGACAATATTTTTTCCCTTCTGTGAGTACCATACAATTTTCAATTTTTAGGCCGGTGATACTGTTATGTTTCGGTAGCTGAGGAGTGCAGGTAAAAAAGGCAATACACCAGAGCAGTTGGAATCTATGAGATTGCAGTACCCTGACTAACCACCACAACTAGAGGCAGCCGTGGAGCGTTCCTACGTTGGTCCTAGACGCCTCGTCACAGCCTGAGAAACTAACTACACCTAAAGATAGATGTAGGAAAGCTATCTGCCCCGGGGCAGAACCCCAAAGATAATAAAAAGTCCCCAAACATGTAATGGCGGTTAGACAAGAAGAAATACTGACACAGACAGAAAATAGTATGAGCAAACGTTGGGGCCCAAACTTACTAAATAGAAAAGGATAGGAAGGGCACTTACTGCAATCCCAGAAAACCCTGAAAAGCACCAACTCTACTAATTTCAAAACACCTGAGATCACACGACCTCTACCACCTAAATTAGTTCTCTGGTGTAACCAAAAACAAAACAGCAGCCACTGAAAAAACTGGAAAAAGCAAATGTACAAACATCAGTGGCTGAACTGAACTGAGAGGCAAAAGCCCCCAGAGGGGACCCTGAAGGCCCCCACAGAAGTGCAGGACAAAATGCAAAAATCAAGCACAAAAACAAAAAGAAGAAAATGTCTTTTGGGTCAAGTTCTCCGTACCATGTCAAAATAAAAGGAAAAAATCATTGTTAAAAAAAAACAATTATTTTTACGGCGTACGTAAACCGTGAATGGGAAAGGTACCACACTTAGATAAGTCCTCATTTCAGGTCACTTGATTTCCTGTTGTGAGTGGTTTGAATGGACGACAGCAGCTCCCTCTGTGTTACAAGCGGGAGCGCCTAATTGCTCTGGAATCATTAACTACTCTACATAAGGAGAAACCCCCACAGGTGACACCATTTTTGGTCTCAATCAATGATATCTGTTTCTTTGTGAGCCTTGCGTGTGTTCTGAAATTCTCAGCTAAAAGATAAACATTCTTCTTTTTTTTTTTTGCATGATTTTTTTTCGTCCTGCACTTCTTGGGGCTTCCAGGGTACCTGGGAGCATATTTGCCCCAGCATAACTTGTTTTTCATTTGTCCAGTTTTCAGTGGACCCTGATTTTTTGGAAAAGAACTAATTTAGGTGGTGATGTTCTGGTCTCGGTTGTGAATTAGTAGAGTTTGCTTTGCGTTTTTGGATGGAAGTTGGGGCCTTCCATTTTCATTTGAAGTTGGGCCCCACGTTGCGCTAAACAGTGGAAACCCCCACAAGTGACCCCATTTTGGAAAATAGACCCCACAAGTACTTCACAGAAGTTTTATAACATACAGCCGTAAAAACAAAAAAATCATTTTTTTTTTTACAAAAATGATTTTGTCGCCCCAGTCTTTTATTTTCCCAAGAGTAACAGGAGAAATAGGCCAAATTGCACAATAACTCTTGTGGTCCAGAGTACGCTGATACCCCATATGCGGGAGTAAACTACTGTTTGGGCGCATGGCAGAGCTCAGAAGTGAAGGAGCACCATTTGACTTTTTCAACGCAGAATTGGCTGGAATTGAGATCAGACGCCATGTCACATTTGGAGAGCCCCTGATGTGCCTAAACAGCAGGAACCCCCCCAATTCTACCCCCAACCCTAACCCCAACACACCCCTAACCTAGTCCCAACCCTAACCACAAACCTAACCCTAACACACCCCTAACCGTAATCCCAACCCTAATCCTAACGTTAGCGCCAACCCTAACCCTAACGGGAAAATGGAAATAAATAAATTTTTTGAATTTTATTATTTTTCCCTAACTAAGGGGGTGATAAAGGGGGTTTGATTTACTATTTATAGCGGGTTTTTATGATTGGCAGCTGTCACGCTAAAAGACGCTTTTTATTGCAAAAAATAGTTTTTTGCATCACCACTTTTTGAGAGCTATAATTTTTGCATATTTTGGCCCACGAGTCATGTGAGGTCTTATTTTTTGCGGGACGAGGTGACGTTTTTATTGGTACCATTTTTGAGCACGTGACATTTTTTGATCGCTTTTTATTTCGATTTTTGTGAGGTTAGAATGAACAAAAATCAGCAATTCAGGAATTTCTTTTGGGGGAGGCGTTTATACCGTTTCGCGTGTGGTAAAATTGATAATGCAGTTTTATTCGTCGGGTCAGTACGATTATGGCGATACCTCATTTATATCATTTTTTTATGTTTTGGGGCTTTTATAGAATAAAAGCAATTTTATATAAAAAATTATTATTTTTGCATCGCTTTATTCTGCGAGCTATAACTTTTTTATTTTTTCACTGATGATGCTATATGATGGCTCGTTTTTTGCGGGACAAGATGACGTTTTCAGCGGTACCATGCTTATTTATATCGGCCTTTTGATCGCGTGTTATTCCACTTTTTGTTCGGTGGTATGATGATAAAGCATTGATTTTTTTGCTTTTGTTTTTTTTTTTTTTTTTTAAGGGGTTCACTAAAGGGGTTAACTAGTGGGACAGTTTTATAGGGGGGGGCGTTACGGACGCGGCGATACTAAATATGTGTACTTTATTGTTTTGTTTTGTTTTTTTTATTTACAGACAAAAATGAATTTATTGGGGAATATTTTTTTTTTTTATGATTTTTTTTACCCCTTTTTATTTTTATTTTTTTTACTTTTTTACTTTGTCCCAGGGTGGACATCACAGTATTTTAGCAGATCGCTGGTGTGACAGTGTGCACAGCACTCTGTCACACCAGCGATCGCTCTGGCATTGCTGCAGGCTTCCCCAGCGCCTGCTCTTAGCAGGCACTGAGGAAGCTGCCTCCCTGCAGGACCCCGGCGCCATCTTGGATCCGGGGACCTGGAGGGAGGACGGACCCTCGGAACAGCGCGACACATCGCGCTGCTCTGAGGGTCTCAGGGGAGCGCGCAGGGAGCCCCCTGCCTGCGCGATCCTCCCCTGTGCCCCGGGTACACCGCGATCATGTTTGATCGTGGTGTGCTAGGGGTTAATGTGCCGGGAGCGGTCCGTGACACACAGTCACGGGTGTCAGCTGTGATAATCAGCTGACACCCGGCGGCGATCAGCTGCGCTCCCCCCGGGAGCGCAGCTGATCGCCCATGACGTACTATTCCGTCCATGGGAATAAGGTCCAGGGTCACATGGACGGAATAGTTACGTCTGATGGAATAAAGGGGTTAAACTGAGCTGTGTCTCCCAGAACACTGCCAGACGTACATTCATCTTGAAGTCTGTGCTGTGCTTTCCTGTGCCTTGAATTCTGTATGCTTGATCTGTTGCTTGACCTTGGACTTCATTCTGATCATCTGCATGCTTAACCCCTTCAGCTCTGATCCATTATCCTCCCGTTACCTAACTACCCTCCTGGCTGCTGACCTTGGACTCCGTGACCACTCTGACTCACGGCTTGGTCGTGAAAAGTGACTAGCATCACAGTTTGGCATTCGTACCGGAGGGTTAGTGTCTGGTACTAAACACTGAACACAAACTTTCCCCGGAAATTGTCTGCAATGTTCGGTGTTCCGGGAGAAGTCCATGAGAGAGAGAGATAGAAACATTTCTCTTACCCTGTAACGAGATGGATAAGAGAGTCTGAGTAACTGTAAGCGATCGCCGCCATCTGCTGGACCAAACTGAAAGTGAAAGTAAAAAAAGAATTGTGTTAGAAGGAAACAAATTATGCTGGGAGATTTGCAGGGAAGTGAATTAACCTGCTGAACCTAATCAGGTGACACACAGGAAGTACTTCCTGAATATAAAAGGCCTGGCAAGGCTGAGAAGGGGAGTTGGCGCCACAACCTGCACCAGGGCAGGTTGCATGCCTGCGAGGTGGGCTTGCAGCCACCATCGGCAGAGAAGAGTTAGAGAGTAGTCAATGCAGACTCTAATTTAGGAAATCTGAGCCCACCCCCACTAATAGTTCTGTGGATCAAAACAAAGTCAGCCTAAAAGACTGTGTAAGCGAAATGTACTAAACCATGCTTGTAGAGAGGAAAGCCAAGGGACGAAAGGCACGAAGTGAGGCAAGAAATTCAAGCACAAATCAAAGAAAGCTTGGGGTCATTCCTGTTACTTGTAAAATAAGACTATTGGCAAAATCATTGTCAAAAACAGGATTTAACCGCGTACGATTCTCGTGAAGACTTGGGGTTCAATGCCACCACACATTAATAGTCCTTGTGCTATTTAAAATGGGGCATTTGGTTTCCTCTGTTGTGAGTGGTTGAGATGAGTTCTGAGCAGAAGGCTCCCTCTGGTGGTTACAAGCGGTGCTAGTCTGTCCAGTGAAGATTGTGAGGATGGGAATCAGGTGTTACTGACTGGTCTTATATAAGGGAGTCACCTTCCCATCAGGGTTGCCGGTGACCAATTGTTCTGGTCTCAATCCTTGATTCCTGTTTCCTTTGTAGCCTGCTGTGTCGTGTCTGAATCTCCTGCTAACAGATAAGACATTTTCTTCTTTTTGTTTTTGTGCTTGATTTTTGCATTTTGTCCTGCACTTCTGTGGGGGCCTTCAGGGTCCCCTCTGGGGGCTTTTGCCTCTCAGTTCAGTTCAGCCACTGATGTTTGTACATTTGCTTTTTCCAGTTTTTTCAGTGGCTGCTGTTTTGTTTTTGGTTACAC
This sequence comes from Oophaga sylvatica, assembly GCA_033576555.1. NCBI lineage: Eukaryota > Metazoa > Chordata > Amphibia > Anura > Dendrobatidae > Oophaga > Oophaga sylvatica. The sequence continues at coordinate 478,478,064 of JARQOD010000004.1, forward strand.
CAGAGAACTAATTTAGGTGGTAGAGGTCGTGTGATCTCAGGTGTTTTTGAAATTAGTAGAGTTGGTGCTTTTCAGGGTTTTTTGGGATTGCAGTAAGTGCCCTTCCTATCCTTTTCTATTTAGTAAGTTTGGGCCCCAACGTTTGCTCATACTATTTTCTGTCTGTGTCAGTATTTCTTCTTGTCTAACCGCCATTACATGTTTGGGGGCTTTCTATGTTCTTTGGGGATCTGCTCCGGGGCAGATAGCTTTCCTCTTTCTATCTTTAGGTGTAGTTAGTTTCTCAGGCTGTGACGAGGCGTCTAGGACCAACGTAGGAACGCTCCAGGCTGCCTCTTGTTGTGGTGGTTAGTCAGGGTACTGCAATCTCATAGTTTCCAACTGCTCTGGTGTATTTCCGTTTTTGCCTGCTCTCCTCAGCTACCAAATCATAACACCCTTCCCAATTACACAAAGATTCGACTGTAGATCCCAAGCTGATCTCGAGGACATATCTCTCATAATGTACTTGTAAGGGGGAACAGAAACTGTTCCACATCCCTACCCCCCTTGAAGTTCTTGCATTTGTATATACTCTTGTATGTATGTATATTGTCACCTTGTAATGCTGCTATTTATATACATAATGTTTGTTATGGGTTCATAAGTAATGTATATGTAAGTAAAGATAGGGTAAGTGCAGTGCCTCAAGTTGGACACTAGATGTGGGTACATTAGTGTGCATAATTCACATAGTAAAAAGTTAACAGTAATAGGGATCACTGTGGATAATTAGGATTTCCTGGATTATAGTTAGTAGGGCCAGAGCACCCAGACAGCTCGGATGGGCTCCATAAGCCGGGCACCACTGTGACCATGCAACGCTTAAGTGAGCTACCCGGCCATCCAGAGTTTGGATGTGGACAGAAGTGCAGCTGAAGCAGCAGTGTGACTACAGTGTGGAGCAGAAGCTTGAGAAGTGGTCCTACATCAGTACAGGGACACAGGTCGCTCATCATGTGGTAGGTCATTGCATGGGCCGATGCCCTCAGATCCGTGGTGAAACGGACGAGGGAACCCCCAAACGTAGTGAGTCTGGACAAGGAGGACGTTGTGTTACCTCAAGAGGCAGTCCATTCCCGTAATGTACTAAAGGATGTAGAGAGGAGTGCAGAGGAAGTGTTTAATATGAACTGTGTGGAACCATATGCTGATGTTGTTACTGACAAGGATGTGTTGCAAAATGAAGCAAGTAAAGTTCTGCATTTTGAGTTTGAAATGGACTCTGTCTCTTTGTGCGCAACAATGCCAGCGGCGAAACTTCAGCAAGCTCGATGGGACCCCAATGGTGCAGAAGGCGAAGCAGAAGGTATGACGACAATGGGTTCATTATTTTCATGTGATGGGAGGCCAGGGCATGCCAGAGCCACTAGCCTCAGCCACAACAATGGCTCTGTCCTTCACATACTAACCAATATATCTCTATGCATATAATTGCCTGCTGCTTGTAAATGATACTGTAATATTGTTCTTGTACATTTATCTGTGATAATAATCTTTCCCACATTTAACCCTGTTAAGTGAAAAGTAGAAGTAGATTGTTGATCCGCCTGTTGTCTCCGTTGTTGCATTCAGATCACCTGCATTACAACCCAGACCCAAAGTCTCCATTGTTTTCAATGGGATTTGGGTTCAGGTCCAAGTTCAAGTAAAGTTCTGGTACACAAATTGAAATTTTTAATAAATTTTCGGTCGGGTACCAAAACCCAAACTTCCACGGGTCTGCTCATCCCTAATAGTGATCACAAAAAATACTGAGGAATGCAGCAGCATATGGTGACATATAGTCCTCTTGCTCTGTGTAACCTGCCCCACGACCTATTAGCAGCTTTCTGCCTATGATGCACTGTGTACACAGAAAGCTGTCAACCAGTGATGCAGGCGGGGTTATACAGAGCTCAGCATTCAGAGGACTGCTAGATCTGCATTAGAGAAAATAGTGATTTTATAAAAACTACAGCAAGCAACCCAGTACATTACTGAAATAAGGGTCCTGCCTCTACATCATGCTGCTCTTGGATTGCATAACCTGGTGACAGATTCCCTTTAAACTCAATCTTCTGTGTTTCTCCCTCTAGGGGACCCCCTTTCCTTTAAGTCTCATTTAGATATCTGTTTTTCACATATTAATGATATATATCGTCAGATTTTCACAGACTGTCAGAAGATGGAAAACAAAAAAACTGATGACACTCAGACCACAGTCTGAGCAAACCCTGATCAAAAAAGCAATCTGCATGAGACCCTACCCATAATGTTTGAGACAGTTTCCAAAACTGAAGCTGCTAGTTCCCTATTCGAAAAACACCCCTCACTCTATATATGATGCCAACATCTCAGCTAGAGCTGAAGTCTTGAATTTGGAAGCAGCCAGTAAAGCCTGCACCATAAAACACCTTCATTTTCACAAAGATGACTTTCAATATACAGGTGCTATGTCTGAAAGATCCCCAGAGGTCATCCAAAGATAATAAGAATCCTCCTCCTACAGAAAACCTTTCATATAGAATTATAAGTGCTTTGCTCTCAGATGGCAGACATGAAAATCATACAAAGTTTCGGTGAACAGGACGAACTGTCATAAAAAAAATATGTCCAGTAGCAACTTCCATTGATTAATGGCTTCTTAAAGAATATGTGTCACTTTTTTTAGCTAGGTACGCTTTGGGCTGCCATATATATTAGCATCTGTGTGGTGTGTCACTTTGCAACTCATGTACAGATTCTGTATGACATGCAAAGAGCATGGGAGAATAAGGATGGTGTCAAACCGTATCTGCTATGCTGGGGACGTTCTGTGAGCTGACAATACTAAATGCCATGGGAACTTCACAACATTACTAGAATGCTAGGAAGAGTTCGTTACTATGTTTGTAAAGACTGTTCAACCAAAAAAGGTTCAAAATAGAAAAATACCTTACCCATATATAGCAACCCAAAAAAAGAAAGGGAAATAGGCAATTGTAATGAATATATTTATTAATACACATAAGAAAACAGGAGAAAGAACATCACGGTACAGAAAACACCTCAGATACACATAAAAAAGTATATGGCGGCATATGACCCAGTGGACACAAAAATAAGTGGCTAGCACATCATGCGACCCTGAAAAAGCATGGTAGCATACATACATCTCCAATGAGATACAATAAATAGCATTTATGTATATATAACCAGGGTCATATGAGATTATTAAGAGGTCCAGTGACCAAGCCACAAATGTCTGTGCAAGAAATGGGATAATAATATAATATGGCAAGGTAGCAAAGTCCTATTTCAAAATAGAAATATAATACATAGGTCAAAAAGCTACAAGCATAGAAGTAACAAGCACTGATCACAAGGAAATGCTTATTGGCACAAATAAATAAAGGCCTTTGAGCCACTCTAATACACACTAGCGCATGAAGCTGACCAATAATCAACAAAAGTGAAAGTCACAGCAAAATGCTAAGTAGTGTGAGTGAGCGATAACAGAGCCATAGTACCATAATTGCACATAAGCCCATATCAGAGTAAAGCGCTGTCAACCTGAAAATGGTCTCAAAGATGCAGCATGCTTAGTGAAACATACAAAGCAAACTGCTTGTTAATACAGGTAAGTAATGGCAGCGCCTTAACCTGAATATTGCACAGAAATCCATATATAAGTCAAAAAAGTGCCGACAACAAAATGGTAAGTCTCAGCTAAATGCTGTGTGATATTACCTGACGTGCAAGGAAACCCCGACGCACGTTTCGCATCTGGCTTCTTCGGGGGGTTGTGTAGAAAAGACAGAAGGTGCCCCTTTTATCTAAAAAGGACGAACAGTGGTATATTGGCGCTTCCGGCGCCGACACTAGGAGCCGGAAGTCACGTGACACGCGTCCAACGTCACCAGACACACGCCCCCCAGCGACGCGTCAGCTGGAGGGCGGGCCAGGCGACGCTTCGAGGGCGCGTGTCCATGGCAACCAACGAACCCAGCGGCACCGAGAGCGCACACCGCCGAAAAGTCCAAGTGAATCAACCAAAGAGGTATGTACCTCCTTGCATATAAGAACGTGCTTGTTACATATAAGCACATAATAGGACTAATATATACCAATGAAGCAGATATTAAGCACTTCTAAAGCAATGCATTGCTAATTCCAATAAAGATCTCCTCACATACATGATGGACAATATATATAAATATATATAATGTGACACATGATCCTTACAACGATAGAAATATATAAATGTATATGCAGTTCCTTGAGATGATTCACATAGAACAAGATAAAATACATGCAAAAGAGAAAGACATGTGCATATAGCTCTATATATTCTCTTTCTTCATATGACAATCTTCTCCACAATATGTCAAGGACGGATGTCATCATGTCAAAGGGGAAGAATCATCAATACGGTTAAAGAAATTAAAACAGGGATACCTATAGTGAAAAAGGAAAAGATTAAAATCAAAATAAAATACATAAGGACATTCATAGAAATGGAGCAAAGCTCAACACCTCATTGAGACCCTTGGGACGCGCACAGTCGATTTTCATAATCCATTTTGCCTCCAGTTGGGCCAACTTCTTTTTCAAATCACCACCCCTACCATCATCCAAAATCCTGTCAATACCTTTTATACGCAGCAATTTGGCATCACATGCATGTACCATTTTAAAGTGCCTGGGTATCGGTTTAAGGGCAGACATATCCGAGATTGCACCAGCCTTGATGATATCCCGGACATGTTCACGCACCCTAATTCGTAACTGGCGTGACGTTAACCCAATGTAAATCAAACCGCACGGACAAGACGCGTGATAAATGACAGCAGAAGTGCTGCAAGTGATATGATGTGTTATTTTATATTCCCTTTGTCCATCGCTGGAACAAAAGGAACTGCAGCGTTCAAGATTCGCGCATGCCAAGCAGTCTCTACACGGGAAAAAACCCCATCTGAGGCCACTCGATCCAAAAAGTCCTGATGTCTTAGATTCCCGGTGATGACTATGTACTAGAAGATCTTTTAGATTTTTTGACCTTCTATAGGTAATAGATGGATATGTGTCCAAACATTTATCCAGGACAGGGTCCTGTTTTATTATTGGCCAAAATTTTTTCAATGAATTTCTTAAACCCCAATTCTGTTCATTGAAGGTTGAGATGAACCTCACCTGTGTGAAATTTTTCTTGTTGGAATTAGCTCTCGATGGATGTAGTAAGTCTCTACGTGTAGACCGAGAGGCCTTCCGCCATCCTTGCTGTATTGTATGTTCCGAATATCCACGTTCTTCAAATCGTGAGGCCAACTCCTGTGCTTGTTGGTCAAAGCACACATCATCCGAGCAAACTCTTCTGGTGCGTAGAAATTGTCTATATGGGATACTATTCTTCAGTGCTCGCGGATGAGCAGAAGAGGCGTGTAAGAGAGAGTTTACAGCGGTTTCCTTTCTGTATATACGCGTATGTAATTGACCATCCTCACCAATATCAAAGGAATTGAAAAATATTCCAACAAAGATTCGACATGACAATTTGTCGAGAAACCAACGGTCCGCATTGAAGGAACTTAAGGCTATTAAGGGGGTGGTCATAAAACCCGCGGATAAAGGGGGGAATGTGGTGGTATGGCCTACCACCATGTACGAGAAGGAAGCATTTAGACAATTGCGGAATTCGGAATGGCAAGGATGGCGGAAGGCCTCTCGGTCTACACGTAGAGACTTACTACATCCATTGAGAGCTAATTCCAACAAGAAAAATTTCACACAGGTGAGGTTCATCTCAACCTTCAATGAACAGAATTGGGGTTTAAGAAATTCATTGAAAAAATTTTGGCCAATAATAAAACAGGACCCTGTCCTGGATAAATGTTTGGACACATATCCATCTATTACCTATAGAAGGTCAAAAAATCTAAAAGACCTTCTAGTACATAGTCATCACCGGGAATCTAAGACATCAGGACTTTTGGATCGAGTGGCCTCAGATGGGGTTTTTTCCCGTGTAGAGACTGCTTGGCATGCGCGAATCTTGAACGCTGCAGTTCCTTTTGTTCCAGCGATGGACAAAGGGAATATAAAATAACACATCATATCACTTGCAGCACTTCTGCTGTCATTTATCACGCGTCTTGTCCGTGCGGTTTGATTTACATTGGGTTAACGTCACGCCAGTTACGAATTAGGGTGCGTGAACATGTCCGGGATATCATCAAGGCTGATGCAATCTCGGATATGTCTGCCCTTAAACCGATACCCAGGCACTTTAAAATGGTACATGCATGTGATGCCAAATTGCTGCGTAGAATCATAGAATGGTAGAGTTGGAAGGGACCTCCTGGGCCATCTGGTCCAACCCCCTGCTCAAAACAGGATTCTCTAAATCATCCCAGACAGATGTCTGTCCAGCCTCTGTTTGAAGACTTCCATTGAAGGAGAACTCACAACCTCTCGTGGCAGCCTGTTCCACTCCTTGATCACCCTAACTGTCAAAAAGTTTTTTCTAATATCTAATCTGTGTCTCCTCCCATTCAGTTTCATCCCATTGCTTCTAGTCTTTCCTTGTGCAAATGAGAATAAAGATGATCCTTCTACAATGTGACAGCCCTTGAGATATTTGTAGACAGCTATTAAGTCTCCTCTCAGTCTCTTTTTTGCAAGCTAAACATTCCCAAATCCTGCAACCGTTCCTCATAGGACATGGTTTGCAGACCGGTCACCATTCTGGTGGCTCTTCTCTGAACTTGCTCCAGTTTGTTGATGTCTTTTTTAAAATGTGGTGCCCAAAACTGGACACAGTATTCCAGATGAGGTCTGACCAAAGAGGAGTAGAGGGCAATAATGACCTCACGTGATCTAGACTGTATGCTTCTGTTAATACATCCTAGAATTGTATTTGCCTTTTTTGCTGCTGCATCACACTGTTGACTCATGTTCAGTCTGTGATCAATTAGTATACCCAAGTCTTTTTCACATGTGCTGTTACTTAGCCCTATTCCTCCCATTTTGTATATGCTTTTTTCATTTTTATTGCCCAGATGTAGTACTTTGCATTTTTCCCTGTTAAAAACCATTCTGTTAGTTGCTGCCCACTGCTCCAGTTTATTTATATCTTTTTGAATCCTCTCTCTCTCTTCTCTAGTATTAGCTATCCCTCCTAGCTTTGTGTCATCAGCAAATTTGATCAGTTTACCCTCAATTCCTTCATCTAAATCATTGATAAAGATGTTGAACAATACAGGGCCCAAAACAGAGCCTTGTGGTACCCCACTTGAGACATTCTTCCAACTGGATGTGCAGCCATTTACGACCACTCTTTGAGTCCGATCACTAAGCCAGTTATGAATCCACCTAACAGTTGCCTTGTCCATTCCATACTTAGTCATTTTTTTCAATAAGGATTGTGTGAGATACTTTGTCAAATGCTTTGCTGAAGTCAAGATATACTATATCTACAGCATTTCCCTGATCCACCCAGTCAGTGATTCTGTCATAAAAGGAAATTAAGTTAGTCTGACATGACTTATTAGTTACAAACCCATGCTGACTCTGTTTAATCACTTCATTCTTATGCAGGTACTTGCATACATGTTCTTTAATAATTTGTTCAAAGATCTTTCCTGGTATAGAAGTCAGACTCACCAGCCTGTAGTTCCCTGGGTCCACCTTCTTCCCCTTTTTGAAGATAGGAACAACATTTGCTCTTCTCCAGTCTTCTGGGACTTCACCTGTTCTCCAAGAATTTTCAAAGATTATGGACAGTGGTTCAAGAATTTCTTCTGCTATCTCCTTCAGTATTCTGGGGTGTAATTCATCTGGGCCTGGAGACTTGAATTCATTTAGGTTAGCTAAGTGTTTCCTCACTGTCTTTCTGTTTATAGATATCCTGGATTCTTCTATTCCTTTAATAGGACAGTGAAGATCAGTTGATGTTACATTTCCTTTCTGAGAGAAAACAGATGCAAAATAGGAATTAAAAAGTTCAGCCTTCTCAACATCCTTTCTTACCATTTCATCATTTTCATCCTGTAAAAATCCTATAGCATCTTTGACTTTTCTTTTACTTTTGATGTATCCCCAAAATCCTTTTTTGTTGCTTTTGACATCTCTTGCAACGTATAAAAGGTATTGACAGGATTTTGGATGATGGTAGGGGTGGTGATTTGAAAAAGAAGTTGGCCCAACTGGAGGCAAAATGGATTATGAAAATCGACTGTGCGCGTCCCAAGGGTCTCAATGAGGTGTTGAGCTTTGCTCCATTTCTATGAATGTCCTTATGTATTTTATTTTGATTTTAATCTTTTCCTTTTTCACTATAGGTATCCCTGTTTTAATTTCTTTAACCGTATTGATGATTCTTCCCCTTTGACATGATGACATCCGTCCTTGACATATTGTGGAGAAGATTGTCATATGAAGAAAGAGAATATATAGAGCTATATGCACATGTCTTTCTCTTTTGCATGTATTTTATCTTGTTCTATGTGAATCATCTCAAGGAACTGCATATACATTTATATATTTCTATCGTTGTAAGGATCATGTGTCACATTATATATATTTATATATATTGTCCATCATGTATGTGAGGAGATCTTTATTGGAATTAGCAATGCATTGCTTTAGAAGTGCTTAATATCTGCTTCATTGGTATATATTAGTCCTATTATGTGCTTATATGTAACAAGCACGTTCTTATATGCAAGGAGGTACATACCTCTTTGGTTGATTCACTTGGACTTTTCGGAGGTGTGCGCTCTCGGTGCCGACTGGGTTCGTTGGTTGCCATGGACACGCGCCCTCGAAGCGTCGCCTGGCCCGCCCTCCAGCTGACGCGTCGCTGGGGGGCGTGTGTCTGGTGACGTTGGACGCGTGTCACGTGACTTCCGGCTCCCAGTGTCGGCGCCGGAAGCGCCAATATACCGCTGTTCGTCCTTTTTAGATAAAAGGTGCACCTTCTGTCTTTTCTACACAACCCCCCGAAGAAGCCAGATGCGAAACGTGCGTCGGGGTTTCCTTGCACGTCAGGTAATATCACACAGCATTTAGCTGAGACTTACCATTTTGTTGTCGGCACTTTTTTGACTTATATATGGATTTCTGTGCAATATTCAGGTTAAGGCGCTGCCATTACTTACCTGTATTAACAAGCAGTTTGCTTTGTATGTTTCACTAAGCATGCTGCATCTTTGAGACCATTTTCAGGTTGACAGCGCTTTACTCTGATATGGGCTTATGTGCAATTATGGTACTATGGCTCTGTTATCGCTCACTCACACTACTTAGCATTTTGCTGTGACTTTCACTTTTGTTGATTATTGGTCAGCTTCATGCGCTAGTGTGTATTAGAGTGGCTCAAAGGCCTTTATTTATTTGTGCCAATAAGCATTTCCTTGTGATCAGTGCTTGTTACTTTTATGCTTGTAGCTTTTTGACCTATGTATTACATTTCTATTTTGAAATAGGACTTTGCTACCTTGCCATATTATATTATTATCCCATTTCTTGCACAGACATTTGTGGCTTGGTCACTGGACCTCTTAATAATCTCATATGACCCTGGTTATATATACATAAATGCTATTTATTGTATCTCATTGGAGATGTATGTATGCTACCATGCTTTTTCAGGGTCGCATGATGTGCTAGCCACTTATTTTTGTGTCCACTGGGTCATATGCCGCCATATACTTTTTTATGTGTATCTGAGGTGTTTTCTGTACCGTGATGTTCTTTCTCCTGTTTTCTTATGTGTATTAATAAATATATTCATTACAATTGCCTATTTCCCTTTCTTTTTTTGGGTTGCTATGTTTGTAAAGAGCAGAAGCTGCTGGAATGGTTGCACTGATGACTTCTCACAGTCCCTTGTATCAACACATTTAATGAATACGAAAGACTGGAGAGCAAATGAGCAAGTCCTAAGAGGCAGAAGATGGCAGTACTAGTTCTATGACTGTAATTTGGGTGGAGTTTGTTCGAGCAGTTTGAAGATGGCATTGGTGGTTCTAGGAGGTGGTCACCATTGATGATAATAAGATGAATGTGGCAAATGGAGTTGTAGCTAGGCTTTCTATTTCCTGGGGCAAAGATTCAGTTTGCTTCTGTGGTACTCTCAGGTACGCGGGATGCAGTGACGATCCGGAGACGGAGCAAGCTTAAATTCAACCTTTATATAGGGGTTATACGGATAGCTGGTAAGCTGATAATAGTACTCCTCACAGGGAAGTTAGACAATAATACACAAATAACTCGATGTACGACTACTCGGCAGGTGCCGACTACTATATGACCGCGATATGGCTGACTACAAGTCTTAGAACTATAATGAACAGTTAACGGAGTGTCACTTATCCTTCTCTGACGTTCGGCAGAGCTGCTGTCCAGGAGGTGTCAGTTTGGCGTCTCAGCCGCTGGGCCCAGCCGACGAGGAGCTGTCAGAGGCTTCGGGCATTCCTACTCACAGGTGCGGAAGGGGCGCAACAGGCCCTGGAAGAGTTCCCCAGCATTGGGACCGCCCCTCTCGGAGGCCAGGTGGTGGCAGCCACGGACCTTAGCATACAGGCCGCAGCCTGTTATGTTTCGGTAGCTGAGGAGTGCAGGTAAAAAGGCAATACACCAGAGCAGTTGGAATCTATGAGATTGCAGTACCCTGACTAACCACCACAACTAGAGGCAGCCGTGGAGCGTTCCTACGTTGGTCCTAGACGCCTCTCACAGCCTGAGAAACTAACTACACCTAAAGATAGAAAGAGGAAAGCTATCTGCCCCGGAGCAGATCCCCAAAGAACATAGAAAGCCCCCAAACATGTAATGGCGGTTAGACAAGATGAAATACTGACACAGACAGAAAATAGTATGAGCAAACGTTGGGGCCCAAACTACCTAAATAGAAAAGGATAGGAAGGGCACTTACTGCAATCCCAAAAAACCCTGAAAAGGACCAACTCTACTAATTTCAAAAACACCTGAGATCACACGACCTCTACCACCTAAATTAGTTCTCTGGTGTAACAAAATCAAAACAGCAGCCACTGAAAAAACTGGAAAAAGCAAATGACAAACATCAGTGGCTGAACTAAACTGAGAGGGCAAAAGCCCCCGGAGGGGACCCTGAAGGCCCCCACAGAAGTGCAGGACAAAATGCAAAAATCAAGCACAAAAACAAAAAGAAGAAATGTCTTATCTGTTAGCAGGAGATGCAGACACGACACAGCAGGCTACAAAGGAAACAGGAATCAAGGATTGAGACCAGAACAATTGATCACCGGCAACCCTGATGGGAAGGCGACTCCCTTATGTAAGACCAGTCAGTAACAACTGATTCCCAATCCTCACAATCTTCACTGGACAGTCCAGTACCGCTTGTAACCACCAGAGGGAGCCTCTGCTCAGAACTCATTTCAAGTCCATTCACAACAGCAGCCGCGGGAAGGAACGGAGCAGTGGCGGCCATGGGTGGCAGCATACAGGCCGCCGTCACGGTGTGGGGCGGGGCAGTGGCAGCCGCGGGTGGCCGCGCACAAGCCGCAACCGCGGTGTGGTGCGGGGCTGCTGCAGGTGTCAGCGTTGTGTCTCTTCCCCGCTTTGCTCGGTACCATCCTCTCTCTGGGTTAGGTGAGCCCCCGTCCTTTCTCTCCTGAAGGCGCTGGCTCTCCCCTGCTCTCCAGTGCCACCCAGGCTCCTCCTTCCTGCCTCTTGTTTTCCTCCGTGGCGAGTGCCCCTGCTGGTCTTCTGTGCTCCTTTTATAGTCACCCTGCCCCCATACTTTCCAGAAGAGTCTCTGTGTCATCCTGTAGCTGCTTCCCCGGGAACATACCCTTTGGGAACCTAAGTGACAGCCCTCTTAGTTCCGGCCCGGTTACACAGTGCGGGCTCTCTCTCCTACATTTTCTTAGTCCTATATCTCAGCAAAACATTGGCTCTGTGGTTAGCAGTGTTACTTTGCATTACTGGGGTCCTGGGTTAAAATCCATCCAAGGACAACCTCTGCAAGGAGTTTGTATGTTGTCCCCATGTTTGCAATGGTTTCCTCTGGGTTCTCCAATTTCCTCCAACACACCAAAGACAAATTAATGGGGACAGTGATAATGATGTCTGTAAAGCGCTGATATGATGTCTCTTAAAGTCATAGTGTCATTCAGTTCTTTGCAGGGGCTGACCCCTTACATTTTTTCATATGTAAAATAAATACAAATAAAGTGCAAAGTGGCTTGTTGGTGCTCGCTTCTTTACCATGGCTATGATCCTGCTGCAAATTGTATCTCCTTAGTTGAAACCTCTCTTTTTTAGGGCATTTTAAAAAACATATATGCTTTTCCCTATGAAAAATGGAAAGATCCTGCATGACATAATTTGTAAATGAGAAGTCGCTTAATAAAAAGTCCATCACGCTATTTGTATTCTAATTAAGAAGTGTTTCCAGACAGATCCTCAAACAGGAAGTCTGGTCTAATTAGTGAAGAGTGGGGATGCTAGACTTGTTATTGTCTGTAGCTGTAGGTTTACAGTTATATGCTGTAGGATAGCAAGGCTTTTAATATATGAAATAGAAAAAAAGACATAAATGTGTCAAAAATGCAAGATGATGTCTGCATGTTATTTACATTTATAATATTTTAATGACTGCTGTGCAGTAACTGATGAGATTACACTGCAAAGCGTGAGGTTGTATTACATAAGTAATATTGTTTATTGGCTGGTAAAATGCACATCTCCAGTGAAGAGTAATAACTGGTAAAATAATATTACACTATACAAAAAAAGAAGACATATTTTCTAGTATGATAATAATATCACTGCAGCCCAATATTTTAAAATAAATAGATAAATGATAAAAATAAAATGATAAATAAATATGAAAAAGAAAAACTAAATAAGAAAAAAATAAATTGTACAGTATAATAAAAAACTACATACGAAATTTCAAATTTGACCATCTACTGATTTCACAGGGGACTAAAAATGTCAGATTACAGTATTATCTGAGTTTTAGTAATGAGTGAGAGTGATCGGATAAGTTGATATCTGAGCACGCTTGTGTCCTAATAGAGTATCTTCGGCATGCCCGAATACTATGCCTGAGTCACCGCAGCTGCTTATCTCGCGGCTGTTTGACTGCCGCAACACATGTAGGGATTGCCTGTTTGTTACTGAGTTTCTAAGTGAACTTTTTATATTATGGATTTCCTATTTTTAGGTCACAAACAAAACATCATGAAGCCAATTTTAAATGGCCATAAACAGGTCTTACTGCCTGTATTATGGACACAACACTGACTCCGCACTGATCTTTTAGACCAGGAACCTAGGACACCACAAGATTTCTTTCAATAGAATAGGAGGTGGTCCAGGTTCACAACTTGCTATTATTCTGCACTCCGCAGTATTGGGTATAATGTTGTAATAAGCAGCTCGTATATAAATCCTGCATTTTTTTCCTAGTAACTTTGGGATCAGAATTTTGTTTACTGTGCGTTATCACAATCATTGTTTTCCAATGATGTTGTTCTAAGAACATTTTTTAAATGTACTTATTTATTGTATAAGGTAAGACTATTTTTCATATCATCTGGGGTTCAGCTATAGGCGATGCAGAAGCAGCAATTGTATTTAGTATTTTGTCTCTTGTGCTTGATGGAGTGAGTGACCCTATGCATCAAAAGACACAAATATTTTAATTAGCACATGTTAAAGGAGTTGTCCACTACTTAGACAATTCATTTTTAAATGCCTCAGTCCCCGAATAAAATAAGAAAATTTTATTCTTACCTATTGCACTGGTGGCATGCCAGCAATGCGAGCGCTGGAACTCCCAGTGTTTGCATGACATTGCTGTCACCTGACTTTTGCAGATATTCAGCTGTCTGCTGCTGGTCAATATTAAAGGGGTTTTCCCATGAACAAAGTACATTTTAATTAATAGATCTTGGAATAATAATAATTTCCACAATTGGATGTGTTTAAAAAAAATGTTCCTGTGCTGAGAAAATCTTATAAATGTGTCCCTGCTGTGTACTGTGTAATGGCTGTGTCTGACCGTACGGGTATATGGTCTGATCATACCACATTTCCAGGGTGGGAGGAAGCAAAATAGAGTATACTGACTGCCCAGCAGGGGATCACACATGATTCTTTTTGTGAGGTAACACATTTCACTGCCTGTTTTAAGCATTTTTTGCTGTAGTGTCTGTATACTCTTTTGCTTCCTCTCCTGCCCAGGAGATGTGGTATGATCAGACAATGTTCCTGCATGGTCAGACACAGCTGTTACACAGTACAAAGCAGGGGCACATTGTAAGATTATCTCAGTACAGGGACATTTTTTTAAGCATCCAATTGTGGAAATTATTATTATTATAAACCAAAATTAAAAAAACAACAATATCCCTCACCTGTCCATTGTTCTGTCCCACGCCGTAATCCATGTCTGGAGGATAAATAGTTTTCAACCTGGACGGTGCCAAGATACGACCGTTCAGGCTGAGACCCACTGGTGAATGAGCTGCTGTGAGAGCAGCATCATTGACAAATGGTGACTGCGTTCCCAGCTGGGCTGAACTGCGGTGACCTCAGAACTGTGGGAAAAAGTCAGTGATGAGGTCACCGTAGTTCAAGCTCAGTGTCTTGCCACTGCTACAGGGCAATTGGGAAGAACCACCACCCAGACAGCTGTTGCCAGTGTTGAAGATGGTGCTTATGCTGCTACCAGCGGATCCCACACTCTTAGCCTTGGTATGGGTTTTTGTTTTCTTTTCACATTACCCTGTGCATGCCATTGCAACGTTTTATTTTACCACACCTTTTTTTACATTTCACAGTCAACTTTTGACAATATTTTCAATCCTAGTTACTCAACTCTTGCCAAAATGGACATATTATAAAATGGTGGTAAGGTAGTTCCTACAGATGAGTGGATCGACTCAACCATTCCCAAAAGGACATAATAAGAAATGGTGGGAGAGAAGGTAGGTACTAGAAATGAGTGGGCCGATTCGCAGATCCAGTCCAGCATCCAAGTCAGGCCCATGACAGAGGCCGGTGAATTTCTTACCTTACAGTGTCCCCGGCGTGGAATTTGATTAGTCAGTGCCGACGCAAACAATCAGGAATTTTCACCGCACTCTGTTATTTCAAACGCAATTCTTATATTTTCAAAACCACTTACAGGTAAACATATATACAGTATGTTCAAAAAAACTTGAGGTGCAGGATATCAAAGCGACATAAGCAGTGTTTCGACCCAGCCCAGGTCTTATTCACACAGTCGCTCGGATTATATGAAGCTCATCTTTTAAGAAGCTGTGAAGCACTTGTAGCCCCTGCTGGGGTGAGGTAATGGGTAAACCCTTTTGTTGAGAGGCGTGCCTGGTGCTCCAGTGCTTCTGACATTTATGCCATGGTCATCTGTGGTACTACTGACCTTGTCGCTGCACTGGAGTCCTGCAAATTGATTCGCTTATCTCTAGTAGACACATGATTATCTACTAGAGATGTCAGCTAGCCGCCACAAAGTTGAGATATGTAGATTTGTCAAATTGGACTAGTAAAACAGGTGTGCAAAAACATACAGGAACAGTTGTCAATATTTTAAAAAAATGTTCAACAAAACTCACTTAGCTGCTCCTTGAGGTAGACACAGGCACATATGGGGTTAAAGTCTTGAGGTGGTTTATTGTATCATAAACCAAAAACCTAAACATGGTAACAGAAAAACAGGCTGTCCAGCTCAAAATAAACAGTTCATAAATGGTCCTGCCTAGTACTTCTGTGACAACGCATATGGCAGCTCTCACAGGAGCTTCAGTATGGAGACTTCCTTCCCTCCACACAGCATAGAGGAAAAAAAATGGTTGGACATTTATTTCCCCAGCTATACCCTTGAGGTGGAGATATTGTGAGTAGGTGTCCCACTCATCTCTTTACATACTTACCTAAAAACCCACCCATAACATGGCCGTTTAACTCCTTCAGCACATAGCATGCTGCAAAGAAACTTACGGGTTTCTAGATCTCAGAGGAAAGCAATCTCCATGACACATATCTCATCTCACATACAGTGCCAGTGACCCTGTCACATAGTGCAGAATACTATCACCTTGAACAGGGTGCTTTATTAGTGTGGCAAGAACAGATGCAAAGTTTGACTAGTAAAACAGATGTGTAAAAACAAAAAATTGTTCGTGATATGTGCAATCGGTGAGGTAGACACTTCCAGCAGTTGAAGTTAAATGTCTGGATTTTCGGGAATTTTCTTTTGTATTTTTAAAAAACAATTATTCTCCCCTTCACAAAAATGATTGCACAAAAAATGCAAAAACTCTGCAACAAGAAAGTTTACCATCTGACTTTTTTGTATAAAACTATTGTTTTGTCGTGCTTCTTCTTTTGATTGCATTAAGAATAAACAATAAAAAAATGTGTAGACATTCCAATGCAGCTGTAGAGATGTCAGCTACGCAGTATGACTGATCAATCACACTCAGTCTGGCGCTGCTGCTGCTGACACCTCTCCCATCTCTCTCTCTCTCCCTATCAAGTGAATCTGTATTTTTCAGCAGGGCCAATTGAGCACAGTAGCCTTTCCTAAAGTTTCATTCACTTGGCTGCATTAATAGGCAGCATGATTGTCTGAACCTGAAGATTCTATTATAGTTGAGGATCCATTAGCACAGAACTGGATTTTATATAAACTGATTATAGATATGAAAAAGTCTAAAGGGTATGCACACTAAACAATTCGCTACGAGATCGCTAATAAGTCATATTTAGCGATCCGTTGCGATATTGTTCAGTGCGCAGCTTCCGCGCGAGCTTCCTGCTGTGATCTCGCTCGTCGCTGAATCGTTCCGGACCTATTTCATCGCTGGCGCTCCTGGGTAAGTATCTAATTGCTGTGTGCACCTTTCTAGCGATTAGCGTACTTTTGTACGCTAAAGTCGTAAGAGATCGCTAACGGCGATGGTCGTTACATATATCGCTAAATGTGGCGCATTTAGCGATATGAAACAATCCGCTAGCGATGCTTTAGTATGCGTCGTTATCGTGATCGCTAGGGATTGTTTAGTGTGGCAGTACCTTAAATATAATGGACCTTTAGAAAATGTGTCAAAGTATAATCCATAGGAGGGCTTTGTATTCTTCCTCTTCTGTTTATCTGTGTGTTGTGTAATTCTATAGCTCTGTACATTGAAGGACAAGTTGTCAGTATATAGTTGCCAGTTTCATGATTCATCTGTTTACCAGTGGGTTGTTTAATTGCATTATTGTATACATTTGGGAAAACATTTTCAGCTAGAATAACTCTGCTAGATCGCACATTGATCTCAATTGCACATTAGCACATAGGTCAATGAGTAATAGAGAGCGCTATGTGATTAATTCAAGCAGTCTGTAAATGTGCTTAAAATTGTCAGGATGATGCAGAAGGACTTAAATGATCATTAACGCTGTTAACTGCCTGGAAGAGAAATGTGATTAAGTCAGCCATATACTGATCTATTAGCTGATAGTGCCACCAGAATGTCTTTCTGTCCTCTTACCTAGGAATCTTACTTTTTCTGTCTTTTATATATACGGGTTTTTCCACCATAGAAATTTATGGCATATCGCACATGAGAACAAGAATCCACTGTAGTGGTGTAACTTCACGCTTGTGGGTCCCAATGAGGAAGCACCAATGGAACCCCCAATTATGCAAAATCTTTCAAAGTAATGGTATTTTCTTATGGGCTAAAGAGATCTTTTGAGCCCTCTAGACTCCAGGGCCCAGGTGCGATTGCAACCCATACACCTATATGTTGTGTTTTGGTAGCTGAGGAGAAAAAGCAAATACGGCAATACACCAGAGAGGCTGGAACCTATTGAATTGCAGTAACCTGAACTAACCACACAACTAGAGGTAGCCGTGGAGCGTTCCTACGTTGATCCTAGACGCCTCATCACAGTCTGAGAGATAACTACACCGAAAGGCAGAAAGAGGAAAGCTATCTGCCCCAGAGCAGATCCCCAAAGAAAATAGGAAGCCCCCAAACATGTAATGGCGGTTAGACAAGAAGAAGCACGGACACAGACAGAAAATAGAATGAGCAAACGCTGGGGCCCAATCTGTCTAGACATAAAAGTACAGGAAAGGATTCTCACTGCAATCCAAAAAAAAACCCTAAAAAATACCAACTCTTCTGATTGCAAAAACACCTGAGATCACACGATCTCTACCACCTAAATCAGATCTCTGGTGTAACAAAACTAAGCCACAGCCACTGAAAAAACAGGAAAAAGCAAATGAACAAATAACAGTGGCTACAGATAAACTGAGAGGAGCACAAGCCTCAGGAGGAGACCCGGCAGACCTCCACAGAAGTGCATGGAACTATGCAAAAAGCAAGCACATAAATAAAAGCAGAAAATATCTTATCTGAAAGCAGAAGATGCAGGCAAGACTCAGCAAACTTCCAAATGAACCAGTAACCACAATTGAGACAAGAACAATTGATCACTGGCAACCATCATGGGAGGGAACCTCCCTTATATCAGACCAGTCAGTGATCCCAGATTGCAATTCCTCGCTGAAAAGTTCAGTACTGTCTGTAACCACCAGAGGGAGCCTCTGCTCAGAAACCATCTCTAGCACATTCATAACACCTATCATAGTTACAACTCTGGATGCAGCAGTCAGAAACCAGGTAATAGTTAATGGAGATACAACCACTTCCTTAGCTGTCTCCATAGATCTCATAGACTGAATGTTGTACTGGAAACAACAGCTCCGCATGGGTGGGGATTTCTGAAGTGAAACCATGCTTTCCAACTCTCCTGGATTGTCAACAATTCTGCAATATACCTGAAATAGTTGCCAAATCTCTTAGAAGGTAGAGTCCCCAAAATTTCACCTTTCATTTCAGGATGATACATCCTCACACTCTGCCGCCTTGTCCAGATGCAATTTAAGAGGGCTTGCAAAATAAGGTTGTCACATAAAACAGGGCATGGCTTATGGAAAAAAAAAATGGTTGCCATTTCTGCTTACAATCCCTCTAATGCCCTCTTTTAGGTAAGTGTAGCATCCATTTTTTTCATGGATACCACACGTACACATTATAATCTATGAGGCTGCACACATGCCAGTGTGTTTGCTTAGACAGTGTGCCCGCACAAGCCACATGGAGACATGTCCACTTTTTACCAGCAGCATGGACGACAAGGGCCAATACAATACAATCTATCGGTCTGTGTAAACCTTGTAGAGCACACTGATGGGATTCATGTGGCATCGGTGTGGTGTCTATACGCTGTATGTGTTTGACATTGCAAAATATAGGAGAATTTTTGGAACTGATTTTTCTTAAGTCATACTAGAAAAAAAAATGGATGACACACTGATGGTGCACAGATAACACACTTATGGCACACTGTTCCAAAACACTGATGACACTGGTTAGTTGAAGAAATTGGAAAGTATGGGTGTGATACCTACTGTGTGAACATTTATGGTATATACCATAAACACCTTTGCATTGTAACCCCTAAATGAACTAATATATATATTTTTTATTGTTTAGTTTCAGAATTATATACCGTATATTGATATGACCATATTAGGAGGTTGTAGGATGGCTTGTCCCCAGCCCATTGATCTCTCCAGCAGTTAATTGCTCACCTACCTCCTGTTATCTTTCAGCTACTGACCAAGCTGCTATTAGTACTGCCAAATAACTAGCAATCATCTTCAGGCATTTTCTAGAGTAGTTCTCCTAACCACTTTTCTCACTTTCCTGAGCCATGTGATTGTTCAAAGGCACAGTTATATCTAAGCAAATATAGTTACAATAGCATACACTTCACAACAAAGACAGACTGTTAATGTGTCACAGTGGCAAAAGTTCAGCAGGACAAAGTTAAGATACTGTCACACTAAACGAGATCGCTATCGCTAACGAGATCGCTAAATAGTCAGCGATTTTATGACGCAGTAGCGATCTCGTTAGTGACGTCGCTGTGTGTGACATGTGGCAGCGATGTGGCCCCTGCTGAGATGTCGCTGATCGCTCATGAACGTTCTGAGCCATTTTTTGGTCGTTGGTGTCCCGCTGGTGAGCCTGAATCGCTGAGTGTGACACCCTTTATGAACGACTTCACCAGCGTCACAGGTGGGACTAGGTTTTCCCAAGGACCGCAGAGGTCGTTATACAGATCGCTGATCTCTGATGAGATCTTTGTGTTTGGAAGCTAACTAGCGATCGCATAGCGATCGCACCAGCGATCTCGCCAGGTTGTGTCGTTGTCGTGATCGCTGGTGTGATCGCTAAGTGTGAAAATGCCTTAACTGAACCAGAACTGTCACTCAAGAAGGAGTGCCCATCCCCAACAAGAAAGTGAAATATTTGGTATGACAAGCCTTTGTCTTCAAAACAAGTCTTCTAGGTAAACTCAGGGCACACAAGTGTATAACTTGGCCGAGTGCTCGCTAATGTTTTATTGGATAGCACCTCGTACCAATGTTATACTTTAGGGCAGTGCTGATCTGCGTTATTTTTTTTGTGCTGATTTGGTTTGAGAAAGCATCAGATGATTGGATCAGACTCACCCATACCCATTGGGTCCATGTAAAACATCGGACTGTCATACAAGTACAGTCTAATTACCGCAGACTCAGAGATAATAGAAATTAAAATCTCTATCTTCTCTGCACCTGTGATACAATTCTCTCTTAGAGAATCGAATCACAGTAAGATGACACTCAGATCAAACTCTGACACAGTTTGAGCCGAGTATCATTAGCAAAATTGGCCTGATTCTCTCCCAGGAGAGAACATATGTCAGTGTAAGCATTTCTTCACACTCAGTTTTTTTAGGAACTCTGCAGGGAGATTTTTCTAAATATCTTGGATAACCAACCTCTGTTATCCAGCTGCGGAATAAATTTGTAGCCAACCAGACTCCTCCCTGATGGCATTACATGATGGATAAGTATCTGCTTGTATTTCTCAGAATTAAGGACACCATTAATCTTGATCACATTCTCAACTCTACTTGCTGAAATGCAGCCCCAAATTTGCAGAGAATTTTCACCACTCAATATTGTATCTCTCTCTAGTCCCCTGGCAAACAAATTGCATTCTGTTGCACCCAAAGTTTCAAATTTTGATTCAGCAGTCCAGACGACCTCCTGACATTTTTCTATACCTCAGTTCATATTATTTCATTCATTGTTGAATCATTTAGCCTTGTTTTCATGTTAGAGGAGTTGTCCACTGCTAGGAAAACCCCTTCTCGATCTAAAAAAGTTGATAATCACCTCCCGTGACAGCGCCGTTCCAGTGGTGTGGGCACGTGCAGCCCCGGAGCTCTCATGTAGTTGCATGACACGTGGTGCCCGGCGCTAAATCAGCGCTGACGTCACTGTCCCTGCCATCGGACAAATTGAACATGAAGAGAAAGTCAGAGATCAGCTGGAGCCCGGACTTCCTTTTCATGTTCAATCGACAGAAGGCAGGGATAGTGACGTCAGTGCTGATTGGGCACTGGGCACCACGTGTCATGCATTGCACGAGAGAGCAAGGACCTCTAGTGCCGACACCATTGGCATGCCACAGGCACAGGAGGTGAGTATAAGCTTTTTTATTTTATCAGGGCCAAACATTTAGACAGAATAAGGTATGTCCTATTAGTGGACAACCCCTTTAACGGGATGGGTTTTGGCTGCAATTGTTACATAATTATAAATAACTTTATTTACACAGCACAAAGATACTCTGCAGCATTTTACAATTAAGCGGGGACATGTACAGACAATAAACACACCACCAAGTAACACACAGTTCACCAGTTACAGGAGGAGTGAGGGTCCTGCTCGCAAGCTTACAATCTATTAGGAAATATAGGGGACACAGGAGCTAGAACATTCTCGTCATATGTGGTCCAGCCATCACTATAATAGGACATTTCAAATAAGCTGCATGATCATATCATCAGCCAGTATCTGTCTAGGTACAGTAGCCAAGTGCTGTTGGGTACATGGAGGATGTGGAGACTGATGAATAAGAAGGACCAGATTATAAGGAAAATTTAGAATGAGGGGGAACAGGGAAAAGAGATTAGTGAAGTGAGTTGATAGACCTGTCTAAAGAGATGTGTTAGGGTACACTAAAAAAATGTGGGATCTAGGTATTATTCTGATGCTCTGGGTTAGTGCATTTCAGAAAACTCTCACAGAACAAGAGAAATCTTGGAAGTAGAAGTGGGAGGTTCGGATTATGGAGGATGTTAGCTCTGGATCAGTTGCAGAACAGAGAGCATACGTAGGCTGATAGAGGAAGTACAGTACAATACAATTTAGGCCCAATTTAACTTATTAAACAATTAACTAACCAGAGACCAGAGCAGGAAGGCAATACTATGGAGTGATTCTGCGGGACAGAAAAGACCATAAAGATCAAGTGAATCAGATAACTTTGAACATTTAGAAACAGACTCCAGAAAAATTACAAGAGGAAATGTTCACACTTGTCATGGGTTAGACAGCATGAAGACCACTTCTGGTCAGATGTTTCCAAACAATAGTTGTGTTTCCAAACAATAGTTGGATGTAGCTGGATTTAACTGGAAGCTGCCAATTTTGAGCTGATGGTGTGGCGACGTGAGAGTCCAGTCGCCACGGAGATGTTGCATCTCACCCAGAGGTGTGACACCTGACTCTCAGGTAAGGAGGAAGCACCCCGACTTCACACCTGCATCCAACAGATGAGCATTCAGATGGACCCTTCGGGAGGATGGTCTGACTCAGCCTGGTTAGAACAGGGTGTATCTAGTTGGTGGGTGGAGCTTAGGCAGCACTTAGGCTGCGTATTAAGGTACTGCCACACTAAACAATCCCGCTAGCGATCTCGTTAGCGTCGCATACTAATGAGATCGCTAGCGGGATTGTTTGTATATCGCTGAGTGCGGCTTAACTTAGCGATATCGTTAAGGACGCTATCGCGGTTAGCGATCTCCTTAACGACTTTAGCGGTACAAAAGTACCGCTAAATCGCTAAGAAAAGGTGCCACACAGCGATAATACTTACCCAGCGGGAGCGCCGACGATGAAATAGGGTCCGGAGCGATTCCAGCGACGAGCGAGATCACAGCAGGAAGCTCGTCGCTGGCAGCTGCCGCACACTACAACATCGCTAACGGGATCGCTAAATAGTGACGTTTTTTAGCGATCCCGTTAGCGATGTTGTTTAGTGTGGCATACCCTTTAGTCTTGGAGAACAGTTGGTGTCAGGCAGTCAGTGAGTGGGTACTGGACTGTCCTGCAGCTCCTCTGAGTTCACCTCAGGGAGCCGTGCTGTATTGAGCGAAGGGGTCCTGGGCAGAGACGGCTTGGGCCACCGTAGCCCATTCCAGAATAGGACCAGGCCGACACGGGGACGGTCCCTAGACTAGCGGGAAAGTTTCAGGCTCTGCTAGTAAAACCGACGGCAGTGGTCACATCAAGGGCCATTGCCACCAGCCACCATAATCTCACCGGAAGGCAGCCTAGGGGTCAAGTACGTGCAGACACCAGATTGATCTGTGAACTGAAAAGGCCCAATACTCCCTTGTCCGAGGGTTCTGTGGTGGCGTGGTGCGTGGAAGTAAGGAGCGATAGCACTGAGAGAAAAGGCCAGAAAGGAACATACTGAACGGAGTCTTTGGAAGTGTGACTAACTTACCTGAGGGTTGCTGGACCACTCTCTTGGAGGACACAGTGCCCGGCGGGCATCTGTATAGCGCTCAACAGACTGTGAGCAAAACCCTGAAACTGCAACAGAACTGTTTCCCTGATTATTCCAGCGACGCACACTCCCCTCTGCTACATCTTCAATCACCATCTCTGCACTATTACATCTAACTCTCCAAGAAATATACGTCACTCCCCACACTAAGGAATGTAGGTGCCTCGATCAAAGGGTTACCAGACCCATATATAACTATGCAAATCAAAAAACCTGGCACTCAAGGATTGATGTTTAACCATTAGCAAGTATTTATTAACATCCACAGTTACGTTTCGGTCGACAAACTCCGACCTTCATCAGACTGTAAAACATATCAAACAAAAATTACAAAAACGCACAGAATCATAAGGACAAAGTTAGCGGACAGTAGTAGAAGAATTAACAATATAGAGAATCTCACCTAGCTGTGAGTAAAAGGAATTATCTACATTATATCGAAATTATATCAAAATTGTATCAAAAGGATAAACCAATGCAAGTCCTATTGAAGATATACATATATATATATGACGCGCACCACACTGAGGTGGATACCAGGGCTATGGGGTACTCAGAGCCGAGCCCATTGATTTCTATGGGAGATGTCACTGGCAGCGGGACTCGGTCCGTGGCCCTGGCGGTCATGCAATGGGGATATTTACAGGGGATTTGTAGTTAGTTTGTGACGCCACCTGTGGTATCTGATCAATTGGACCAGCGCTGCTATAAAGATCTTCACAGGGGATGTTATGGGGCAGCTAGATGGTTGGTCTCCCACAGGTGAGACGGGTCCCTGGAAGTCTATGGTGATGATGCAGGGTGTAGTAAAGAATTCAATCACACACAATGCAGCTTCTTTTCATACCTTTACTTGTAGGTGTTTCAGGCAGATCCCGGGAAGCTGATCGGGGTGGAGAATGCACATTCGGGACACCGCTAAGCAGGTTAGAGGCCTCCTTTACTTCATATGTATCTGAGTCCAAACTTGCATGAAGCGAAGTTAACTCTGCAATCTCCAGCTTTTCTCAATAGCTGCCAAGCCCGGCTGACATTGTGGTAGAGCCTTTTGCTTAATCTGGTGACCCGATATGGTGACCAGATATTGGAAAGAACGAAGTCCCTCTAAGCTTGGCCTAGCTAAAATTCCTTGTTCCCCCTGGCTCCGTTTACGTATCAGCGCTTAGGGCTACCTTCTGCGACCTGTAGTCCAGAAAGCCTCCGGTTATCTTGTTACTAGGCTTGAAACACTAGCAACGCTTCGGACCCCGGTGTCCGGTGAATTAGTGCAGGTAATCTGGTACCTGAAGCACTTCTCTCTGTCTTCTCCACTGCGCCCTTCGCCGTGCTCTCGCCCTTAACATAAGCACTTGTAGCTTTTGATGGAAATGTCAGCTTTCTCCAGAGCTCACTGAGCAGCTCTCAGTATCCTCCAAGTCCAGACTGGACTGACACTGAACTGCACTGTCCTAAGACAGGAAACAGAATGATCTGAGCTCTTCTCAGACAGGAAACAGACTGACTGAACTCCTCTCCCTCCTCAACTGAACTGAACACTGACTGCTACTGTGTCGACCACGCACCACAATTGTGGGTTTCCAGGGCAATGGGGTACTCAGAGCCGAGCCCGTAGAAGTCTATGGGATTGTCACAGGTAGCGGTGGCTCGGTCTGTGGCCCTGGCGGTCTGGCGTATGTTGGGGGGAATATTTACAGGGGATAGATTTATATACAGTTCGTGACGCCACCTGTAGTCTCTGGTAATCTGTACCAGCGCTGCTGTAGATCTCTGAGGGGATGGTGAGGCAGCTAGATGTCAGGTCCCCTACAGGTGGGACTCTTCCCTCAGGTCGGCAGTTAAAGCAGGGTTGTGCAGGCATGCAAGTAAATAACTCAGTCTCACACGGTCAGCGTCTTTCCATACCTTTACTTGTAAGATGGTAAGGCAGGTCCCAGGGAGGCTGATCCAAGGAGAATGTATTTCGAGATAGCAGCTGGACAAGTTAGGGGCCTCCTTTACTTTCACAACGATGAGTACAACCAGCATGAAGCGTAGTTCCCTCTATAACTCCAGCTATTCCATAGCTGTACTGCCCAGTCAGTTTTGTGGTCGGAGCCTTCCTGTGAGAGAGCTGAATTCCTATCTTGTCGTGCACTGACTCAAAGTCTTCACTCCCCCTGACCCCAGTTACGTACTGACTATTCGGGGCTGCTTGCCGCGACCTAAGGTCCGGTAAGTCTCTGGTTTTCTTACCACTATGCTTGAAGCTAATAGTGATCCTTCGGTCCCCAGTGACCGGTTACAATGTGCAGGACTTCTCCAATCCAAAAGCACTTTTCAAATATTCCTTTCCACTGTGCCTTTCGCCTTGTCCGCGCTTGTAGCATAAACACTCACACTTGCAAAAAGTCATATAATCACTCCCTTCTTCTCTTCCTTTAGAGTTAGTTACCAGACTCTCAGTTATCCACTAGGCAGGAGCACGTCTCTGAACCTTTCACTGTCCTTGGAACAGGTGACTGAAGTATTTCTGTACTAAACTCTTCTTTCTTTGTCAATGTCTTCAAGTGAGGTACAGCTCTGACCAGGCTGAGGTGATCTATATCTCGCCCTTACTGGCCTCCACTTGCTGAACTGCTGCAGAACCAGGCTGGACTGCTTCCTCCCTCCGGGTCCCAGCTAGACTCCACACGTCTGCTCTGTCCGAAGACAGGAAACTGACTACTCTAATCACTCAACAAATACACACCGACCACTCCCTCACAAGTGACTACACTACCCTAAGGGTGTGTCTAGTGTATGTTGAGTGAATGGGTATTGAGCATTAAACTGCTATCTCTCCACACATTCTCCAGGGTACTGCGTGTGCCTTCACACCAGGGCTACACATTCCCCCATGGTAAAAGACAGCACTCCCGGGCTGTAAAATACAAAGAGACAATTTTGTTTATGCATTAAACATCAACATTAAACATTAATTCGTCCCATCCGGGAGGTAAGGATGTCTTGAACGTTGCAAACAAAACATTATATATAGAAAAATACAATATTAAATAACATTTTCATATAAATAGACAATATGCTTGTGAAGGACCCGCACCAAACCTTCAACGTGGGTCCTGGGTGGGCTGCAGGACATCCGAATGCAGACCTCACTCAGTGCCACACCACACGGGTTTTATTATTCAGAGGTAGTTGTAGTGGTTTTATGTAAAACCAAGATAAAGCACCGAAGCGCAACTATATACAAATAAGTTCTGGGCTGGCACAGTCCTCAGCCTCTGAGTCCATTGTTAGCAAAACGACACATATTATATCACATTATAATAATAATAAAGTGCAAAACTTTTTATCTGTTTACCCAGCCGGGCATTCTACTGTTGGCAATATATAAATATATTATATACTCATTTAACTTGTGCAAAAATTGGCAAACATTCTTAAACTTTTTACAACTTTACTTATGGTAGACCCCTATCTGGATCTCACCGGTTCTCTTTACTATTCATTTATTTCAAATACATTTTCCACCCCGGGGGCTGGAACAATGCGGTAATCCCTAGATCCCATTACTAACAAGTCGTGCGCTGCTATTAGGGTTTGAGTTGCCACAGTTCTTGTGCGAACCTCTAGGGGCGCAACGGATACTTTCTCCTTGCGAGACACCGATTGCGTTTCAATCTGAGTCACAGTTAACGATATTGATCGTGTCATGGATTGCGATGGAAACTGGGTCGCATGTTGCGATGTAGAAGGATGACTAGATGACGAAGAGTATGTAGACATTGCTTCCATTTGCGATGAGCCTGCAGGGGGCGATGCTGGGGCACGGCCGGATGCTGTTTGAGCTGGAGACGGGGACGCTGCGGTAATGGTGACGTTACCTGCGTCTGGGACGGGGTCACGGACGATGGTGACGTTAAGGGCATACCATCCCTTCATTCCCCAGTGCCGTGTGTATGTAACAATGTCTCCATTAACTAAGTCCCTCCCGGGATGACCTTGCGGTAGGGGGGATTCTACATCACGTCTGCTGACAAAGACCCCTGGGTAGAGGCCCGGTTCTCTTATGAAGCCCCAGCCCTTCCGGAGCTGGAACTCTGTCACACACCCCTGCCGCCGCGGTTCCCTCAGGGTACCTTTCTCTCTCCGGACACTCTCCTTGTCCGCGATCAGCTCTGCATGTTGCCGCTGTCGATTCCGCTGAGCTTCCCGCTCTTCCTCCTGCTGGCGTTGCTGCTTCTCCTCACGACGCTGCCACTCACATTCCCACTGGGCGGTGTAGGCGACGTCATCCAGGCGCGCCATCTCGTCCCAGTCCACGTCTGGTAACGACGGACAGGACCCCTCCGGTGTCCCTGCCGGGGATCGATCATCTGCTGCGGCCTCCTGGCCGGGCGGGCGTTCCGGAACTGGCGGTACCTCCTCAACCTCCTTCGCCTCCACCGCTTCACCGGTGGGATCAGGATTGGTACTTTCGGGGGCAGCCTCCGGTTGCTCCTTTGCCTTGGGCAGCAGAAGTTTTGGTAACTCCAGACGTAGGGGGTCGTCGAGGGGAGAGAACACCGCGTCCCACAGCCGCCGCTGCTCCAGGGTACGCCGGCGTCTCTCGATCTCTTCAAATCCAGGTTGTGGCAAAATCATCTTTCTTAGTCGTGCATTTTCCTCTTTAACTTCCAGCAATGCTTGCTGCAGGTGCAGGACCACGGATGACTCCGGTGCTGGTGGCAGCTTGGCTGGGGCACGGGGCCTGCCTTCCTCCGCTTCCCTGCTCGGCTGCACACGTCCTGCTTCCATGATGTTCCAGAAGATTCTTTCTTCTTCCTCCAGAGACGTCCGGTCTCTTCCGTGGAGGCGGGGTTTGCGTCTCCTCCTCTTTGCAGGAAAGGTGAAGAGGAGGCGGACCTCCTTTGCTGTAGGGCAGGATCGCATGTTGTAATAGCACTTTGAGAGGGCAGGCATTTTCTTCGCGCCACAGGGGGGTAGACGCCCACGAAGGTACGCCCACCTTCTTCTCCAGCGCCTGAGGGCGCGAATATGGCGACAAAGATGGCGATTTTTGGCGCCAAAAGTGCAAACAGTCCTTTTCACAAAAACAACTCCATAGGCACACAGGGCTCGCAATTCTGCGAGTTTCGCATCCTGTTCGTGACGCCAAAGTTTTTGTGTCGACCACGCACCACAATTGTGGGTTTCCAGGGCAATGGGGTACTCAGAGCCGAGCCCGTAGAAGTCTATGGGATTGTCACAGGTAGCGGTGGCTCGGTCTGTGGCCCTGGCGGTCTGGCGTATGTTGGGGGGAATATTTACAGGGGATAGATTTATATACAGTTCGTGACGCCACCTGTAGTCTCTGGTAATCTGTACCAGCGCTGCTGTAGATCTCTGAGGGGATGGTGAGGCAGCTAGATGTCAGGTCCCCTACAGGTGGGACTCTTCCCTCAGGTCGGCAGTTAAAGCAGGGTTGTGCAGGCATGCAAGTAAATAACTCAGTCTCACACGGTCAGCGTCTTTCCATACCTTTACTTGTAAGATGGTAAGGCAGGTCCCAGGGAGGCTGATCCAAGGAGAATGTATTTCGAGATAGCAGCTGGACAAGTTAGGGGCCTCCTTTACTTTCACAACGATGAGTACAACCAGCATGAAGCGTAGTTCCCTCTATAACTCCAGCTATTCCATAGCTGTACTGCCCAGTCAGTTTTGTGGTCGGAGCCTTCCTGTGAGAGAGCTGAATTCCTATCTTGTCGTGCACTGACTCAAAGTCTTCACTCCCCCTGACCCCAGTTACGTACTGACTATTCGGGGCTGCTTGCCGCGACCTAAGGTCCGGTAAGTCTCTGGTTTTCTTACCACTATGCTTGAAGCTAATAGTGATCCTTCGGTCCCCAGTGACCGGTTACAATGTGCAGGACTTCTCCAATCCAAAAGCACTTTTCAAATATTCCTTTCCACTGTGCCTTTCGCCTTGTCCGCGCTTGTAGCATAAACACTCACACTTGCAAAAAGTCATATAATCACTCCCTTCTTCTCTTCCTTTAGAGTTAGTTACCAGACTCTCAGTTATCCACTAGGCAGGAGCACGTCTCTGAACCTTTCACTGTCCTTGGAACAGGTGACTGAAGTATTTCTGTACTAAACTCTTCTTTCTTTGTCAATGTCTTCAAGTGAGGTACAGCTCTGACCAGGCTGAGGTGATCTATATCTCGCCCTTACTGGCCTCCACTTGCTGAACTGCTGCAGAACCAGGCTGGACTGCTTCCTCCCTCCAGGTCCCAGCTAGACTACACACGTCTGCTCTGTCCGAAGACAGGAAACTGACTACTCTAATCACTCAACAAATACACACCGACCACTCCCTCACAAGTGACTACACTACCCTAAGGGTGTGTCTAGTGTATGTTGAGTGAATGGGTATTGAGCATTAAACTGCTATCTCTCCACACATTCTCCAGGGTACTGCGTGTGCCTTCACACCAGGGCTACAAACTACGTGTCACTTCCTCTTATACCCCTGATGGGTGTGTCTGAAAGTGTGAGTGACGTGAATGGATATCAAGCTTTTGCGGTTACCTTCCTGTGCATTTTCCTGGATTATGTGTGCCTGACATAGCTGGGCCACACATATACACACTGTAGTGATAGTAAAACTTCACTATACCTTTGTTTGTGGTAAAAGGACCTGTGATGATGTCACAGAGCACATGACAGGTCATGTGCTCTGTGTTAGACTGAATGTCTCGTGTATATAAATGAGCCTGCTGCTGACCACAGGTGTGAGTGGCTGGAGGTGTGGTAACCTCCAGTGTGTGTGTTCTGAGGAGACTACTCTGCTAGAGTACCAGGACTGTATATATGCCGTTTTTTGTTACTTTGTGCCAGGGAAGGCTGTTTTGTTTTTCTGTTGTAAGCAAGTTTATGAAGTTGAATAAACTTGCTTGAAGAATCAAGTGAAGTCGCCCTCCTGCTTACCTCCGGTCGCACTCAAGCGAGCCCTAATCCTTACAATTGGTGGAGACGTGCGAGCAGCGGTCCCAGCAGAGAAGTGGGTGCTGCATGTCGTGGGTAAAGGCCATAGCAACCCAGCCAGCATTGCAGGAGAAAATGGAGGACCTGTTGAAGCACCTGGTTCAGGCACAAGTACAGCAGCAAGAGGCCAACAGGTTGTTCTTGCAACAGATGCAGCGGAGCCAGCAGGAGCACCAACAGCAGATGCAGCAGAGCCAGCAGGAACAGATGCAGCAGATGCAGCAGGAGCACCAGCAGCAGATGCAGCAGAGCCAGCAGGAGCATCGGCAGCAGATGCAGCTTTTGACAACCGCCATCCAGGGCAGGACGAGCGCCCCAACCCCAGGTTTGGCTAATGACAACCACGTCAGAAAGGCGGTAAGACGCACATTACAAAAAATGACCCCCGGGGATGATGTGGAAGCCTTCCTGTCTGTATTTGAGAGGGTTGCTGAGAGGGAAAGACTTCCCCCAGAGCAGTGGGCAGAGATATTGGCCCCATACCTGACAGGTGAACCCCAGAAGGCTATTACGATTTGACTGTGCAGGACGCTCAGGAATATCCTAAGCTAAAAGTTGAGATCCTCGCACGTATGGGGGTAACAATGACTATCAGGGCACAGAGGGTGCACCGCTGGGCTTATCACTGGGACAAACCACCTCGCTCCCAAATGTTTGACTTACTGCACCTGGTCCAGAAATGGCTACAGCCAGAGTCCGCTACGCCGGCACAGATGGTAGAAAGAGTTGTCATGGATCGGTTTGTGCACTCCCTGCCTAAGCCCCTACAGACTTGGGTTGCCCAGGGTGATCCCCGGAATGCTGATGAACTGGTCGGACTGGTTGAGAGGTACCAGGGAATGGAAGGTGCCTTGGGGAAGCAGCCTATTCCGTACTGGCGGCCCCAACAGGGAGCAGAGTCCCAAAAAGGGGTGGGGAGCCCAAGGTCAAAATGGCGGGGGAGGTGGTGCCCAAAGTCACTGCGGGTGATATTATTTGTTGGAGGTGCCGCGAGCCAGGACATATAGCTGCTCGGTGTCCGCAGACCACTGAGCAGATGGACTGCAGCATAGGACACCGTATTTCATGGTATGCATATCCAGCCTGCAGTGGAAACCCGTTTCCCAATCAGGGTCCTCAAGTATGTCCCGTGAAGGTGAACGGTGAAGCAGTAACGGCGCTGCTAGACTCTGGGAGCTTAGTGACCCTGATTAGGGCCACTTTTCCTCTCAACATACTACCAGGGAAAAAGGTTGGTGTTCAATGCATACATGGTGATGTAAAGGACTACCCTATGGCCAGAGTGGACATTGAAACGACGCATGGCACTCAGTCCCATGAAGTCGGCGTCGTTCGGGACTTGGTGCGTCCTATAATTATAGGCCGAGATTTCTGTCTGTTTTGGGATCTGTGGAGAAAGGGTTCTGAGGTCCCTAGCGAGAATGGGGAACCAGTAAACCCTAACAAACTACTGCCACGCTCAGAAGGGGCGGAGTCTTAATTTGAGCCAATAAGGAGAAAAGAGGTGGCGGCGGATGAGCCGAGGAACTGTTGCCGGGTTCAGGGTTTGAACAGTGTATGTTGCGAATGGTGTACTGACTTTACATCTGACCGGGGGCACTGAACTGTTCTCTGATAGTGAATGGAGAGTGTGTGAGTGGACTTCTAGACTCAGGAAGCCAGGGGACTCTGCTGAGCGACACACTCCCTGTCTATCTGATTCCCGGAAGGAAGATGGAAGTCCCTTGTGTTCATGGGGTCACTAGGGAGTATCAGGTAACCAGGGTAATCGTTGAGACGGACACTATTATTTCTACCCAGGATGTCCCTGTAGTCTCAGACTTACCATATCCTATAATAATAGGCCAGGATTGTAAACGGTTTTGGGAAGTGTGGGACGAAGCACTGGCTAATTGTTCAGAAGGGAACCAGAATGACCCTAAGAGAGGCCCACCTCTGCAGGAGGCTGTAGTGGTTACTGATAGTGTGGTGGGTAAAACAGAGGTAGCCACCCCTAAAGTCAAAGATACCCAGTGCCTGGTAGCCGTAAAAAAGGGTGGCTCAGACCAAAGTGAGGACTTTGGGGTGACCAAATATAGGTCCGCAGAAAACTGGGTAGCCCCAGGAATAGGGGCCGACCCTGGTTAAGTGGGGACTTGCCGTTCCAAGACGACAGGGGGAGTGGGAAAGACTCCTATGCAGACTGTAACTTAACCGCAAGTGAAAGCGAGTGCAGCAACAGTGGAATTGAGTATAAGTGGCAGATCTTCTCCTCCCCGCAGGGGCTGCGGAAAGGCCAGACAGCCTATACGCTCTAAGAAGAGAAATAAAGGGGAAATGATGGTGCCACATGTACGAGACAAAAGAGAGCAAGACGATGAGATAGAGCTGCTTAAAGAGACAGTCATGCGAGAAAGGATACGGAGACAAGGGATTGAGCAACGAGTGAAGGACCTGGAGAAAGAAGTCTTTAAAGTCCAAGGTCAACTATCAGCATGCCAGACGGCAAACCAAGTCCTTGTGAAAGATATGGAGATGCTCGGAGAGACCCAGGAGAAGCATCAGCAGGAACTTCTACGGAGAGAAGATGAGCACCGCTGCTGGGCAGAGGAACAAGAGAAAATTCTCCGAAAATTCCAGATAGAGAAGGAAGCTAACGCTCAGCTCAGGAAATCCACGACAGACCAGGAAATCGAACGGTTGCGCTCTCCCGGTCCGAGCGTACGGGAGGAGAGTGAACTGAAGAGGATGACTAAAGAAGGGGCCTCGACGGCAGAAGAAAGCCAGCAAGGGAGCCGCTACCCAGATGGCCACACCCGAAAAGTCACGGTGAAGCGGGAGGCGGACATAAGAGATATGCCACTACAATACCTCCACGAGAAGCAGAGACGTCGGGAGCCAACAAGAAAACCTCCAAGCCGGAGGGGGTTGGTGGAAAGCCTTGGGAAGATCCAGAGGCTCTTGGAAGTATGCCAAGAAAGAATAGAGCAGATAAAACTTGAGAGGGAGCAGACCAACAGACAGCTGCAGAAGTTGAGGGGAAAAAGGCAGTCACCTTCAACCCACAGTATAGAGAGGCGCAGAGGTTCGTTTCAGAGTGAAAATCATCAAAGTGAATCTAAGACAGGACCTAGATGGCCTGAAATGAGAGGTAGAGGCAGTGACACCTCAATTAGCTCAGGACTCAGTGACCTAAGCCAAACTGTGACGGACCGGTTAATTGTGGAGACGACTGAAAGGAGTTTCTAGTCGGTGAATGAAATGTGCCAAGCCCACGGCTTTAGGCAGAGGGGGGAGGTATGTAGTGATAGTAAAACTTCACTATACCTTTGTTTGTGGTAAAAGGACCTGTGATGATGTCACAGAGCACATGACAGGTCATGTGCTCTGTGTTAGACTGAATGTCTCGTGTATATAAATGAGCCTGCTGCTGACCACAGGTGTGAGTGGCTGGAGGTGTGGTAACCTCCAGTGTGTGTGCTCTGAGGAGACTACTCTGCTAGAGTACCAGGACTGTATATATGCCGTTTTTTGTTACTTTGTGCCAGGGAAGGCTGTTTTGTTTTTCTGTTGTAAGCAAGTTTATGAAGTTGAATAAACTTGCTTGAAGAATCAAGTGAAGTCGCCCTCCTGCTTACCTCCGGTCGCACTCAAGCGAGCCCTAATCCTTACAACACATATATACGAGAAAATCATATATCTGATATAGTCCTACTAAGATTATATAAACGGAACAATTTTATCAAAAATTATAATGTTCACATTTACCAGAGGGGTAAGAAAAGAAAAATTATGAAAATCTGCTTACCCAGTATCTGCTTAAAAATGTCTCATGTAAATAAATTTTTCTGAAACAACATAAAGTGTACCGCTAAATGTGACTACCCATAAGGGAACTTTAACGTGTACTAAAGAATAGAAATAGTAGGTAACTCTTACCATAAAGAAAAAATGGCAACAGGAAAAACAGAATAAAGCGCTTCTCTAGAAATAATCAGCGTTAATTTAAAGGCGCTGTTCCTGCACAAGGTAGAAAAATATATCAGAAGGATAACGCTAATAGTCAAAATTTCAAGGGATAATGAAATATCCAAAGTACTCTTACCGGAACCAGATCTCTCATGGGATAATTATAACGCTGATCCCACTCGGAAAACAGAAATTGTTTCAGTCTCACGGCTTTAAGGTATATAAACAGTGCTGTACCTGTATATAATAATAGTTTCCTCAGAATCACGCAATTTTAGCCAAGCCATGCGGACCTCTATAGCGCCCCAGTGGTTCTTACCATAGCCGGACCTCTTGTAAGGCAAATCGAGAGGAGTAGCGCTAAAGTAGTGACGGCATATATGCCAGTGTAATGCGCTCTGAACGCTATGCCCCATGCGTGTCTTAATATGGCGGTGGACGCCGGAAGTGAAGTAATGTCCACTCTCTATGACGAATGCAGGACACTTCAGAGGCGCATGGTAATGACGTAGGCGGCAACGAAGGTGCAAGGGTGATAAACAGCACGCCGGCGTGTCGTGTTCCGTGGAGTGTACGATCATGTGACAGATAAAGTCATGTGATGGAATGGTGATTCTCGGACGGGTGAAATCAATGGAGCCGGTGAAGAAGGTGAATATTCAGTGAGAGGCAAATTACGCGGTCACCTACAGAAAGAAAAAAATTAGTGAATCCAACACCAGAAATAAATGACAAAAATTATACATCCCCATATAAGGGGAAAAGTAGAAATAATCGTTTTCTACTTAGCGTAAATTGGTCACGTTATACTCTCTATTTAACCCTTTGGGTTCCATACTATTTAAATAGTGTATCCAAAAAGCTTCTCGGAATTGAAGTTTCTTATTTAAATTCCCTCCCCTCCTGTTAAGACCTACTTGTTCCAAAACCAAAAACCTTAACTGGGCTATGGAGTGGCCCATTTCATTAAAATGAAACGGAACCGGTAAATGAAGTTTTTTACACCTAATACCCGATTTGTGGTGTGAGATACGATCTTTTATGGCTTGGGAAGTCTCCCCCACATAGACTTTCCCACAAGGGCATTTTATGGCATAAATCACTGATCTGGTGTTGCATGTATAGAAACCTCGAATAGGGATATCCCTGCCAGTTAAGGGGTGTGAGATCTTGGAACCCTTAAGTACATTAGTGCACTGAGCACATTGAAGGCAGGGATATGTGCCTTTTTTCTGAGTGCTGAGAAATTGTTGTGTTGGTATTTTGATGTTAGAGCCTACATCAGCTCGTACAATTTTGTTCTTAATGTTACTGGCCCTTCTAAAACAAGGTAAGAAGGGGGCCTGAAATTCAATGACATCAGGAAAACTATCCTTAAGTATGTGCCAATGCTTACGAATCTTGCTATGTAACAGGTACATGAACGGCTGAAAGGTATGGACGAAAGGAATTCTCGGTGTAGAAACCCGTCTATTCTGACTAATAGTACGATTACGAGAACTATTTAATAACCTCAGTGGATAGCCTCTCTGTACAAATTTATTCTCCATTTCGTCCAGACGGTGAGATCGAGTCTCAGTATCAGTAACGATCCTCTTTACCCGTTCGAATTGTGAAGTAGGCACTGAACGTTTAATTGCCTTGGAGTGGCAACTCTGGTAATGTAGAAGGTTATTACGATCGGTCCCCTTTGAGAATAAATCAAGAGAAATATTGCCTGTCTCATCCAATAATACCATTGTATCTAGGAAACTAATTTTCCTTAAATCATAGTTCAGGGTGAACTTCAACTCAGGCCAAACTTGATTCAATTGATCAAAAAAGACGTGTAGACTATCAAGAGGGCCTTTCCAAACGCAAAAGATATCGTCTATATATCGACGCCACAACAAACAATGTCTCTTAAATAAATCGTTAGGGTATACATAATCCCTTTCAAAGAAGGCCATGTAGCAATTGGCATATGGGGGTGCCACATTAGACCCCATCGCTGTTCCTTGTTTTTGAAGATAAAAGGTGTCTTCAAAGATAAAGAAGTTCTTTGTCAGAACTAGTTCTAACATTTCCAAAATGTAAGACATCACACCCAGATCAAAAGAGGATTCCTCTAATAGTCTTCTGACTGCTTCTAAGCCTTTATAATGTTCAATAGATGTGTAAAGACTATTCACATCTAGTGTCACTAAAATAGTATCTGGTGGTAGTTGTCCCATCTCTCGAATGAGATGCAAAAAGGCCCCTGTATCCAACAGAAACGAGGGAGTCTCCTTAATAAGGGGTGTAAGTATCCTCTCCAAAACTATAGATAAAGGTGATAAGATCGAATTAGTCGAAGCCACGATTGGGCGGCCCGGTGGTCTGTCTAATCTCTTATGTATTTTGGGGAGTACGTAAAACACTGGAATCATAGGATCGTCTTTAATCAGATATTCTTTCATTTTAGAATCTATAACCCGAGACTGAACAGCTCTATTAACAATATCAGATATTGATTCCTTAATATGGGCAGATGGATTATGTGGTAAGATTTCATAAACTGCTTGGTTACCTAATTGTATAAATATTTCCTCCATATACATAGAACGATCCATGATCACCGTGGCACCCCCCTATGGATGTTAATAAATACTTGCTAATGGTTAAACATCAATCCTTGAGTGCCAGGTTTTTTGATTTGCATAGCATATATTACATCTAACTGCCCTGGAAAGACACAGCCTCACCTGTAGGAGGCTTATCATCTAGCTGCCCAACACCATCCCTTCCAGAGGACCTGCGCAGCAGCGCTGGTCACCTTGACCAGGTACTACAGGTGGCGTCACGAATAATCATACAAACACTAATTCCCTGTAAATATCCCCTTTTTGGTGAGCGCCCAGGGCCACGGACCGAGTCGTGGCTGCCGTGACATCCCCCATAGAAGTCGACGGGCTCGGTGCCGAGTACCCCACGACCCTGGCGGGCGGCCCAATGGCACTGCTGGAAATCTGATTTCAAAGAAAAGCAAGCATGATATATCTTTCATCTGTGTCACTAAGTTTCTGTGGCCAATCACTTCAATTACAATCCTCAATGATGACCATTTCTTGGCATACTCTATGCTGAGAAATACAGGCAGACACTTATTCATCATGTAATATCATAAAGGAGGCATCTAATTGGCACCAATTGTATTCTGCAGCAGGACAACATCCCCAAACATAAAGTCAATGTCATTAAGAAGAATTATCTTCAGCATAAAGAACATTAAGGAATTATTTAAAAGATGCTATAGCTCTCTCACAGCCCTTATCTCAACATCATTGTGTCTGCCTGGGATTACGTGAAGAGATAGATGGATTTTCAAAACCGACATCCACAAAAGATCTGTGGTTATTTCCATGGGCGTACCCACCGAGGGGCAGGGGGGCAGCTGCCCCCCCCTAGAAGCAGTGGCCTGGTCACCTGTTTTTCCTGCCACCGGCCCTTTAAATCTTCGGGCACGGCGGCTTTACAGGTGCATGCAGTGACCCGGGTGCCCTGTACATAGGGGCAGTAGCGTAGCTACCGGGGGGGTCAGAGCTCGGAGCTACGCTACTGAAACTGCATCGGTGTTCACAGCGCGACGACACAGTTACATTCTGCGGCAGAGCAGGGAGAATCGCTCTCCCTACTCTGCCGCCCGGTCGCTATGGGGCCTGAGCAGGCGTTGGGGGGCCCGGTGTCAGCAGTGGGCCCCCCGCCCGTAATTGGAGGGTCAGCTTTATCGGCATCCAGCCGATACAGCTGACCTCATTGTGAGAGAAGGAGCGAGCTCTCCTTCTCTCCCATAATCCCCCTCTCAGCTTCTGACAGCGGGCGCACTGGCATCACTGCCCAGCGCCCACTGTCAGGAGAAGAGAGGGAGAGCAGTGAGCAGCGCAGGAGCCGCGAGCAAGAGAGATGAGTACAGGATTTATTATTTTTGCAATGGGGGTGCATCACACTACAGAGTGTTATGAATGTGCTAGAGATGGTTTCTGAGCAGAGGCTCCCTCTGGTGGTTACAGACAGTACTGAGCCTTTCAGCGAGGAATGGCAATCTGGGATCGCTGACTGGTCTGATATAAGGGAGGTTCCCTCCCATGATGGTTGCCGGTGATCAATTGTTCTTGTCTCAATTGTGGTTACTGGTTCATTGGAAGTTTGCTGAGTCTTGCCTTCATCTTCTGCTATCAGATAAGATATTTTCTGCTTTTATTTTTGTGCTTGCTTTTTGCATTGTTCCCTGCACTTCTGTGGAGGTCAGCCAGGTCCCCTTCGGAGGGCTTGTGCTCCTCTCAGTTTTTCTGAAGCCACTGTTATTTGTTCATTTGCTTTTTCC
The DNA here is from genome assembly GCA_033576555.1 of Oophaga sylvatica. Classification (NCBI taxonomy): domain Eukaryota; kingdom Metazoa; phylum Chordata; class Amphibia; order Anura; family Dendrobatidae; genus Oophaga; species Oophaga sylvatica. The sequence continues at coordinate 478,517,139 of JARQOD010000004.1, forward strand.
TGTTTTTTCAGTGGCTACGGCTTAGTTTTGTTACACCAGAGATCTGATTTTAGGTGGTAGAGATCGTGTGATTTCAGGTGTTTTTGCAATCAGAAGAGTTGGTATTTTTTAGGGGTTTTTTTTGGATTGCAGTGAGTATCCTTTCCTGTACTTTTCTGTCTAGACAGATTGGGCCCCAGCGTTTGCTCATTCTATTTTCTGTCTGTGTCCGTGCTTCTTCTTGTCTAACCGCCATTACATGTTTGGGGGCTTCCTATTTTCTTTGGGGATCTGCTCCGGGACAGATAGCTTTCATCTTTCTGCCTTTAGGTGTAGTTATCTCTCAGGCTGTGACGAAGCGTCTAGGATCAACGTAGGAACGCTCCACGGCTACCTCTAGTTGTGTGCTTAGTTCAGGGTACTGCAGTCCAATAGGTTCCAGCCTCTCTGGTGTATTGCCGTTTTTGCTTATTCTCCTCAGTTACCATAACACAACAGTATCACCGGCCCAAACTGAAAACTATATGGTACTCACAGAAGGGAAAAATAGTGTGGAAAGAAAAAAAAAAAAATTGTCAGAGTTGTTAGAGATTTTTTTTTCTGTTTGTTGCATTTTTTCCCTCTTTTTCTCTGGGTGCTGAGGAGGATTTTTTTTTCTCTCTCTCAATGGAGTTTGCACAGTTGTCTGGCCGTGTGGATCAGATTGCCACTGAGGTTCGGAGTATTGCTACCTATCTTTCTGGGTTGCCGGTTGTGGAACCTAGGATTCCCATGCCAGATTTGTTTTTGGGGGATCGGGCTAAATTTCTGAATTTCAAAAATAACTGTAAGTTGTTTTTTGCCTTAAAGCCTAAGTCCTCAGGGAACGCAGCACAGCAGGTTCAAATTGTCATCTCTCTCCTGCGTGGCGACCCTCAGAATTTGGCTTTTTCCCTGACACCTGGGGATCCTGTTTTGAATGATATTGATGCATGTTTTCTGGCTCTGGGGTTATTGTACGATGAACCTAATGTCACTGATCAAGCTGAAAAAACCTTGTTGGCATTAAATCAGGGTCTTGAAGACGGTGAGCTGTACTGTCAGAAATTCCGAAAGTGGGCAGTCCTGACCAAATGGAATGATGATGCTTTGGCAGCCCTTTTTCGGAAGGGGCTGTCAGAGAATGTAAAGGATGTTATGGTGGGATTCCCTGCTCCCTCTGGTCTCAATGATTCTATGTCATTGGCTATTCAAATTGACAGACGTTTGCGTGAGCGCAGAGGTATGCGTGAGATAGTGTTGCCTTGTGAGCCAGCTTCTAAGCCCATGCAGTGTGATAGAGTGACTTCTGGGTCACAGCGTCATGAGTTTCAAAAGCGTAATGGGTTGTGTTTCTACTGTGGTGATGCCTCTCATGCTATTTCAGTCTGCCCTAAGCGGGGAAGACGTTTTGCACGCTCAGTTGTCTTGGGTAGTGTTCAGACTAAATTTCTGTTGACTGTTACCCTGATTTGCTCCCTGTCCACATTTTCTGCTCAGGCTTTTGTTGATTCAGGAGCAGCTATTAACCTGATGGATTTTGACTTTGCCAAACGATGTGTGTTTCCCATGATACCCCTGTGGAAGTTTATTCCCCTACTGGGCATTGATTCTACCCCTTTGGCGGAGAATAAACCCCAGTTTTCTACTCAGGTGATAATCAGGGTTGAACCAGATCATCAGGAGAGTTGCAAATTTCTGGTGCTGTATAATCTGCATGACATTATTGTACTAGGTTTCCCTTGGTTACAGTCTCATAATCCTGTTTTGGATTGGAAATCTGTGTCTGTGACCAGTTGGGGCTGCTAATGTGTTAATGCCGACACTCCTGTTTTTTCTGCCTCTCCAAAGTCTCAGGATGTTCCTGACTTTTTGACTGATTTTTCGGATGTATTTAGTGAAAGTAAATCTGCATCCTTGCCTTCTCACAGGAGCTATGATTGCGCTATTGAATATCCTAGGCTTAAACTTTGGAGATGTAACCCTCATAGGGATATTTCTTGAGGACAACCAAACCAAGTCCCCCACTTTAAACCGAGGACCATCAGTCCTATGCCGGTTGGCAAACCGTTGGGCCTTCTCCTGAGAGAGAGACAACCTCTCCACTACCTGGTCCCAAATCTGCTGCATTCGCTCTACAAGAAAGTCAACACCTGGACAGACAGAAGCCTCCGCCTGTCCAGAAGAAAATCGAGGGTGAAACCCAAAATTGCAGAAAAATTGAGACATCAAGGTGGCAGAGCTAGATCTATTATTAGGAGCAAACTCAGCCAAAGGCAAAAAAGAGACCCAGTCATCTTGATCAGCAGACACAAAACATCTCAAATAAGTCTCCAAGGTCTGGTTTGTTCTCTCGGTTTGTCCATTGGTCTGAGGATGAAAAGCAAAGGAGAAAGATAATTGAACACCAAGATTAGAACAAAATGTCCTCCAAAATCTGGAAACAAACTGGACTCCTCTGTCAGACACAATGTTCTCCGGAATGCCATGTAACCGAACCACGTGCTGAAGGAACAAAGGCACCAATTCGGAGGAGGAAGGTAACTTAATGGCACAAGATGTATCATCTTGGAAAACCTATCACAGATTACCCAGATAACGGTCATTCTCTGATAAACAGGGAGGTCGGAAATAAAATCCATAGAGATATGGGTCCATGGCCTCTTGGGCACAGGTAATGGCATTAACAAACCACTAGCGCGAGAGCAAGGCTTGGAGCGAGAGCAAGTCCCACAGGACTGCACAAATTCCCTGACGTCATGAGACAAAGTAGGCCACCAAAAGGACCGACTCACCAAGTCTCTGGTACCAAAAATCCCGGGACGACCAGCCAACTTGGAACAATGAATCTCAGACATCACACTCTTCTTCCACTGGTCTGGGACAAACAATTTCCCAATAGGGCAGCGCTCAGGTTTATCCTCCTGACACCCTTCCAGAGCCAGTCTCAAATTGGGCGAGATGGCGGAAAGAACTACTCTCTCTTTCAAAATAACAGTAGGATCAGATAACTCAGGAGAGTCCGCAAAGAAACTCCTCGAGAGGGCATCCGCCTTAGCATTCTTAGTGCCAGGAAGAAAAGAAACCACAAAATTAAAACGTGTGAAAAACAAGGCCCACCTGGCCTGTCTAGGATTAAGTCGCTTGGCTGATTCGAGATAAACCAGGTTCTTATGGTCCGTGAGGACCACCACCTGATGTTTGGCTCCCTCCAGCCAATGTCTCCACTCTTCAAAGGCCCACTTCATGGCCAATAACTCCCGATTACCCACGTCATAATTACGTTCAGTTGAAGAAAATTTTCGAGAGAAAAAGGCACAAGGGTTACTTTTAGAGGTCTCTGGTTCTTTTTGGGACAAAACGGCACCTGCCCCAATTTCAGAGGCATCAACCTCCACCTGAAATGGCAGAGAAACATCAGGCTGCCGTAGAACAGGAGCAGAAGTGAATCTCTGCTTAAGTTCCTGAAATGCAGAGACTGCCTCAGGAGGCCAATTCACCACATCAGAACCCTTTCTGGTCAAATCAGTTAATGGTTTAACAATAACCGAGAAATTACCAATAAATTTACAATAAAAATTGGCAAAACCCAAAAATCTCTGAAGAGCCTTTAATGAAGTAGGTTGGACCCAATCACAGATGGCCTGAACCTTGACCGGGTCCATTTCAATAACAGATGGGGACAAAATGAATCCCAGAAATGAGATCCTCTGTACGCCAAAAAGACACTTTGATCCCTTCACATACAGAGCATTCTCTCTCAAAATCTGGAATACAGTTCGAACATGTTTCACATGAGAGTCCCAGTCATTAGAAAAAATCAAGATATCATCCAAATAAACAATCAGAAATTTGTCCACAAAATCCCTGAAAATGTCATTCATGAAGGACTGGAAGACGGAAGGAGCATTAGTGAGCCCAAAGGGCATCACTAGGTACTCAGAATGCCCTTCAGGGGTATTGAATGCCGTCCTCCATTCATCCCCGTGCTTAATGCGAATAAGGTTATACGCCCCCCTGAGGTCAAGCTTGGTAAACCAAGTAGCGTTTTTCACCCTGGAAAACAGGTCAGAAATCAAGGGTAACGGGTATTGATATTTCACAGTAATATTGTTCAAGAGACGATAATCAATACACGGCCTTAATGAACCATCCTTTTTGGCCACAAAGAAAAAACCGGCACCTAAGGGTGAAGAGGATGGTCTGATATAACCCTTCTCCAATGATTCCTTGATATAAGACCGCATAGCGTCATGTTCAGGTACAGACAAGTTAAAAAGGCGACCTTTAGGGAATTTACTACCCGGCACTAATTCAATAGCGCAGTCATAGCTCCTATGGGGAGGCAAGGATGCAGATTTACTTTCGCTAAACACATCAGAAAAATCAATCAAAAAGTCAGGAACATCCTGAGCCTGGGGGGAGGCAGAAAAAACAGGAGTGTTGGTATTAACACATTGGCAACCCCAACTGGTTACAGACACAGATTTCCAATCCAAAACAGGATTATGAGACTGTAACCAAGGAAACCCAGCACGATAATGTCATGCAGATTATACAGAACCAAAAATTTGCAGCACTCCTGGTGATCAGGTTCAACCCTCATTATCACCTGAGTAGAAAACTGGGGTTTATTCTCAGCCAAAGGGGTAGAATCGATCCCCAGTAGGGGAATAGACTTCTGTAGGGGTATCAAGGGAAACCCACAACGTTTAGCAAAATCATAATCCATCAGGTTAATAGCTGCTCCAGAATCAACGAAAGCCTGAGCAGAAAATGAGGACAGAGAGCATATCACAGTGACAGTTAATAAAAACTTAGTCTGAACACTACCCAAGACAACTGAGCGTGCAAAACGTCTTCCCCGCTTAGGGCAGACTGAAATAGCATAAGAGGCATCACCACAGTAGAAACATAACCCATTGCGCTTTCGAAACTCATGACGCTGTGCCCCAGACACCACTCTATCACACTGCATGGATTCAGAAGCTGGTTCACAAGGCAACACCATTCCACGCATACTTCTCCGCTCACGCAAACGTCTGTCAATTTGAATCGCTAATGACATAGAATCATTGAGACCAGAGGGGACAGGGAATCCCACCATAACATCCTTTACATTATCTGACAGACCCTTCCGGAAAAGGGCTGCCAAAGCGTCGTCATTCCATTTGGTCAGGACTGCCCACCTACGGAATCTCTGACAGTATAACTCAGCGTCATAAAGCCCCTGATTTAATGCCAACAAGGCTTTTTCAGCTTGATCAGTGACATTAGGCTCATCGTACAATAACCCCAAAGCCTGAAAAAATGCATCAACATCACTCAAAACAGGATCCCCAGGTGTCAGGGAAAAAGCCCAATCCTGAGGATCGCCGCGCAGGAGAGAGATGATAATTTGAACCTGCTGTGCTGCGTTCCCTGAGGACTTAGATTTTAAGGCAAAAAACAATTTACAATTATTTTTGAAATTCTGAAACTTAGCTCGATCCCCTAAAAAACAAATCTGGCATGGGAATCCTAGGTTCCACAACAGGCAACCTAGCAAGATAGGTAGCAATACTCTGAACCTCAATGGCAAGCTGATCCACACGGCCAGACAACTGTGCAAACTCCATTGAGAGAAAAGATCCTCCCCAGCACCCAGAGATACAGAGGGAAAAAAATGCAACAAACAGAAAAATATCTCTGACAACTCTGACAACCTTTTTTTTTTTTTTTACAATATTTTTCCCTTCTGTGAGTACCATATAATTTTCAGTTTGGGCCGGTGATACTGTTATGATTTGGTAGCTGAGGAGTGCAGGTAAAAAAGACAATACACCAGAGCAGTTGGAATCTATGAGATTGCAGTACCCTGACTAACCACCACAACTAGAGGTAGCCGTGGAGCGTTCCTACGTTGGTCCTAGACGCCTCGTCACAGCCTGAGAAACTAAGTACACCTAAAGATAGAAATAGGAAAGCTATCTGCCCCGGAGCATAACCCCAAAGATAATAGAAAGCCCCCAAACATGTAATGGCGGTTAGACAAGATGAAATACTGACACAGAAAGAAAATAGTATGAGCAAACGCTGGGGCCCAAACTAACTAAATAGAAAAGGATAGGAAGGGTACTTACTGCAATCCCAGAAAACCCTGAAAAGCACCAACTCTACTAATTTCAAAAACACCTGAGATCACACGACCTCTACCACCTAAATTAGTTCTCTGGTGTAACAAAATCAAAACAGCAGCCACTGAAAAAACTGGAAAAAGCAAAAGTACAAACATCAGTGGCTGAACTAAACTGAGAGGGCAAAAGCCCCCGGAAGGGACCCTCAAGGCCCCCACAGAAGTGCAGGACAAAATGCAAAAATATAGCACAAAAACAAAAAGAAGAAAATGTCTTATCTGTTAGCAGGAGATGCAGACACGACAAAGCAGGCTACAAGGGAAACTGGAATCAAGGATTCAGACCAGAACAATTGATCACCGGCAACCCTGATGGGAAGGTGACTCCCTTATATAAGACCAGTCAGTAACACCTGATTCCCAGTCCTCACAATCTTCACTGGACAGACCAGCACCGCTTGTAACCACCAGAGGAAGCCTCTGCTCAGAACTCATCTCAAACCCATTCACAACAGAGGTTCCCTCCCATGATGGTTGCCGGTGATCAATTGTTCTTGTCTCAATTGTGGTTCCTGGTTCATTTGGAAGTTTGCTGAGTCTTGCCTGCATCTTTTGCCATCAGATAAGATATTTTCTGCTTTTATTTTTGTGCTTGCTTTTTGCATTGTTCCCTGCACTTTTGTGGAGGTCAGCCAGGTCCCCTTCGGGGGCTTGTGCTCCTCTCAGTTTTTCTGAAGCCACTGTTATTTGTTCATTTGCTTTTTCCTGTTTTTACAGTGGCTGCGGCTTAGTTTTGTTACACCAGAGATCTGATTTTAGGTGGTAGAGATCGTGTGATCTCAGGTGTTTTTGCAATCAGAAGAGTTGGTATTTTTTAGGGGTTTTTTTGGATTGCAGTGAGAATCCTTTCCTGTACTTTTCTGTCTAGACAGATTGAGCCCCAGCGTTTGCTCATTCTATTTTCTGTCTGTGTCCGTGCTTCTTTTTGTCTAACCGCCATTACATGTTTGGGGCTTCCTATTTTCTTTGGGGATCTGCTCCGGAGCAGATAGCTTTCATCTTTCTGCCTTTAGGTGTAGTTATCTCTCAGGCTGTGACGAGACGTCTAGGATCAACGTAGGAACGCTCCATGGCTACCTCTAGTTGTGTGGTTAGTTCAGGGTACTGCAATCCAATAGGTTCCAGCCTCTCTGGTGTATTGCCATTTTTGCTTATTCTCCTCAGTTACCATAACACAACAACAGAGGCTCCATATGGGGGTGCATTATACTACAGAGGCTCCATATGAGGGTGCATTATATTACAGAGTCTGTATATGGGGGTGCATTATATTACAGAGGCTGCCTATGGGGGTGTATTATGTTACAGAGGCTCCATATGGGGGTGAATTATATTACAGAGGCTCCATATGGGGGTACATTATACTACAGAGGCTCCATATGGGGGTGCATTATATTACAGAGGCTGTATATGGGGGTGCATTATATTACAGAGGCTGTATATGGGGTGCATTATATTACAGAGGCTGTATATGGGGGTGCATTATATTACAGAGGCTCCATATGGGGGTGCATTATACTACAGAGGCTCCATATGGGGGTGCATTATACTACAGAGGCTCCATATGGGGGTGCATTATATTACAGAGGCTGTATATGGGGTGCATTATATTACAGAGGCTCCATATGGGGTCCATTATACTACAGAGGCTTCATATGGGGGTGCATTATACTACAGAGGCTCCATATGGGGGTGCATTATACTATAGAGGCTGCCTATGGGGGGCTGCATTATAATACACAGGCTGTCTATGGGGGGCTGCATTATAATACAAAGGCTGTCTATGGGGGTGCATTATAATACAAAGGCTGTCTATGGGGGTGCATTATAATACAAAGGCTGCCTATGGGAGTGCATTATACTACAGAGGATGCTTATGGGGGGCTGCATTAAAATACACAGGCTGTCTATGGGGGGGCTGCATTATAATACAGAGGCTGCCTATGGGGGGCTGCATTATAATACAGAGGCTGTCTATGGGGAGCTGCATCATAATACAAAGGCTGCCTCTGGGGCTGCATTATAATACAAAGGCTACCTATGGGGGTCCGTATATATACAGAGGCTGCCTATGGGAATGCATTATAATACAAAAGCTGCCTATGGGGGTTCATTATAATACAAAGGCTGCTTATGGGGGGCTGCATTATAATATAGATGCTGCCTATGGGGGTGAATTATAATATAGAAGCTGCCTATGGGAGTGCATTATAATACAGAGGCTGCCTATGGGGTGCATTTTAATACAGAGGCTGCCTATGGGAGTGCATTATAATATAGAAGCTGCCTATGGGAGAGCATTATAATATAGAGGCTGCCTATGGGGGTGCATTATAATATAGAGGGTGCCTTTGGGAGTGCATTATAATATGGAGGCTGCCTACGGGGGTGCATTATAATATAGAGGCTGTCTATGGGGGTGCATTATAATATAAAGGCTACCTATGGGGGTGCATTATAATACAGAAGCTGCCTATGGGGGTGCATTATGCTATATTGATGCTATCTAGGGGCCATCATACAGAGTTGGAGCCATTAAATAGTTTGGGGATATTAAGGGGTCAGTATATATCCAGTGAGGGGCATTATATGGTGCATAGGGGAGCTGTACAAGGAGGAGACTTGGGACATTATTAAATGTAAAGTGGGCACTTATTGTTATAGGGGAACTCGGGTTACTGTGACTGTCAAAGGGGCACATGGGGCATTATTACTTTCTACAGGACAAAATCTGGGCACTGTTTTCTAGGGCCCATGCACCTGGCATTACTATATTATAGAGGGTGCTTTAGAATTTAGAGGCCACACAGAACCACACAATAGGTGCAGTAATAGGGACACATATGGCAGCAGCGGCTCAGTATTGGGGTATCAGGTGCAGTAATAGGGACACATACGGCAGCAGCGGCTCAGTATTGGGGTATCAGGTGCAGTAATAGGGACACATATGGCAGCAGTGGCTCAGTATTGGGATATCAGGTGCAGTAATAGGGACACATACGGCAGCAGCGGCTCAGTATTGGGGTATCAGGTGCAGTAATAGGGACACATATGGCAGCAGCGGCTCAGTATTGGGGTATCAGGTGCAGTAATAGGGACACATGGCAGCAGCGGCTCAGTATTGGGGTATCATTTGCAGTAATAGGGACACATACGGCAGCAGCGGCTCAGTATTGGGGTATCAGCAGGATGAGGAGTTTGTACAGGTTGAGAATAGTCCAATTGGTGACTGTGACAGTGCTGAAAATATGAGAAGTGAAACGTGTCTGTGTTGTTTTCTCTGTAGTCGAGTCCTGGCTGGAGAAGTCGTTATGTCGGTCTGGGGCCAGATGGAAAAGACATGAAAAGTGAACGATTCTATCAGAAAGAACGTCAGCGGTAAGTCATTATCTGTAACTCTGCTGTAATCTATTATATGTTCTGTTGGACTGGTATTATTTACCACTGACCATATGGCGGTGAATCGGTGATATCAATAATGGTCTTCTTATTCTTAATTTTTAGCAACAGTGCTGTCATTTGCTGAGGTTCTCTGGTTAGGGGCCCACTCTGAAGTTTCGCCCCCCCAAACCAAAACCCTAGCTACGCCTCTGCATAGGGGATTAATAAGAATGCCTGACGTTGAATGTCAGGACTTTCTTTGCAGGCAGAGAGAGAGAGCGCTCTGCTCTCCCCGTCTCCCGCCCCTGGCTGCAGCACGCCGGTTGAACCTGAACGTATCAGGTCAATGACTTTCTCTCAACTCAGGCATCCGGAGGAGCGTAGAGTGTCAGGAGTCAGGACAGGTGCTGAGCTGGGGCCTTGGGCTGGCTGATGTATACAGGGTCTGGGGCTGGCTGATGTTTACAGGGGCTGGGGGCTGACTGATGTATACAGGGGCTGGCTGATGTATACAGGGGCTGGGGCTGGCTGGGCTGATGTGTATACATGGGCTGGGGCTGGCTGGGCTGATATGTATGCTGGGGCTGGCTGGGCTGATATGTATGCTGGTGCTGGCTGGGCTGATGTGTATACAGGGGCTGGGGCTGGCTGTGGCTCATGTATACAGGGGCTGGGGGCTGGCTGTGGCTGATGTATACAGGGGCTGGGGGCTGGCTTATGTATACAGAGGCCTCTGGCTGGCTGGGCTGATGTGTATACAGGGCTGGGGCTGGCTGGGCTGATATATATACAGGTGGTGCTGGGCTCAGTGGGCTGGACCTGGTGATGATATATACAGGTGGTGCTGGGCTCAGTGGGCTGGTGATGATATATACAGGTGGTGCTGGGCTCAGTGGGCTGGTGATGATAAATACAGGTGGTGCTGGGCTCGGGCTGGTGATGCTGTATATACAGGTGCTGGGCTTAGTGGGCTGGTGATGATATATATACAGGTATGGAGCAGTTTCATTCATCTTTTTCGTTCTAAAATTTTACAACCTGAACGACCATGGCTTGCCCCCCCCCCCAGTTTTGATCCTGGGTATGCCCATGGTTATCTCTCTGAGATGTTTGGAGCAGCCTCCATGCTAAGTACCTTCAAAAAATGTGTGGAAGTGAACCTAGGAGAATTGATGCTTTGTTGTTGTTTTGAAGGCAAAGGATGGTCACACCGAATATTGAGTTGACTTAGATTTCTATTTTGTTCATTCGCCTTCCATTTTGTTAACTGATAAAAATGTACTATTAACATTTCTATTTTTGAAAGCAATCTTTAACACTTTTTTCCACACCTAAAACTTTTACACAGTACTGTACATCCTATTCTTATTTTGCTCTTCTGCATATTCCCACCTCAGGCTGCTTTTTGCACACATAAATTTAGATCTCTGCATATATTTCCATTCTAATCAAGATTTACAGTTGTTTGGTCCTTATTTTTCACAGATCAATTTTATTAGCATTTAGTCATGTAACATATACTTTCACATTAGATCTATTTTGACATATTTTAAAGGTTTTCGGTTTCGGGATCTTTCTCTATCAGTGCACCCATCTAGTGACTAGTACTGTACATATATAGATGCTGCTCCTTACAGAATGATGCAAGTGTGAACAGGTGTAAGCTGCTGTCACTGCATTGTACACAAACCAAAAGGTGCAGCAACACACAGTGAGCCAAGATATGTGCAAACATTGAATATGTGAAATGCAAACTGCATTCATTTTGTATAGAACATACTAATAAAATTAAGGCAGATAATGGCAAATTTTTCCAGTTTGAGTGCCGTCTAGCCATGACAAGTCGACCTTTCATTACAACTAAGATTTAAAAGTTAATGGGCAAGCGAGATTCATTGTGCTTGCAGTTACATGGCACATGGTGGGTGATCAAATTCTGTTGAATTTCCTTGTGCTCTTTATTCTCTTATTTTCAGATCTCCTCAAAAAAATAAAGAGCAAATTATGTTTCTATATTTTGATGCATTGTACTACCCAAAGAAAAAGAACTAGATGTACAAACCAATGTCATGTCAATCATGCATTGTATTTAGGAGCATTTGAACCATTTGTAACAAAACTCTTAGGTATAAATGTTCATATCTTTATTATTGAACTCCAAATAAAATTCTGTGTACTCTGAAGTCAACAAATAAAGATTTTATCTTTTTTTTCAATAAGAAAAATCACAGGATATTCCAGATAAAGTAAAGTTTTGCTCTTTAAGATGTATTTTTCACAAAAACTTCTGTTGCATTGTGCTATAAAAGGTTATAAACAGATGGTTCTAAAATCTAATAATCAAGACCTCCAAATATTTTATGCCATATTTACTACATTTTATTTGTAAGAGGGAACCCATAGAGCTCTCTGTCCCCCTAACATCATGGTCAAGGTGTACATTTTACCTCTGTACCATTTGGTATGCTAACATCCTGATAAAAACCATTTCAACTGATAATACACAGTATATACCGTATATATTCGTGTATAAGCTGAGTTTTTCAGCACTTTTTTTATGCTGAAAACGCCCCCCTCGGCTTATACACGGGTCATTGTCCAGAAAGGCGGCTGCAGTTGTAACTCTGCCGCTGATAAAGAGAAATTAATATTCATTTCTCTTACAACAGTGACAGCTGCAGCCACCGGATTCCAGAAGACATCCTACTCACCCTCCACATGCCGTCGCTGCATCTTCGTTGTTTCCAGCGTCGGCTACTCTTCCTGGGCTAAGCGATCACGTGGCACCGCTCATTAAGGTAATGAGTATGCGTCTCCACTCACATAGGCATGGAGCGCATATTCATTACCTTAATAAGTGGTGCCACATGATCGATCAGCACAGTAAGCGCTGCTGGAAGCCCGAACATTAGCTTGCTGGTGGAGGGTGATTAGGACTTTTTTTTAAGAAATGCATACCAGGAAACGAGGGGGGGAGCCATGCATATGACGGGACTGGGGGAGCCATGCATACAACACGGGACCGGGGGAGCGATGCATACAACACGGGACCGGGGGAGCCCATGCATGCAACGATGGGACAAGGGGAGCCATGCATACAACAGGGAACGGGGGAGCCCATGCATACAATGACGGGACTGGGGGAGCCATACATACAACAACAGGATGGATGGGAGCCACGCATAGCAGGACAGCGACGGGAAGCCACTGATAACAGGACAGGGATGAGGGGACAATGCATACCCGGCTTATACTCGAGTCAATAAGCTTACCCAGTTTTCTGTGGCAAAATTAGGTGCCTCGGCTTATACTTATGTTGGCTTATATTCGAGTATATACGGTGTGTGTGTGTGTGTGTGTTGTATGTATATATATATATGTATATACATACATATATACATATATATATATATACAGTACTTTATTATAAGTTTTGATTTTAACTTTCAGTAACTAAGTTTGTAAATGTGTAAAGAGTTATTGGATCCATTAGCACAATCAATAAGCCCTCATGCACAGGACAAAGTACACCTAGTGCCTAACGCTCTGTATTAAAGGCCTGTGGACTCTTAGTTGTCAATGTATGAAGCTTCTGTATGGAACAGTTTTGGGTTTTTTCCATTTAAAGGAAGAACAGCTGCATAACGCAGCATGGCACCCAATAGAACATAGTACTTTTTTTTTTACAAATTCCATATTTTTCCAAGGACACAAAATCTTTACAAGGCTCCATATGAAATAATAGCCAAACAGAGATAAAATAGGACCCTCACGAAATGTACACACATGGTCAAAATTGTGGGTACCCCTCGTTTAATGACAGAAAAACCCACAATGGTGACAGAAATAACTTAAATCTGACAAAAGTAATAATTAATCAAAAATCTATGAAAATGAGCAAATGAAAGTCAGACATTGCTTTTCAACCATGCTTCCAAAGAATTAAAGAAAAAATAAAACTCATGAAATAGGCCTGGAGAGAAATGATGGTACCCTTAACTTAATATTTTGTTGCACAACCTTTTGAGGCAATCCCTGCAATCAAACGATTCCTGTAACTGTCAATGAGACTTCTGCACCTCTTGACAGGTATTTTGGCCCACTCCTTAAGAGCAAACTGACCAGTTGTCTCGTGTTTGAAGGTTGCCTTTTCCAGGCGGCATGTTTCAGCTCTTTCCAAAGATGCTCAAAAGGATTTAGGTCAGCGCTCATAGAAGGCCACTTCAGAATAGTCCAGTGTTTTCCTCTTAGCCATTCTTGGGTGTTTTTATCTGTGTGTTTTGGGTCATTATCCTGTTGCAAGACCCATGACCTGCGACTGAGACCAAGCTTTCTGACACTGGCCAGCACATTTCTCTCTGGAATCCCTTGATAGTCTTGAGATTTCATTGTACCCTGCACAGATTTTAGACACCCAGTGCCAGATACAGCAAAGCAGCCCCAGAACATAAGAGCCTCCTCCATGTTTCACAGTAGGAACAGTGTTCTTTTCTTGATATGCTTCATTTTTCCCTCTGTGAACATAGAGCTGATGTGCCTTGCCAAAAAGTTCCATTTTTGTCTCATCTGTCCATAGGACATTCTCCCAGAAGCTTTGTGGCTTGTCAACATGTAGTTTGGCAAATTCCAGTCTGGCTTTTTTATGATTTTTTTTCAACAATGGTGTCCTCCTTGGTCGTCTACCATGAAGTCCCCTTTGGCTCATACAATGACGGATGGTGTAATCTGACACTGATTGATGTTCCTTGAGCTTGAAAGTTCACCCTTAATCTGTTTAGAAGTTTTTCTGGGATCTTTTGTAACCATTTGTATTATCTGTCTCTTTGATTTGTCATCAATTTTCCTCCTGCGGCCACATCCAGGGAGGTTGGCTACAGTCCCACGGAGCTTAAATTTCTGAATGATGTATGTGTTGCACAGCTTCTGAATCCACACCTTTGCAGAGGAAACTTCACAGAGCAAGTTGCATGGGATAACAAGTGTTTACTTCTCTGAACATGAGTAAAGGAATAATGCACAGACATTACAGCATTGCATCAGCTAACAGGAACAAAACGAAAGTGAAACTAAACAAGAGACTAATTCTTATACAATACATTAAAGAAGAAAACATTACACAACATCGCCATCTACTGTCAGGTCAGCATAAAGTCCTCCTTTTACTTATAATATAGAAGTCCTAATCTGTTGCATATGACAACACCCTTTCTCAACAGTAAGGACTTATTCATTCAAACCCAACTTTTTTATTAGTGTCTGATGTTTATCAGCAATCAACGCCTTCATGAAAATGTCTGCTGTCATTTCTTCAGTAGGACAATACTCCAACTTCAAGACTCCTTGGTCCTCTTTGAGTTTTGTTGGTTCCAAGTGTGATTGTCCTAATTCCGTCAACAATTGTCTTAACCACAGTACTTCTTGTCTTTCTATCTGTATTCCTAGGTACTGTTTTACATTTCCCAAGTCTTTGATTTCAAAATGTTGCATCAGGATTTTTAGAATATTTTCTTTATCCCTTTCTTGTTTAAAACAAATCAAAATGTCATCTACATATATGAGTACATAAATCCATCTATTACTCAGCCTTTTTGTGTACAAGCATGGATCAACTTTGCTTCTTTGAAATTTTTCATTTGTTAGTACTTCCGTGATTTTGTCATTCCACTCTTTAGCTGCTTGTTTTAAACCATATATGCTTTTCTGTAGTTTGCAAACTTTGTTTGGATTTCTTTCATCTTTGAATCCTGGAGGTTGTTCCATGTAAATGTCTTCTGTTAAATCTCCATTCAAAAAAGCTGTCTTTACATCCAGATGTCTTAGTTCCATCTTTTCCATTGCTGCAACTGTAAGTAAAGTTCTTATTATAGTGTGTTTGACAACTGGAGCAACTGTTTCATCATAGTCTTCTTCTTCTGGAAGTCGAGCTATGTCTTCCCAAGAGATAGATTCATACATTTTACTTGTACTTGCCTTGTATGAGAGGCGTTTTGGTGGTTTTCCTTTGTTCTCTCTTATTGAACGTCTTGGTTCTGTGTCTGTTTGTAGTTGTGATTCTTCACTTTCAGTATTTTGTTCTTCATTCATTTCTACTTCTTTCTCATCAGATATTTCTTCAGTTATCTCACTATTGTTTTTCTCATTTTTTGTTTCAACTGAAATCATAATGTCTTCATTTAAATCTTCAATGAATGTCACAATGTTAATCACTGTAACTCTGTCTGTTTTGGGATCTAGGATTCTATATCCTTTGCAGTTTTCACTATATCCAACGAATATTCCTTCCATGGATCTGTTTTGAAGTTTGGAACGTTTTTCTGTTGAAATGAATATAAAAACTTTACATCCAAAAACTTTTAAATGATTGACACTTGGTTTCATACCTTGCCACAGTTCATATGGAGTTTTCTTCAGTTTTCTGGAAAAAAGTTGGTTCTGTAGATATGTAGCTGTCATTGCTGCCTCACCCCAATATTTCTCTGGTAGTTTAGAATCTGTCAGCATACATCTCATCATTTCTGTTAGAGTTCTGTTTTTCCTTTCTGCTACTCCATTTTGTTCAGGTGTGTATGGAATAGTTTTCTGATGTTTTATTCCATTTTGTCTTAAGTAGTCTTCTATTCTGTGACCTGTAAATTCACTTCCATTATCACTTCTGATGACAATTGGCTTCCTTTAAAATTTGTTACTTGGTCTTGTTACATAGTCTACAAGTTTATCAAAAACTTCACTTTTGTTCTTAATTAAGTATGTGACTGTGTATCTTGAGTAGTCGTCTATAAAAGTCAACATGTATCTATTGCCTCCTGATGTAGTCACTTTCATGGGTCCACATACGTCAGTATGTACCAAATCAAGTGGTTTTTTGCTTTTCATCTCACTTTCTTTTGGAATAGATATCCTTGAGGCTTTGGATTTTATAGAACATTCACATCTTACGGTAATTGAGCAATCTGATATCTTTAAATCTTTTGTCATTTATTTTCTCTGTAGTTCGCTTATACTGTCCGGGTGTCTATGTCTTAGATGTCTATGCCACATGTGAATACAGTTTTTGTGATCATGTGTACATACCTTCATCTGTTCCTTTGGTTTGTCAAAATGATATAATTGTTCATCTGCCTTGACTTTGGTTATCAACTTGTTTCCTGCAAGAATTGCACACTCATTATCTTTGAATTTTACTGTAAGTCCTTTTGCTGTTAAACGTTTCACAGATAATAATCCGCCTTCCAATTTTGGAACATACAACACATCCTGTACAAGTATCTTTGAATCTTGTCCGAACTTGTTTTAACAATTTAGCATACCTTGTCCGATACCTTCTGCGGCTATTTTGCTTCCATCTGCAAGATAAATGGCTACTTTCTTATTTAAATCAAGATCAGTAAAGAAATTCTTGTCACTTGTCATATGACTTGTTGCTCCTGAATCAATAAACCAACCAAGTGATGATTTCTTATCAGTTACTTTAAATGTGCCATTTCAATTATTTTCACATGAATCAGAAATTGTGTTTTTCATCTTCTGTATATTATCTTTATAGTGTAATTTCTGTTGTTCTGCTTTCCATATAGTACAGTCTTTCTTTAAATTACCTTTTTTCTTACATCTGAAGCATTCTCTTGTCTCTTTATTATAGGTTTTTTTTAAGTTCTGTAGCTTTAAGAGCATTTCCATTATCTTTTTCAGTAGAAGAATCATTTGTTTGCTCTTTCCTTCTCTGATATTCATCTATGAGTCTGGTCTTCACAAACTCTAATGTAATGTCAGTTTCTTGTCTTGTCTCTAGTGCATTTATTAAAGCTGTATATGAATCTGGTAAACTGCACAATAAAATTGCTGCTATATGGCTTTCCTTAATATCTTCACCAATAGATCTTAGCTGTGGTATCACTTCCATAATAGAGAATATATGCTTCGGCATGTCACTGTCTGCATTTAGTCTCATATTGTAAAGCTTTCTTAGCAGAAATAACTTGTGATTTAAGCTGGGTCTCTCATATAGCTTTCTTAATTTTTCCCACATTCCTTTCGCTGTATCCTCATTTCTTATGTGGATTAATTGAGCATCATCCACTAATAAGCTGATGGTAGCTCTCGCTTGTCTATTTTTCTTATCCCATGTCTGATTATCTTCATCAGGTCTATCTGTAGTGATTACTTCCCATAAATCATCTTTAGACAATAACATCTCTACTTTGAACTTCCATAGCTGATAGTTCTCATCATTCAGTTTAGCTACTGTGAGTTTTAGCTCTGTGCTATTCATCATTTTTAACGTATCTTACTTGTTTGGAGAGACTTGCACTGAAGAATTCTTCTGCATTCACCAGGGTCTTGCTGAGCGTTCCAATGTCCTGGGTATATGGTATTCTTGGTGTCCTGTGTCTGAGTGTCTGGATTCTCTGTATCTGGGTACGCTGTATCTGGGTGCCTGGGTCTGAGTGTCTGGGCCCATAACCTGTTGCACATCTTCTGAATCCACACCTTTGCGGAGGAAACTTCACAGAGCAAGTTGCATGGGATAACAAGCGTTTACTTCTCTGAACATGAGTAAAGGAATAATGCACAGACATTACAGCATTGCATCAGCTAACAGGAACAAAACGAAAGTGAAACTAAACAAGAGACTAATTCTTATACAATACATTAAAGAAGGAAACATTACACAACATCGCCATCTACTGTCAGGTCAGCATAAAGTCCTCCTTTTACTTATAATATAGAAGTCCTAATCTGTTGCATGTGACAACAATATGCCACTGTTGTCACAGGAACACGAAGCTGCTTGGAGATGGTCTTATTACTTTTACCTTTAACATGTTTGTCTATAATTTTCTTTCTAATCTCCTGAGACATCTCTTTCCTTCGCTTCCTCTGTTCCATGTTGAGTGTGATACACACCATGTCCTCAAATAGCACAGTGAGTATCTGTAGCCCTCTATACAGGCCCACTCACTGATTCCAAGATTGTAGACACCTGTGATGCTAATTAGTGGACACACCTTGATTTAACATGTCCCTTTTGTCACATTATTTTCAGGGATACCATCATTTCTGTCCAGGCCTATTTCATGAGTTTTATTTTTAAAAAATTCTGTGGCAGCATGGTTGAAAAGCAATGTCTGACTTTCATTTGTTCATTTTCATAGATTTTTGATTTATTATTACTTTTGTCAGATTCAAGTTATTTCTCTGAAAATTGTGGGCTTTTCTGTCATTAAATGAGGGGGACCAACAATTTTGACCACGTGTGTATGTGTACTGAAATATTATAACCTTCAAAATCTGCATGAAGCCAAAACTACAGATTGTACTAGGAATAAGTAATGAAAATAAATATGAATGGACATACAGAATACAATAAAAATTAAAAAGAAAAAAATCTCCTGACATTAGCCCCTTTGAGTCGAAGCCTGTTTTCACCTTAATGATCGGGCCAATTTTTACAATTCTGACCACTGTCATTTTATGAGGTAATAACTCTGGAACGCTTCAACGGATCCCGGTGATTCTGAGAAAGTTTTTTCAAGACATATTATAATTTATGAAAGTGGTAAAATTTCTTCGGTATGACTTGCTTTTATTTGTGAAAAAAATTGAAATTTGGTGAAAATTTTGAAAATTGCACAGATTTCAAACTTTTAATTTTTATGCCCTTAAATCAGAGCGTCATATCACACAAAATAATTAATAAATAACATTTCCCACATGTCAAATTTATATTAGAACAATTTTAGAACCAAATTTTTTTTTTTACGAAGTTATAAGGGTTAAAGGTTGACTAGCGATTTTTCATTTTTTCAACAAATTTTACAAAACCATTTTGTTAAGGGACCATTTGAAATCACTTTGAGGGGTCTATATAATAGGAGATACCCAAAAGTGACACCATTCTAAAAACTGCACCCCTTATGGTACTCAAAACCACATTCAAGAAGATTATTAACCCTTCAGGTGCTTCACAGAAATTTTTGGAATGTGGAAGAAAAAAATAAACATTTACTTTTGTTTCACAAAAATGTTCCTTTAGACCTGTTTTTTTTTTACTTTTGCAAGGGTAACAGGAGAAGATTGACCATATTTTTTGTTGTGAAATTTCTCCTGAGCATGCCGATACCCCATATGTGGGGGAAATCTACTGTTTGGGCACACTGCAGGGCTCGGAAAGGAAGGAGAAATGTAAAACATGCTGAAAAAATTAGCGGTTGCCATGTCACGTTTTGAGAGCCCCGGATGTGCCTAAACAGTGGAATCCCCCCACAAGTGACACCATTTTGGAAACAATACCCCTTATGGAACTTATCTAGATGTGTATTGAGAACCTTGAACCCACAGGTGTTTCATAGAAGTTTATAGCGTAGAGCTGTGGAAATAAAAAAATCAAATTTTTCCAAATAAATCTTTTTTAGCTCCATATTTTGCATTTTCATAAGGGTAACAGGAGAAATTGCTCCATACAATTTGTTTTGCAATTTCTCCTGAGTATGCCAATACCCCATATGTGGGGGAATACTACTGTTTGGGTGCAAGGCAGGGCTTGGAAAGGAAGTAGCGCCATTTATCTTTTTGAATGCAAAATTTGAATAATAATTAGCAGATGCCATGTCGCATTTGAATAGCCCCTTATGTGCCTAAACAGTGGAAACCCCCCACAAGTGACACCATTTTAGAAAACTAGACACCCTAGAGAACTTATCTAGATGTGTATTGAGCACCTTGAACCCCCATGTGCTTCACAGAAGTTTATAACGTTAAGCTGTGAAAATAAAAAAAATCACATTTTTCCCACAAAAATCTTTTTTAGTTACAAATTTTGCTTTTTTACAACGGCAAACGGAGAAAATGGACCCCAAAGTTTGTTGTACAAGTTCTCCTGAATTCATCGATACTCCATATGTGGTTGAAAACTACTTTTGAGGCACAGTGCAAAGCTCAGAACGGAAGAAGGACCATATTACAGTGCAGACTTTGCTGCACTTGTTTGAGGGTGCCATGTTACTTTGTCAGAGCCCCTGAGTTGCCAGAACAGCAGAACCACCCATAAGTGACCCCATTTTACCAATTAAACCTCTCAATGAATTCATCTAGGGGTGCAGTGATGATATTGACACCACAGGTGTCACAAACTTTTATACTATTGGGAAGTGAAGAAAAAATGATTTACATTTTTACCACCAAGATTGTGTGTTAGCCTCAAGTTTTACATTTTCACACTGGGAAATGGGTAAAAATGGCACCAGAATTTGTCCCACAATTTCTGCTGAATGTAGAAATACACCATGTGTGGCTGTACAGTGCTACTTTGCATACGGAGTGACTCAGGAGGGACAGGTGCCTCATTAAGCACATATTTTCCTAGACTAGTTTGTGGATTCCATATAAAGAGCCCCTAAGTTCTAGAAAAGCAGAATCCCCCACAAGTGACCCCATTTTGGAAATTATAACCATTTAGGAATTTATCTACAGCTGTAGTGACGATTTTGACTCCATCTGTGTTTTCCAGAAACAGGCAGCAGTGGATATTGCTGAGTGAAATTTGCAAGTACATTACGCCCAGCTCATGCTTCTGGAGACACGTACCTGTAAATCCGGCAGGCTCTCATCACTACAGAAACGCCAACCATGTGGGCGCTAAATGTTGCTTAGGCACACTGGGGCTCAGAAGGGAGGGCACATTTGGATTTGGGAGTGGAGAATTTGCTGAAATTCTTTTGGCACGTGAGGAGCCATTTCGCTTTTCCAGAGCCTTTGTGCTACCAGTAAGGTTGAAGCCTCGTATATTTCCATTAACAGATGACAGATATGAGTGGGAACTTGATGTTTTGTGGA
The DNA here is from genome assembly GCA_033576555.1 of Oophaga sylvatica. NCBI lineage: Eukaryota > Metazoa > Chordata > Amphibia > Anura > Dendrobatidae > Oophaga > Oophaga sylvatica. The sequence goes on from JARQOD010000004.1 coordinate 478,538,524, forward strand.
TTGAGTGGAAGTTTTTATTGGGAACATTTTACATAACATTTTGGATCACATTTATCCGGTGCTCTATGCTGACCACTTACTTTGGGGTTTCCATCTAAATCTCTGAGTGACGTGATTCAGATGAAACTCACGAGAGATCCATTCACTATAATGAGGCAGCAGAGTTACTCTGGACTCCGTCTGGCCTCTGTTCAGAGGTGTCTTTTACAGAAGTGAAAACTGTCCAATGGCATTTTTATGCAATCCTAAAAGGACGGACACCGATGGATCACTGGTCCTATGGCATCCACAGTGCCTCCATCTGCCTCATTATAGGGAATTTTCTGACTGGGGTTCTGTCTGAAACACATATTTCAGAGATTTACACGAAAACCCGGTGTAAGCATTCAGCGCAGAGCACAGGATAAATATACGCTGAGCATTACTGCGATCTTTGGGAGGCAGAATGAAAAAATCAACAGCAGGTGAAGAATTGGTTTTATTTATTTTTTATGCCGTCTCTCGTGCGGTATAAGTGATTAGGCGACTTTATTCTTTGGGTCGGTGCGATTACAGTGATGCCAGATTTATATCAGGATTTTATGTTTGGCAGCTGCTTTTTATTGCGAAAACTAGTTTTTGTGTCACCATATTTTGAGAGCTATAATTTTCCATATTTCCATATTTCAGCTGACAGAGTCATGTGAGAGCTTGAATTTTGCGGGACAAGCTGACGTTTTTATTTGGTACCATTTTCGGGCACATGACATTTTTTGATCGCTTTCTATTCCGATTTTTGAGAGACAGAATGAACAAAAACCAGCAATTCAAGAATTGCTTCTTTTTTTTTTAGACCGTTCCGCGTGTGGTAAAATTGGTAAGGCAGCTTTATTCTTCGGGTCAGTAAGATTACAGCGATACCTCATTTATATAGCTTTTTATGTTTTGGCGCTTTTACACAATAAAAACTATTTTATAGAAAAAAATAATTATTTTTGCATTGCTTTATCCTGAGAGCTATAACTATTTTATTTTTCTTCTGATGGAGCTGTATGGTGGCTTGTTTTTTGCAGGACAAGATGATGTTTTCAGTGGTACCATTTTTATTTACATGCAACTTTTTTATCGCGTTTTATTTCACTTTTTGTTTTGCAGTATGATGATAAAGCATTGTTTTTTGCCTCGTTTTTTATTTATTTTTTTTACGTTGCTCACTGAAGGGGTTAACTAGTGGTATAGTTTTATAGAGTATTACTGAAGTGGTGATACCATATATGTGTACTTTTTTTTATTTACATAAATGTATTTATTGGTAAAATATTTATTTCTTTTTTTTTTCTTAAATTGGGGATTATTAAAAAAAATATTTTTACATATTATATATATTTTTTTACTTTATTACATTGTCCCAGTATGGGACATTACTATTTTACATCAGATCGCTGATCTGACACTTTACACTGCTTAGTATCAGATCAGCGATCTGACAGGCAGGGAAGGAAGCTTCTCAGGTCCTGCTCTTAGCAGGCACTAACAAGCCACCTTGCTGCAAGACCCAGAAGGACCCCGCGGCCATCTTGGTGCGGTGGTCTCCATGGAGACCCTCAGGAAAACGCGATCGCCGGTGGCTCTCCTGACCTGATGTGGCAGCTTCATGTGTTTTTATTCACCTGTCAGCCTCAATTCGGTAGAGCCACCAGCCAATCCATGCACTGCGTTCTAATCTCTGTCCTATCTGACTGTACCCCAAGCCTGTGAGAGCCTCATTCTGGACTCTTTCTGCCTCTCATGAACTTAGATTGAGTTGTGATAACTGGATCGCCCAGCAACACTGGACAGATCCAGCAGGTCACAAACTGCAGAAGACTGACCGGAATGGCACCGATAACAAATCAAGACGACAGCTGACTGACCAAACTCTAATGACTCTCTGATCAATAACACTGATGAAACTCAGACTGATTATTGTGTACAAGAAAAATCAATGATCTCTGAATGAGCCATTATTGGGAGGTAAGCAGGGATTTAATGAAATTAGCAATAATGAAAGCTGCTAATTTTACCTAATTATATCTAATAAGGCGAAGTAACATATACTGTCATGTACATAGTTTGGTAGACATTTTGTTCTGGTATTGTTGAGAGTGATCTTATAGGGATTTTATTAGATTCATTAATATTAGTTAAGACTGCTAATTATAGCTAATTAAATTTAGCTAAGTCAATTTTCTATATTTTGGTAGGAAATTGTGGTCCATTATGCTTGAGAGTGCTTTCACATGTGCTGCTTTGTTGCAGATTTTGTTTATGCAGTTTTGGCAGCTAAAAAAAGGAATGAATTTAAAAAAAGGAAAGAAGAACAAACTGTGAGGTGCCAGGTTTCCAAGCCTTATCTTCTCCTGCAGTCTCGACCAGAGTAGATGCTGCTCAACAAAGATGTCGGTCTCAGCATCTTGCTCAGACTCAGGCTGTGCATGCTGTTACCACTGCTTCTCCAGCTATGGTAACTAACAATAGACAACGGCGAGCAGTTATTCCTGAGGCTAAGTCCAGGATTCGCTCTACTGAGCATGCTCGTGAGGTGGCGGTCTCTCATTGGTGGTCGGTCGTAAGCTTCTCAGGTCCTGTGCCGGCTCTGGATTGGTCCACGAGCAAGGTCCTGTCTGACTGGACTTAGGCGCAGTCTATAAAAGGATCTTTGGGGCACCTGTCGGTGCGATAAGATCACTTAAATTGCTGTGTGTGTAGGTGGGACAGTTACCACCCTGTATGCACATGTGCTGCTATTGGCACTGTGAGTGTGGTTCTCGTCAGGCAGTGTAGGGTGGGAACTGCCGCTTGAGCTTAGCACCTGCACCGGGCGATGGTGTCATATGTGCAAGTTCGCACAGACCGTGTGTCAGGGCAAGCTCAATCACAAGCATAGTGCGGGGTGAGTTATAGGGACCCCACATAGCGTCATTCCCTTTGTATTCCTGTGACCTTTAGCAGGATACAGCACTCAGTTTTCTACAGCTTGTCTGCCGCTCTGTGAAGTAACAGCGCTCGCTATTAAGTTTGTTCACACAGTGTGACGGTAAACACTGTGTGCTTAGGTTGCCATTCTGCTACCTTCTGTTCACCATTGTTCACACTAGCTGCGGTTTTCCATCTCTGCCAGGTGGACCCCGGATTGTGAATGCACTTTACCATCATATATTATTTAGTGCATTCCGCAAACCCTAATGCAAACTTTTCTATATAATTAAGTTCTTCTTTCCCATCCAATTCATACATAGACTTCTAAAATGTTAAATAAATTACATAATTTGATGCAAGAGTTATTTTTTAATAAATTGTTCACAAAGTTATTTTTGAAATGTAAACCTGCCCATGGCAGACATAGATATCAATTTCTAAGATGAAATAGTTTAAGGCCCTGATTCACTATTTGTCTAGTTTTTCGTATTTTGTGCAAATTGTCTCTTCAGAGAGGAAGAGGACTAGAACTCTGGTGCCACCTATTGGAAGTAGCAATCCTAAAAGTCAATGTTGACCCTTTAACGAGCCTTCTCACATGACTTTGTGCCTTTTTTTAATAGTTTATTTTATATGTGTTCACCTCCTGTTTTTTTTTTTATTACGTTCCCCTCCCTGTGGGGGAGGTTGGGATTTCCAGATGTTGTCAACTAACTCAGCAGTTGTGATTTTTTAAAAAGTTGCAAAATTCAGCGTAAAGATATTTCAGTCTCTCACTGGAATGAATTTTTAAAGGGAAACTGTCAGTCGGATCACCCCACCCCTAACCCGTCTATATTGGCATGTAGATCATAGGAAGCTGAATGAAATACCTTGATATCTGTGATCTAATGTCTTATTCCAGAGAAATCCATGTTTTTCTTAATGTCAATGTGCTGTTAAGAATGGGCTGGGCAGTGATCTGCCTGAGAATACACGTGTTTATTTCCTTCGTGTGTATTGAAACAACAGAAAAAAATAAAGAAAACAAGCAATTTGAACATATTTTCACACAAAACCCCCAAAATGGGCCGGACAAAATAGTTGGCACCCTAATCTTAATATTTGGTTTGGTTAATATATTTGGTTGCACACCCTTTGGAATAATTAACTGTAATCAATCAATTCTTATAACCATTAACAAGCTTCTTATAACTGTCAACTGGAATTTTAGACCACTCTTCATTTGCCAACTGCTCCAGATCTCTTATATTTAAATGGTGTCTATTCCCAAAAGCAACCCACAAGTGCTCAATGGGATTTAGATCTGGACTCATTGCTGGCCGCTTCAGAACTCTCTCGTTCTTTGTTTCCATCCATTTCTGGGTGCTTCTTGAAGTATGTTTGGGGTTATTGTCCTGCTGAAAGACCATGATCTAGGATGCAAACCCAGATTTCTGGCACTGGGCACTACATTGTGACCCAAAATTCTTTGGTCATTTTCAGATTACACAATGGCTTGTACACAGTCAAGGCGCCCAATCCCAGAGGTAGCAAAATAACCCCAAACATCTTTGAACCTCCTTATTTGACTGTAGGTACTGTTTCTTTTATTTGTAGGTCTCATTCAGCTTTTGGTAAACAGTAGAGTGATGCACTTTACCAAAACCTCTGGTTTTCATCTGTCCAAAATACACTTTTCAAGAAGAATTTTGGCTTATTCAAATACATTTTGGCAAACTGCAGTCTAGCTTTTTTATGTCTTTGTGTCAGCAGTGAGCTCCTCCTGAGTCCCCTACCATAACGTTTCATTTACTTCAAATGTTGATGGATAGCTGGCAGTGACACTAATGCACCCTGATCCTGCAGGACAGCTTCAATTTCTTTGGAACTTGATTGAGGCTGGTTATCCACCATCCGGACTATCCTGCTATCCTGCGTTGCAATCTTTCATCAATTTTTTTCTGCCGTCCACATCCAGGGAGATAAGCTACAGTACCATGGGTTTGTGAACTTCTTGATTATGTTGCGTACCATAGACAAAGGAACATCAAGATCACTGGAGATGCACTTGAGATTGTTGATATTTTTCAACAATTTTGGTTATCAAGTCCTCAGACAGTTCTCTGCTCCTCTTTCTGTTCTCCATGCTTAGTGTGGCACAAACAGACACACAATGCAAAGATTGTGTCAACCTCTCTTCTTTCAGGTGCGATTTTCAGGTGTGATTTTCATATTGCTCACACCTGTTTCTTGCCACAGGTGAGTTTGAACGAGTATCTCTTGCTTGAAACAAAGTTGTTTACCCACAATTTTAGAAAGGTTCTGTCACGACTCTGTTGTCTGATATCCCGATGTGAGGGGCTCCTTCATTCTCCCTAGCACTAGGGGCACCCTGTTTTCTGGGTTACTTCTAATGGTGAAGACTCCGGTGCCACATACCTTGCTGAGCTCTTGAATCTGCTCTGAGTCTGTTAACTCCCACCACCCAGGGAAAAGGGGAGTAGTAGTGTATGGAAATACACCAACCAGACTAACAAGGGAATACATTAATGAATAAAGAGAAATAACAATAATACAAATATGCTCTACCAAACAATAGAGGGAAATGCCAGGGAATGAAGGAAGGGAAAAACCAAAGTAGGAGAAGAAGAGGATTTGCATACAACCCCTACACTGGGACTATGTGCATGGAGGGCAGTGAGTATTAATTGCTTTTTAGTAGCAAGCACAATGTTAGCCGCAGGCTTCCTGCAGCTGCCGGGTTTTCACTTGTCCCCACTACTAAAGGGAATGAATATTCACTGCATTCTTGGTAAGCATGGTTTATATATCAAATTTTTTCTGTTGTTGGGTGGAATTATTTCTACCAAAGGTGCATGGTAGAGTCTTACTCTTCTCTCACCATTATAGAGCAATGCATGTGTATGTATGATATGAATGGGGATGCAACAAAAGCTATTGACTGAACTAGTGACAGTGATTGGATCTAAAGTGTATGGCTAGATCTGGTCAACATATTGTAAAGGATTTTAATTTTTGTTTTTTAATTGTTGACCCCCTTCCTTATTCTTATTTACTCAAGACACATCTAATTTTATCCTTTAATCTACGATTCATCCAATTAGGTACAATGCCGGAGCAGCTCTGATCTTACATGGATACATAACATTAAAGCATTTTCTCTGAAATGCCATTAACTTTTCTCAGATCTTCTTTTTTTGCTGCTCATTACTCTTCTACACAAGGCTACTGGGAAATCAGACTTCAATTCTTGTCCTTGTGGGAGAATAGACTCTGCTTAGTTTACTAGTAGCAGTGATGGGAGAATTAGTTAAAAGTGAATTTGCTGGTTTTAAAAATCTATACTTCCCTGAATTAATGAGTATTTTTTCGAGAACTGGAAGTGACCTCAGGATGAGGAATACAAAAGATTTTTGGATAGAAAGAACCGCACAATATCTAATTATGTAGAATTGATCTAGCCCATGATCAACTGTGTTATACAGATCTAATGAAATCTTACATTAAATCAATACGGCATGTAAACACAGAGATAGAAATGTCAATTATTGGTCAGTAAGACAAAGACAAGTGACTTTTCTCCTTCGTTTTAACCCTTGGAAAAGGTCAAGAAATCCCTAAACATTTTCTTGCAAATGGTGACCTGTGTGATAGACAGCAGAATCCTTCTAGAGGGAATGTATCATCAGAAAATGACCTATAGTATAATGAGGTTTTTGTGTTATATGTATTTTTTAAAAATAAAAATGGCATTTTTTTTCAGATCACAATCTGAATTAAAAAATATTAGAAAGTTTGCATTTTTCACACCAACCATGGATTCATACTTTCTGCTCTTTACAAAAGACTTTACATAAGTCTCATTATTATCAGAGGTAGGATTTTAATGACAATTAACACATTTGGGGCTCATGCAGATGAATGTATATATTGTGCACTTGCTGTTTTTTGAGTGAACAGCACAATGACGCCTGTTATTCAATTAGGGCTGCTCAGATTAACAATTTTTTTCTCTGTCTGACCGTCCATGAGAAAAAAATCGCAGCATACTCTTCTTTCTTCTGAGTCTCAGTTGAGTGTCACCCATTCAAGTCTACCGGTGCATAAAAAAATATCAGATCCCCATGAAACATTCGAGTGGCATCCGATTTTTATTGATACATATATACTTGACAAAGGCTCAGTGTGAGCCGAAACGTCGCCACGCTATGTGGACTTGAATAAACTCCATATTTTCTCACCATTGAAATTTGGAGTGCTGCCTTCCTATTTGTTTTTTTGTCTGGATTGGGCAAGTTTGGGATGTTGCTGAGAAGGCTTTGGCACCCACCAGATGGTATTGTGCTGTTCCATTTTTTTCTATTCTACATATATACTGTACATCTAGAAAACTGAATTTGATTATGTATTTTTTTAGTGTAAATGTATGAAAATGGATGGCACACAGATGTCAAACAAACATTACACGGATATCACACTAACTGCATATGGTTGAAAATTGGATGAGAATTACCTTTTTTTTACGGACCATAAGACACACTTTTTTCCCAAAAAATTTTGGGGGAAAATAGGGGTGCGTCTTATGGTCGCAATACACTTACAAATACTGTTGGTGGGAGCGGCGGCGGTCCCGATGCAGCCTCCCTTCCCAGGCTGGTGCGGCTGTGGCCGTGCGGCGGGGCTCTGTAGTGTGAAGGTGGTGGGCTTTGTGCTCCGGGGCAGTGGAAGCGGCTCTCTGTGCTGTGTGTGGGGGCTCCGCCGGCATTTCGTCAAAGCCCGGAGGCCCCCGCTCTTCCGTTAATGCCATGCTGTGGTGGCCTCCGGGAACATGGCCGCCGGCAAGATGGCCGCCGGGCCAACGCATGCTCAGATGCAAATCTCAGCAACGAGATCTTGTCGCAAGATCTTGGCAACGAGATCTCGTCCCGAGATCTGAATCTGAGCATGCGTTGGCCCGGCGGCCATCCTCCGGCGGCCATCTTGCCGGCGGCCATGTTCCCGGAGGCCACCGCAGCATCGCATTAACGGAGGAGCGGGCTTTGACAAAATACACATAGCACAGAGAGCCGCTGCCACTGCCCCGGAGCACAATGCCCCAGAGCACAGAGCCCCCTGCCCCAGAGCACAATGCCCCTACCAAGAGCACAGAGTCCCCTGCCCCAGGGGCACAAAGCCCCCTCCTGCAGAGCACAGAGCCCCCTGCCTCAGGGGCACAAAGCCCCTCCTGCAGAGCACAGAGCCCATTGCCCCAGGGGCACAAACCCCCTCCTGCGGAGCAAAGAGCCCCTGCCCCGGAGCACAGAGCCCCCTGCCCCAGATCACAGAGCCCCAAGCCCCGGACCACAATGCCCCTGCCCTGGAGCACAGAGCCCCCTGCCCGAGGGGCACAAAGCCCCTCCTGTGGAGCACAAAGCCCCCTGCTGCGGAGCACAGCCCCTGCCACGGAGCACAGAGCCCCTGCCACCGCACCAGCCTGGCCGACCAAATGACCCCTGTGACCAATCATCCACCTGTGTTGATCCCTTCACAGGTAAGCTGAATTCGGACTGTAAGACGGACCCCCATTTGACACTTTATTTTTTTTCCCCTATTTTCCTTCTGAAAATTTGGGGTGCGTCTTATGGTCAGGTGCATCTTATAGTCCAAAAAATACGGTACAAAAAAAAATTTGTACAAGTTTTATGGATGAAAGTTGGATGAGTTATCATATGCTTGTCTCCAAGATCCTACACAGGATCCTCAATTACAATAGAAATTTAGCATTTTTCACACTAACCATGGAGGCTCTTTTAGATTCATACTTCCTGCTCTCTACAGAAGACTTTTCATAAGTATCATTATCAATAGGGGCAGGATTATAAAGATAGGTAACACCTTTATCCACAGGATCCCCAATTACAATAGATGATGACTGCTCCCTTCCCTCACAATGACCTTCACACACACTCATTAGATGCTTGAATACAAAAAATCAATACAAAACATAATGACTGAGTCACTTTTTGCTAAATACATGTGAATTTCTTGAAAGAAAAGGAAATTAACATCTAGAAAGGTCCCAGTAACTAATGCGAAAATTACAAGATTTCTATTTTTTTACACAGATTGTGATGAAAAGTTAAAAAAATATTGAAAACATTTTTAAATAAATGCATTTGACATAAAAATGTAATTTAAACTCTAGGCTATCTTCTAATGAGACATTCCCTTTAACATTTTAAAAATTGCAAAATCACGATATTTGAAACCATGAATCAGTGCTAATAGTTAGGTCTTTGATGTTGATTACTAAGAAGCTTAGCTCTAGTGTGCTACCTTTAAGGTACTGCCACACTAAGCTATCCCGCTAGCGATCTCGTTAGCGTTGCATACTAATGAGATCGCTAGCGGGATTGTTTCTATATCGCTAAATGCTGCCGCATTTAGCGATATAGTTAACGACGCTATCGCCGTTAGCGATCTTCTTAACGACTTTAGCGGTACAAAAGTACCGCTAAATCGCTAAGAAAAGGTGCCACACAGCGATAAGATACTTACCCAGCGGGAGCGCCGACGAGAAAATAGGGTCCGGAACGATTCCAGCGACGAGCGAGATCACAGCAGGAAGCTCGTCGCTGGAAGCTGCCGCACTGAACAATATCGCTAACAGGATCGCTAAATAGTGACGTTTTTTAGCGATCCCGTTAGCGATATTGTTTAGTGTGGCATACCCTTTAGAGTTTTACCTGCCTTGAATCTGGTGCCTAGGTGTCAAAAACCGATGGACATCCAAACTGGAATACACCAATGCTAGTTAAATGAAACATGCATATCTAATGGTGGCATTCACTGGTCCCTGCAAATGTCAGATTGGATTTATAAGCCAAGGTGCTGGCTCTAACCAGACCTGACAGCCCTGGGACAACAATATCATGGTTCTTTTGCAGCTAAAGCAGACTTTAGACACTAGGGTAATACTGTTTAGGGGTCAGCATAGGGTTATATTTCAAGAAGGGCAAATGTTGTCCCTATCATCAAAAAATGAAAGAAGATGTCGCCAGGAAATTGCAGGCCAGTGAGCCTTACTTCTATACCAGGAAAGATTTTTGAACAAATTATTAAATAGCATGTATGTAATGTGACAGAGTCACTGGGGAAGTGATGGAGGGGAGATACATGTCATTGCAAATGATGGCATCAGTGATGTAAAACCAGAGTAGTTTCCTCCAGCACATTATGTGTTGGGAGGATTAAATGAAAGTTATGTTATGGGCTGGCTTTAGCGGACCTTCATAGAGCAGGTGGGAGGAGGTCCACCATATCTCCACATGCAGAGTCCTGACAGGTCCTGTGTGAGGTCAAGATCATGTGATCAGTCACATGATAGAGAAGTCACAAGGTCTGGGCTTAAATGGCTGAAGGCTAGTGCTTTCAGTGTTCAGTGTGTGCCTGGAGAGGGAGCACTCAAGGAAACTGTGTGCTAAATCTGAACCATGGACATTGCTGCAGGTGAGCGTGCTGATCCCCTAGGAAAAGGACTGTGTTTCTTTTTGTTTCTTTGTTTGATGTTTTGCTCAGAGGGCTGTGTTTATTTTCTCAAGCTTGGCTTGCAGTATGCTGTCTACAATAAACCAAGCCTTTTCTTAAAGAGACAGTGTTCCCGTTATACCTCTGTGTCCAGCCGAGTGAGCCGCTCTACCACTGTAAGTACTTGGATAAGAATAGAGTAAATAACTAGAGCTAGCATGGGTTTGTAGCAAACAAATCATGCCAGACTAATCTAATTTCCTTCTATGATAGAATCACTGACTGGGTGGATCAGGAAAATGCAGTAGATATAGTATATCTCGACTTCAGCACAGCATTTGATAAAGTATCTCATACTATCCTTATTGAAAAAATGACCAGGTATGGGATTGACTAGGGTACGGTTAGGTGGATTCATAACTGGCCCAGTGATCATACACAAGAGTGGTAATAAATGGTTACACATCCAATTGGAAGTGTTTCAAATGGGGTACCACAAAACTCTTTCCTGGCCCCAGTATTGTTCAACATTTTCATAAATGATCTAGAAAAGGAAACTGAAGGTAAATTAATCAAATTTGCAGGCGAGGAGGGCTAGTCACACAGCAATATGTTTCATGACGGGGCATACAGATTGTTGTGTTGAATTACAAGATATGCATCCAATAATGAACGATGAAAAGAAGAAAAACAGCGGCACTCACCAGTTTGAAAGCAAATATTCAGTCTTTTTTTACACCCTTCATGGTGTGTTGAAGCGACATGTGGATATGCAGGTTCAAAGAAGCATGCAGGGGGAGGAAAAGTGGACCGACTATGAAGGGTGTAATAAAGGACGTTCAAACTGGTAAGTGCCGCTGTTTTTCTTCTTTTTTATTGATCTTGGAAGTATATGAATTTTTCATCAGCTGAAGCACCATCTATTGTTTGAATTTAGGCTGTGATAGAATCATAGAATCAGAGGGTAGAGTTGGAAGGGACCTCCCGGCCATGTGGTCCAACCCCCTGCTCAAAGCAGGATTCTCTAAATCAACCCAGACAGATGTCTGTCCAGCCTTTGTTTGAAGACTTCCATTGAAGGAGAACTCACCACCTCTCGTGGCAGCCTGTTCCACTCATTGATCACCCTAACTGTCAAAAAGTTTTTTCTAATATCTAATCTGTGTCTCCTCCCATTCAGTTTCATCCCACTGCTTCTAGTCTTTCCTTGTGCAAATGAGAATAAAGATGATCCTTCTACAATGTGACAGCCCTTGAGATATTTGTAGACAGCTATTTCAGTTATTAAGGGTATCCACATCTATAGCAGTGCTTGAAGCTATTGTTCTGGTGCGGTTCTGCTGTCTTCTAATGCCTGCATTTACATCTAATAATGATGTCAACGGGTACATGTTGTGCCCGTGAGTTTGATGTAATCATTGGAAGAATAAAACTCAAATTTTTTGACCTTGCAAGTGTAAGGAGGGGGTGGAGAACCCCGTTGCTCCTCCTCTCTCCTACGTGGTGGTCCCATGCACTTGGTGTGGTACACGGATGGTGTACCCGTTTAGTAGCAATGTCTGTATCTTTATTGCCTTGTGTATCTGTGTGATGTTCCTGTATTCCCCCATTGTATGTACCTGTATGTTAATATGATGTTTGTATTAGAGTGCTGTATTTGCAATGCCCTAATGTTGTACCCTTACAATGTTCCTATATGTGTTAGAGGCAGGGCCAGCACAGGTTAATTTTGTGGGCTGGACTTGCAGCCTCTAAGGAGCAGGAAGCTCCTGCTTCCTGATCAGAGTCCAGGCATGTTTTGCCCAGAGCAGAAGCTCAGCTGCGGCTGGGAGCCTGGCCTGGAACCCAGGAGGGGTAAAAACTGTTACCTGGACCACAGGAGAGGTAAAGACTGCTGCCCCAGTACTGATGGGCCGCACAACGAACACTGGGACTACGTGAGTGCTCTGTTGAAGGGACTTTAAGCATCCAGGTTCCGGCACATGGACTGTCTCCTCTTTCGGCCGTCTTGGCTGTTGTGGGTACGGCCGTGATCGTCGCTAGGGACAGAATAGGAACCATTCGTCTCTTGTTTATTTCCATACCTTTATTATTAAAATACAAGTTGCCACTGTTGGGCCTTATACAATGTGAAGCGTGGTTCATCCGGAGGAGTCGTCCCATTGTGAACAGCTGCAGGACGGAGGTAACCCACTATGACCCAGGGCTGGGATCAGATCTGACATTTTGGGTATGTGCACACGTTGCGGATTCGCCTGTGGAATTTTCTGCGCAGATTCTTCCTCTCTTGGCAGAAAACGCAGGTTAAAATCCGCACGTTTTTGATGTGGATTTGATGCATTTTGATGCGGATTTTCATGTTTTTTTTTCATATGGATTTGTATGCGTTTTTGTAAGCTAAATAAAAATATGTTATTTAACAAAAAAAAGAATTGTGATGTCATTTCTTTGTCCAACCTCTTCTTTTACATACTCCATTGAACACCATAATATCATCACATACCATGTTCTAAAGTAATGTTTACATACACAAAACAAATATAAGTGAATATCTATACATAGAAAAAATCTGCGTTAGGCCGGGGTCACACTTGCGAGAAACTCGCACGAGTTTCACACCTCAATACCTGGCTCTGCCGCCGGCACTCAGAACGAAGCGTTCAGCTGTATAGAAATACATGCAGCCGCACACTCCGATCCCAAGTGCAGCGGCAGTGCTGGGTATTGAGGTGTGAAATTCGTGCGAGTTTCTCGCAAGTGTGACCCCGGCCTTAAACTCAATATCTTTTTAATTTAATATAAAATGGAAGAAAAAAATGGCATGGGCTCCCACGCAATTTTCTGCGTCAGATAGGAAAAGCCAGAGGCTGGGGGCCGATGTTTATAGCCTGGGAAGAGGGTAATACCCATAGATCTTCCCAGTCTATGAATATCAACCCGCAACTGTATATTTAGCCTATACTGGCTATTAAAATAGGGGGACCCCCAAAAAAATGATGTGGGATCCCCCTATAATTAATGGCCAGAAAGGCTATGCAGACAGCTGCGGGCTGATATGTTAAGGGTTAAAAAAAAGACAGCCAGAAAAAAGTATTTTAATGAAATAAAACACTACACAGTTTTGCCATATTTATTATATGCCTAATCCATGCGATGCCCTCGATCTCCTGCAAAAAAAAATAAAAAATAAACAAATACTCCCTCTTCCAACATAGTCCATTTAATAATGAGTGTCCCACAACGATCTCCCCTGTAGAACAGTGACATCACGTTTCTCCGGGACCAGGCCAGAGTCTTTACCCATCGCTTACAATGTCATCGAGGATCCTGTTCGCCGTCATCCCCTGAAAGCAACTGACAGCGTTTATTGAACTATTGCTTGCAGTTTAAACTTTGCCAACCATTTCTCCAATTACTACCTCCCTGTGTGGAGTATCCCTGTAATAAATCCCCCTGTTAACTCTTGATCTGCCTTCATGTGTGTCACTGCATTCCTCGTACCTGCCTGTACCTTACACCGCGATGCACTGACAGGAGACAATGGCTCCTGCAATGCATCACTGAAGAGGTTACCTGAGTTCAGGCTCTCACTTTACGGCAATACTGCTTGAGAATTTTCTCACACAGCATTGCCGGTGAGAGAATGAACTTAGGGTTAGTTTTAGGGTTAGGGGACCTCTCTTTCAGCAGCAGTGGGATACATCGCGGAGGATTACCTCTGCCTGTCAGTTCATCGCGGAGGCCCTGTAGAACCCTGACATCGCCCGATGTCTTTATCCCCACAGCCTCAACTCTATCACTGCTCACATGTCCTGCCCATGGGCAAGCCACGGGCTTCTGACAGAACCAGAAAATATCCTGACTAAAAAGTACTCTGCTATGTGCTGCTCCTCCCATCAGGTTAACCCCCGAGCTGCCTGTGTCCTTCTCTATTCTACACTATACTCTATCACTAATGTGCTCCCCTCTATTCTAACCCCACTAAAGTTCCTATACTATGTCCTAATCTATCCCTAATCCTACAAACAATACATTCACATTACATGACATAACAGTATAAGAACATTAATAAACCATGAAGTGCCACATGTGACCGTGAGAACAGGGTCCTGAAGAAAGGAGGCACATGAGGTTCCCCGCCACCTCCTTACAGTATGCCCCAACACTGACTGACAGCCAGATTTGCAATGCATCAGTACAGAGCAGGATGTCAGTCAATGCTATAGTGTGCCTATAGACACCTCTCTCAGTGCTGTGATCGCTGACTGTAAGATTCTGAGTGATACATGTCTACATCCCGTAATTCTGTTATGAAGACATTAGCTGTGATCACTGTAAAATGATTATAATAATAATAATAATAATTTGTACAATTTTCTCCAGCTGTAAAAAAAAATCACAAATTCATCTATTTTTTTTAAGGACTGTGTAGGAATTTCTGGACGGTTGGCAACCCTGGACTGATCATAGTTATTGAAGGGCACTGTAAATTTTTCATTTTTCAGCTGGAAGAACATTTTAAGTATCTCTACTCTAAACTCTTTTTCTCTGTAACTACTGGGGATTGGGTCTCACAAGTAGGTAATCCAGGCAGTTTATAGATGGACAGTATGTATGGCAATGTGATTACTGACAAAAAAAATGTCTGCCTCCAGTGGTCACTAATTTCACAAATTGTCATAAGCCTTCTATTACAGATTCAATAGTCATAGATTTAGGATGTAAAACTTAATAAAAATGAATTGTTGCAAGATTATGTTATTGCCTTTTGGGAATCGATGTATTTTGTATCAAATATGATTTATTGGTACTTTAGAGGTAGGAAACGAATTAGAGAATACTTTAGTATTGGTAAAGGTAAACCCAACAGTGAAGGAGCCATTGTTCTCTTTCAAGCGATAAACAGCTTGTAAACGGGTTCATCTTATAAGAAAATGTTAGTTTCTTTGCATACTATCTCAATAGATCTTTAGCCTTGAACATACATCTAGATGCTGGAAAATGTTTACATGCAAATCTTGTTACTTTTGCTAATTCCTAAAATATTATATTTTCTTTCTGTCCTTTCTAGCTTTGGAAATTATATCAAGAAAACACAAGGATTGAATCCTGTTTTTTGGAGGAATACAATGAATATCCTGTGAAGGAGGCCCATCAAGGAGCAACTGGAGTGGTCTTTTACTCTCTCGTAGGGCTAACATTTTTCTCAAATCTTTCCATATTCTGAAAACTTATTTTGGAAACTTTTTTTTTGAATTTATAATGTTTAGATGAACCCCTACATACTAATTTTAAGTGAAATAATATTGGAGTATTACCATGCAAGTGCCAAGGATTTAGGGTTTAGGGCGTATTTAGCTGTCACTTAGCTGACCTATAAAGATATTGTGAAATCTGAAGACTACAGTGATTGAGATCAGTAGAGTCAATACTAAAGATATTCATCAAATGTGGAATTACTCTAAGTAATTCATCTATCTAAATATGCTGTGTAACGGTGATATGGATTTAATATAGAAGCTGTCCGCAAATATGGAAAGCACCAGTAGCAGAAGCTATGGACCGGCCAATCTTACAATTTATTGGGGCAAACTCAACAGCTCCAACTCCAGCTCAGAGTTCACTGGTGTCCAACTCATACAGTCCTACAAGCCACTCATCATACCATGCTACGCTTTAGTAGTACTGATTGGAATATTTGGGAACTACCTGCTTCTGTATGTTATCTGGAGAACCAAGAAAATGCACAATGTCACCAATTTCTTTATTGGAAATCTTGCTTTTTCAGACATGCTCATGTGTGCCACATGTGTTCCCTTCACTCTTGCTTAGCCTTCAACTCCCAAGGCTGGGTTTTTGGAAAGTTTATGTGTTACTTTGTGTTCCTGATACAGCCAGTAACAGTGTACGTCTCCGTCTTCACCTTGACAGCCATTGCTGTGGACAGGTAACAAACCCTCACGTCTCTTCCTAATCTGTTTTAATCATTAATTTGTAATGTCAGATAAATTTAATGTCATGCAATTACCACCTCAGAAGGTTTCAGAATGACATTTTCTTCAGCAACATGAATGACCTATGTGCTCTAAATTGTATATGGTTCTTATATTTTCTTGACTGCCTAGTTCAAATATATTTCACTGAGAAAGTAAAATAAATAGAACTCTGCATGGCGAAATAATTTCACAAGAAATTTTACAAAATTCAAATATTTTGCAGAACTTAAAGAGAACCTGTGAGCATGATTTTGTAATGCAATGTAAAGATATGGCTGTAATGGCACTGTAATACTGATTACATTGATACCTTTGGGGAAGAAATCCACTTTGTTATTCCTTAATCACCATTTGAAGTTTCCGGCTGATTCAGTTTTCGGTGTATAGGGAATGGACAGTCCACTGGGTATCCTCCATCCTGTCTTTGATTACTCAGTGTTAGGGTTCGAGTTCCCGCTGCTGCACAAGGGGAGTCTCGAATCAGTCCCGCTGCCGTCTCCCATTCATCTCCGTCCGCAGTGGAGCCTGCTCGGCTTAGACGTTGGTCCCAGCGTCTCGCCCAGTCTAACAGTGTGCAGAGGATTACTGCTGTTCCTCCAGGCTCTGCTATTGTGGCCAGTACTGGTTAGCGGCGAGCAGACGTCTTTAGGACAAAGTCCTTGTTTTCCCCTTCTGAGCATGCCCAGAGTGAGATCTCTCATTGGAGATCAGGGGTCACATGCTCAGGTACTGCAGCAGCTCCTATTGGTCCGCCAGGAAGGTCCTGTGACTACTGGTGTTCTGGAACAAGTTTCATTGGTCCTTGTTTCTGGCAGGTCCTGTAGCTGTTGCTATAAAAGGGTAGTATGGCTGGGCCGCCATGCGCTAATATCAACCATTATATGCTTTGTGCCAGTGTGGTCATGCGTGTGTGTGGTTAGGGCCCGGCTGAAATAAGCCCCTAGAATACCGACTTAATCGGTGAGGAGTTTGGTGTGCTAGCTGGTCAGGGTCGGTGTCCTAGATGCCCTAGATTACCGCATAACCGGTGAGGAGTTTGATTGCCGTATTCAGGGTCTGGCGTTCAGACGCCATAGATTGCGGGTGACTCCCGCGAGGACATTAGCGCATGATCACGTTCTATGTTTGCTTAGCACTTAACTGTGTACCTGGGTGCCTGACAGGACACAGAACTTTTTCTCAGCGGCCCTGTGACATAACAAGGTTCGCTTTCAACGCTAGACAGCGCCCTAGCGTGTTTATTTTGCGACTCAGTTGTGTTTAGTGAGTTCGCACACATCGCCATATAACGCTGCGGCACTCCTTCTAGCGGCTTTGTGGAATAACAGAGTTCGCACATATTGCGACAGCGCATTGCGGTGTTTATTTTGGCGACTCTGCAGGATAACAGAGTTCGCGTCTTGCGCCATTTTACTAGCAGCAAGTTCCGCCTGCACTGTGGACCCCGGGCTGCGAACGCACCTCTCTACCTCATATATTTGGTGCGTTCCGCAGACACTAACATAATATTAGCGTCAGGGTCTGGCTAGTAAAATGGCGGATGACCAGCGTCTACTACGGGACATCCAGCAGCTGGAGGATAGGTTGGCGGCTCTTGAGCGCACAACCTCAGCTGTGGATGTTACCGCAGTCGCTGTTCAGGCTGCTAGCGTGGCTGCAGCCAGTGTGTCCACTGCCACCTCTGTCCCCACAATATCCCACCTTCCACTTCCAGACAAGTTTGCTGGTGATAGCAAGCAATGTCGGGGATTCGTGAGTCAGTGCTCTATACAACTCGAGCTTCTGGCTGCACGTTTCCCCACGGATCGGGCACAAGTGGGCTTTGTAATATCTCTTCTGTCGGGCAGAGCATTGGAGTGGGCCACCCCGCTGTGGGAGCGTGACGACCGTGTGGTGCGGAGTGCTCCTCGTTTTCTGGAGGCTCTAAAAAAGGTCTTTCTAGGACCTCAGGTTACCCACGATGCGGCGCTCCAACTTCTGGCAAGTTCACAGGGTTCGTCCTTGGTCAGCTGTTTTGCTGTCCAATTTCGGACTCTGTCCTCGGAGTTGGACTGGCCGGATAAAGTCCTCATTACCGTGTTTTGGAGAGGACTAGCGGGTCATGTGAAAGACGCCTTGGCTACCAGGGAGATTCCCACCACACTGGAGAAGCTTATCGCCATATCTACCCGCATCGACCTCCATTTTCACGAGCGGAGGTTGGAGCGGTCCCAGTGTAGGCAGAGGTTCCGGATGGCTCCCACCTTCACCAGACCTCTGGAATCTTCCAGCCAGGCGCCCGACTCCCATGAGGCCATGGAGGTTTCTCGAGCGGGACCTAAGTCCCGGGCCGCTCGAGTACCCGTGGTCTGTAACATCTGCCAGCAGTTAGGACATTATGCCAACAAATGTCCACAGCGGTCGGGAAAACGGTCGTGTCTAGTGACCTTGGGAGGAGGTTCACTAGACACTGCGGCATTTTCCACCAAGTTGTCCTTTAAGGGGACAATTACAGTAGGTCCATCCACGCTCTCCGCCGAGCTCTGTGTGGATTCTGGAGCCGAGGGGAATTTCATGTCCTCTGCATTTGCTCTCCACCACACTATACCTCTGGTGATGCTCGCCAAACCAGTGACTGTGCGAGTAGTGAATGGATCAACTCTGCCCTCACAAATCACCCACCAGACGATCCCTCTCACTTTATCTATGTCCCCTTCCTATCAGGAGAGTATTTCTTTTCTTGTCCTGCCCGAGGGAATAGACGAGGTGTTGCTGGGAGTACCTTGGCTCCGTTACCACTCTCCCCATATTGAGTGGTCCTCTGGGAGGATACTGGGTTGGGTGATTCATGTAGAGGCAGGTGTGTCAGGGAGTGCGTTCAGGTCACCACCACAGAGATACCCATAGATCTCACTTCTCTTCCTCAGTGTTATTGGTCATATGCAGACGTTTTCTCCAAGAAGGCGGCGGAGACTCTTCCACCTCATCGCCCCTACGACTGTCCTATTTATCTCTTGCCTGGAGCAGAACCTCCTCGGGGGAGAGTCTACCCCCTCTCGCTTCCTGAGACGGAGGCCATGTCCCAGTATATTCAGGAGAATCTGGCAAGAGGGTTCATTAGGAAGTCGGTGTCACCAGCAGGGGCAGGGTTCTTCTTTGTGCAAAAGAAGAACGGAGAATTACGTCCATGCATTGACTACAGGGGTCTTAACGCCATCACCGTCAAGAATAAGTACCCGTTGCCCCTAATCTCTGAGCTCTTTGATAGGCTCCAAGGAGCAAGAGTATTTACCAAGCTTGATCTACGTGGTGCCTATAACCTAATTCGCATCCGTGAGGGGGACGAGTGGAAGACAGCTTTTAATACCATGGATGGGCATTATGAATACCTGGTGATGCCCTTCGGGCTCTGTAATGCTCCCGCTGTTTTCCAAGACTTTGTCAATGATATCTTCCAGGATATGCTCTCCACCTCTGTAGTAGTCTATCTGGATGATATTCTCATCTTTTCACCAGATATAGACTCTCACCGGAGGGATGTCAACAAAGTCTTCGACCTCTTACGGGCAAACTCCCTCTATGCCAAGCTGGAGAAATGTGTGTTTGAGCAGGAGTCCTTACCTTTTCTGGACTATATCATCTCTGCCCAGGGATTGGCTATGGATCCTGCCAAACTACAGGCTGTAATGGACTGGCAAGAACCCCTTTCTCTTAAAGCGGTGCAGCGCTTTATGGGGTTCATTAATTATTATCGCCAGTTCATTCCCCATTTCTCGACTTTGGTAGCTCCCTTGGTAGCCCTCACCAAGAAGGGAGCAAATCCCAAGTTGTGGTCTGAGGAGGTCTCCAAGGCGTTCTCTTCCATCAAGTCGCATTTTGCCAGTGCTCCCATATTACATCGCCCTGATGTTGATAAGCCATTTGTTTTAGAGGTGGACGCCTCATCTGTTGGTGCTGGAGCAGTCCTTTATCAAAAGGATGCTCAAGGTCGGAAGCATCCCTGCTTCTTCTTTTCTAAGACCTTTACACCAGCAGAGAGGAATTATTCCATCGGGGACAGGGAGTTGCTGGCTATGAAATTGGCCTTCTCTGAGTGGAGACATCTTCTGGATGGGGCTCGTTTTTCCTTCCAAGTCTTCACCGACCACAAAAACTTGGTATATTTGCAAACGGCTCAGCGGCTAAATTCTCGCCAGGCCAGATGGTCCCTATTCTTCTCTCGGTTCCACTTCACCCTCCATTTTCTCTCCGGTGAGAAGAATGTTCGGGCCGACGCTCTCTCTCGCTCCTTAGTGTCATCTGAGGAGGAGGATGAGGAGCCTCGGCTTATTGTCCCCGAAGAAAGCCTGAGAACTGTAGCCCCGGTTTCGCTAGAGTCTGTGCCTCCAGGCAAGACTTTTGTGCCCACTAATTTGCGACCGGAGGTACTCTCTTGGGCACACTCGTCCAGGGTGGGTGGACACTTTGGGGCAAAGAGGACAACTGAGTTATTGGCGAGGACATACTGGTGGCCACATATGGTCCGTGACGTCAGGGAGTATGTTCAGGCGGGTGTCTCCTGCGCCAGGAACAAGTCCCCTCGACAACGGCCAGCTGGGTTACTTTTTCCTTTGCCGGTGGCAGACAGGCCCTGGGAGATGGTCGGGATGGACTTTGTGGTGGGCTTACCCAAGTCTCGGGGTTGCACTATCATTTGGGTGATCACTGACCACTTCTCCAAAATGGTGCACTTAGTGCCGCTACCACGGTTACCTTCTGCACGGGCCTTGGCCGCATTATTTATTAGACACATCTTCCGTCTACAAGGTATGCCAGACAAGATTGTCAGCGATCGAGGTCCCCAATTTGCGTCTCGGTTCTGGAGAGAGTTGTGTCATCTACTCTGCATTGAGTTGAACCTCTCCTCTGCATATCATCCCGAGACGAATGGGTTGGTAGAGAGGGCCAACCAGACCTTAGTCACCTACTTGCGACATTTTGTCTCTGCCAGGCAGGATGACTGGGCATCCTTGCTCCCGTGGGCGGAGTTCGCGCTAAACAATGCTGTGGCTGACTCCACCGGACAGACCCCATTCCTCTTAAATTACGGCCAGCATCCGCGGGTACCGGTGCCCATGCCCGTGGCTTCCGCCGACTCCAGGGTGGCAGACTGGGCTGTGGAAGCACGGGACATATGGGACCACACCCAGGATGCCATTCAGGCTTCCAAGGAAAGGATGAGGTCTTCTGCCGATGCCCATCGGCGTCCCGCTCTGACATTTGCTCCTGGCGACCTAGTGTGGCTCTCCGCCCGAAACATCAGGCTACGGGTGGAATCCACTAAGTTGGCACCCTGCTATTTGGGTCCCTTCAAGGTTCTCGAGCAGGTGAACCCTGTGGTTTACCGTTTGGCCCTTCCGCCTCGCCTTGGTATCTCCGACACCTTCCATGTGTCCCTCCTAAAACCTGTGGTCATCTCCCGGTTGCCTGAGTCATCTGCCGGGACATCGGGTTCGTCTTCGGACGACTACAAGGTGAATGCCATTGTAGGGTGCAAGGTGGTACGGGGCAAAAAAATTTTTTGGGTGGATTGGAGGGGTTATGGGCCTGAGGATAGGTCCTGGGAGCATGCTGAGCATGTTCATGCTCCGCAGCTCATCGCTGCCTTTGAGCATAGCGAGGCCCAGAGAAGGGGGGGTAATGTTAGGGTTCAAGTTCCCGCTGCTGCACAAGGGGAGTCTCGAACCAGTCCCGCTGCCGTCTCCCATTCATCTCCGTCCGCAGTGGAGCCTGCTCAGCTTAGATGTCGGTCCCAGCGTCTCGCCCAGTCTAACAGTGTGCAGAGGATTACTGCTGTTCCTCCAGGCTCTGCTATTGTGGCCAGTACTGGTTAGCGGCGAGCAGACGTCTTTAGGACAAAGTCCTTGTTTTCCCCTTCTGAGCATGCCCAGAGTGAGATCTCTCATTGGAGATCAGGGGTCACATGCTCAGGTACTGCAGCAGCTCCTATTGGTCCGCCAGGAAGGTCCTGTGACTACTGGTGTTCTGGAACAAGTTTCATTGGTCCTTGTTTCTGGCAGGTCCTGTAGCTGTTGCTATAAAAGGGTAGTATGGCTGGGCCGCCATGCGCTAATATCAACCATTATATGTTTTGTGCCAGTGTGGTCATGCGTGTGTGTGGTTAGGGCCCGGCTGAAATAAGCCCCTAGAATACCGACTTAATCGGTGAGGAGTTTGGTATGCTAGCTGGTCAGGGTCGGTGTCCTAGATGCCCTAGATTACCGGCATAACCGGTGAGGAGTTTGATTGCCGTATTCAGGGTCTGGCGTTCAGACGCCATAGATTGCGGGTGACTCCCGCGAGGACATTAGTGCATGATCACGCTCTATGTTTGCTTAGCACTTAACTGTGTACCTGGGTGCCTGACAGGACACAGAACTTTTTCTCAGCGGCCCTGTGACATAACAGGGTTCTCTTTCAACGCTAGACAGCGCCCTAGCGTGTTTATTTTGCAACTCAGTTGTGTTTAGTGAGTTCACACACATCGCCATATAGCGCTGCGGCACTCCTTCTAGCGGCTCTGTGGAATAACAGAGTTCGCACATATTGCGACAGCGCATTTCGGTGTTTATTTTGGCGACTCTGTGGGATAACAGAGTTCGCGTCTTGCGCCATTTTACTAGCAGCAGGTTCCGCCTGCACGGTGGACCCCGGGCTGCGAACGCACCTCTCTACCTCATATATTTGGTGCGTTCTGCAGACCCTAACACTCAGTCCCTTCACCAGCATCCAGTCTCTGAATGACCTGCCTCCTCTGTTTTAAATCTCAGTAACAACCTGTCAGTCTAAGAAAAGAGGCGGGCGGATTTAAAAATCAAAAGCCAATTTTCACATGGATTCTGAACTGCAAAATATGCAACATCGTATGAGATTAAGTTAAACGTCATCCACTTTTGCTGGTATTGTAATGTGCTGTGGATTTTGTGTGCATAAAATCCACACTGGGTCCATAACAAGCAAGCCAAACCATATGTTTCTCTAACCAATGTTTCTACAGCCACAAGTATCTTCTGCCAACCACTTCTCCTAAGGGTGCTTTCACATTGTATCCTTGCCCAGATACAGTGGTCCTGTCAGGGCTTGCATCCGAACCCCTTTGCAAATCTGGATTTGTTGCACATGCGCCAACGGATCCAAAGACTATAATGGTGCTGGCAGAGTCAATGTGTGCTTTTTCGTGCATCAATTTCAGGCATATATGCCTACTAAAGGCTGACAGTCAGACAGTCTACTATGTCTGAGTGTCCAGCTCCAGGTAGGCATATATGTCCGAATATGATGCACGAAAGAGGACACTATGACTCTGTTGGCCCCATTATAGTCTGTGGCCCCATCGATTCACATGACCCAAAGTCCATTTTGCTGCAACTTTGGACACAAGCCCCAACGAGACCACTCAATGTGGGCAGGAATGGAATGTGAAAGGGGTCTTAGTCAGAACAATGCATGGAATGCTCACCACCAGATTTCCATTCAGCAGTACAGGCAAATGGGGTATCAGAGCTCCAGAGTGACAGTACGTGAAGCATGACTATACAAGTAAAAGCTGCATGTCTGGCACATATGAAATCTTTAAAATTGTTGGGGGGACTCAACCTCTTTTCAAACCATGTTGCCTTGTCTGGCAACTGCTTGAGGAAACAGAAAGATTAAAACTCCAAAGTGGTGACAGGTCCATAAGCAATTGCTCTTTTTATAATCTGATCCTGTTTTTTTACCTTATGCCTTTTTTTTCTCATTTATATTTATATTGAGTACAATTTCAATCTTACTTAACCTCTGGAGTCACCTGAGATTTATACTGACTTTTATGGCATATCAATGGTCATGCGAAATAAATGGAAAATATTTAGAAATTCAATTGTAAGTGGCTCTTTTTATGCAATGTTCTGGCTTCAAATATAGCCAGTACTTGATGAATATGGCTGATTGAACAGTGACTGTATATAATTACAGTAGAGAAGCAATTAATTAATCACCTTTGTCATGTAGATATCAACTCACAACATTTGTATTCAGTCTCAATATTATCTATAACCTGATGTCAGCCTTTGGGTAAATATCCATCAAACAGACAAGCTCCAGTCATAGAGATATTTTGCTCAATTTATGATTGACAATCACCAAGATGACTTCAACCACAGACCAACTTTACATAATGAGAAACTTGGCTTTTTGAAGTTTTCACTTAATGCTGAGCTGGTAGTGACCCAATAACCTAACTGGAATAGGCAACATTTTGATTCTTTGCTTGATATTTAGATACTCAGTTCTGTATAAACGGGAAATCAATAGAAAATAATAACATATTATAATAATAGACGTGTAATAATGATAAGAAGAAGTTGAATTAAAGGGGTAGACTCATCAAGACAACCCATCTTTAATATGATACCAAGTGTCCAGCTTCTTTCTCCCACTCATGAAATTAGCTGGAGAAACCTTGTCACTCATTACAAAGTGATCATTTAAATAGATAGCCTTCCATGTGATTTATGGATGAGTTGGGTAGACAAGAGCTGGGTGGACAAGAACATAAGACACTCCTTAGCCAGAAATTTTATGATTTCCATATACTTTATAGAAACATTAGTTGTCTTTATGAGACCCCTTTGAGGCCCCAAAGGAAAATGGTTAACTCATATTCTGGTTAATGTATTAATTGGTGAAATTGAAAGGGGTGGTCCACTATTTTAAAGCACCGCTCCAGATTTTTTTTGTTTGTTTCAGCGCTGAAATGGTGCTACTAATGCAAGATCACTGTACCTAATATTATACTTACTACCAGCCATCTTCAGCTCTCCCGGGGCCACTCTGGTCCTGCACCCCCGTCTTCTGACCTGAAGTCAGAAGTACCGGTCACAAGCTCTCAATGCAAGTCTATGAGAGACAGATCAAGGCTCTCATAGACTTGAATTAAAAAGTGACCTCCGGCTCATCAAGCAAATACTGGAGCGATCCAGCACAAACTGCCAGAGACTTAGAGTGGCGCTGATAAAAGAAGAAGATGGCAGCTGGTAAGCATGAGCGTAACCCCAAGTTGCTTCACAGAAGTTTATAACACTGAGCTGTGAAAATAAAAAAATCAAATTTTTCCCACAAAAATGTTTTTTTTATCTCGCATTTTTTATTTTCACAAGGCTAACAGACCATATAATATGTTGTGCAAATTCTCCTGAGTACGCCAATATCCCGTATTTGGGGGAAAAACTACTGTTTGGGCACACGGCAGGGCTCGAAAGGGAAGGAGCTCCATTTAACTATTTAAATTGAATTGAATTTGCTGGAATTATTAGTGGATGTGCCTAAACAGTATAAACCCCCCCACTAGTAACCCCATTTTGGAAACTAGACCCCTCAAGGAATGTATCTAGATGTGTGGTGAGCACCTTGAACCCGCAGGTTTGAACCTGCAGGTGCTTCACAGAAGATTGTTATGTTTAGCCGTGAAAATAAAAAATTTAATTTTTCCCACAAGAATGGTTTTTTTAGCCAAAATGTTATTATTTTCACAAGGGTAACAGGAGAAAATGCACCATACAATTTGTTATACAATTTCTCCTGAGTAGAGATGAGCAACTTTGCCTCCGGGAGGGTCAAGTCGGGTTTCGGACCACCCGACTTTCACAAAAGTCGAGTCGAACGAAATTGGCCGACTATCGGAAAAAATCGAAGGTCCGACTGAAACACGAAACCAATGCAAGTCAATGGGGAAGAAAAGTCGGCAGGGAGTGGAGGACAGTAAAAACACCTACAGTGCCCATTTCAATGCCAACGACATCAATTCTTATTACTTAAGCTTGGCAACCTTAATTTACTGTATAATAATAGTAACACATTGAAAACTGGGGGTTATTTGGCTAAAGTTGTGGGGGGGAGGCAGGGCTGGCTCCAGGTTTTCGTGGGCCCCGGGCCAAAGAGTCTCAGTGGACCCCTTTAACACATACCACAATTCATGATGCTGCGATACGGCAGAGAAATATAGGTATAGTACAATGCCAAATACTTCACTTCTTACATTACATGAGTGATATCTATTTTAAATTCTACAATAGCTCAAAAAACGGACAGTATAGTCCTCTATACAGTATTATGGCCACAACATAGTGCGCCATACAGAATAATGAGCCCTATATATTGCTCCATAAATAATTGGTCCCATATAATGTTCCATACAGTATATGATGAGCTCCACATAATTCTCCAGTATATGATGGGCCCCATGGATGATGCTCCAGTGTATGATGGGCCTATATAATGCTCCATATATAATGGGCTCCATATGATGCTCCAGTGTATAATGGGCCCCGTATATGATGCTCCAGTGTATGATGGGCCCCGTATATGATGCTCCAGTGTATGATGGGCCCCGTATATGATGCTCCAGTGTATGATGTGCCCCATATATAATGCTCCAGTATATAATGGGCCCTATATATGATGCTCAAGTGTATGATGGGCCCCATATATTATTCTCCAGTGTATAATGCTCCCCATATATTGCTCGAAACATTAAAAAAATGAAATACCACCATCCAAACTATTTCTTTGATTGATGGGGCGGTCAAGAACGAGGAACCCATGTGCATTCTGTCGATTGACGCAGAAAAGGCTTTCGACAGGTTGCACTGGGATTTTATATTTCAAACGTTAGAAGGAATTGGCTTAAAAGAAACTATGCTCCGTAGAAATTTCTGTCCTGTACTCCTCTCCCAGTGCTCAAGTTAAAATGAATGACGCACTTTCAAACACATTTTTAATTCGGAACGGCACGAGGCAAGGTTGTCCTCTTTCACCCTTGGTTTATATACTCACTATGGAACATCTAGCAACCGCGATATGGAATAATCCCTCCATTAGAGGCACAAAAGCCCAATCAGAAGAGCACAAACTGGCACTTTTTTCAGATGATGTCCTATTGTATGTCTCTTCCCCAACTATAAGTCTCCCAAATATTATCTCAGAATTACATAGATTTGGTCATCTGAGCAATTTCAAAATTAATACCCACAAATCGGAGATTCTCAATATCTCAATCCAACCAAGTGAGGTGGAGAAGTTGGCAGCTTCATTTCCCTTTAAGTGGTGTTCAGATTCTCTTACCTATTTAAGAATAAAAATCACCGCCAAAGTATCTAATCTTTATGAAGCAAACTTTAAGACAGCTTTACATAAAGCTGAGTTAGACTTAGAAAAATGGCATAAACTACCTTTATCTTGGTTTGGAAGAGTAAGCGCTATTAAAATGGATCTATTACCCCGTCTCCTATATTATTTCCAAACAATCCCCTTGTATTTACCTGCCTCCTTTTTCTCACGTCTTAAAAAAGCGATTACTCATTTTATTTGGTCACAAAACGAGCATGTATTTCATACTTTTTGTGAAGTAGATCGAAGCAAGAAGGGGGAAGAGGTCTGCCAGATTTTGCTATGTATAGTCAAGTAGCAATTGGTACATGTATTTTAGATCTGTTTCATAATAAAAACAACAAAAAATGGGTTACATTAGAAAATGATCTTAATGGACATGACTCCCGTATAGTTATTTGGTCCCCAACGGAAGAACAGGATATACCTTTACCCTTCCTCACCAAAAACATGATATCATTTATCAAAAGAGGGAGTCCAGAGCTGGGAGTCTCTTCGTCTCCTGGCCCGCTAACTCCTATATATGACAATCCATCCTTTCCTGCAGGATGAAAATGAGACACTTATCTACATAAAAATAGACCTTCATGCCCCATAGTCCATGATTATGTTACAAGGACAGGGATGAGGTCTCTCCAGGACATTTTTCGGGATAAGGAGCCGCCAACAGGTGCATGGTTCTTTTATGAACAAATAAAGAGTTTTATTATTAAATTAGCCAAGCAATCCGATCCATACAGAATATTATCTCCGTTTGAGACTCTTTGTTTATCAACAAACTCTATAGATCACACTATCTCTTTATTATACAAAACCTTCCAAGAAGGGCAGACCCCATCGAGAGATTTCCCAGCATTTTTTTCAAAATGGGAGATTGATTTGGGTAGACCCTTATCAGTTGAAGAAAGAAAAAGATTCTCTTATGCACATTCAGGTCATCGCTCTGTTCAACATCACAGGAGAGGAGCTACAAAATCTTGTCGAGGTGGTACCAATGCCCATCAGATTTAAACTTAATTTATCCAACACCGGATACGTGCTGGAGATGCTTAAAAGAAAGAGGTTCATTTATACACATTTGGTGGCACTGCCCACTCATACAGAAACTGTGGTTAGCATCCTTTGATCTCTGCAACAAGCTGTCTATAACTAAAATTACACCCACAATGGAGGTGGCCTTGCTGTCCTTGTGTTGCTCCTCGATTTCTAGATTTAAGAAAGGTCTTCTTAGACATATTCTCACTGCTACCAGGAACGTGATTACTAGATTTTGGAAACAGGAAAAGGTTCCCTCGCGTTCTGATTTGGTGATGGAACTCAACGACATATATAGAATGGAACAGCTGATAGGACAATTGAATGGTACCACAGGAAAGGTATATAACACTTGGGCCCCCTGGGTTATGTTTAGAGAATCATCGGAATTGGACTCTTGGTTGATAGACCCATAGATGATGGAGCCACATCTGGATGGAGCCACATCTCCTACCCCACTCCATAAAATCCTCCCCACTCCCCCTCCCCCTTTTCTTTTATTTTTTCTTTTCCCTTCTTTCCCCCTTGTTTCTTCTCTATCTTCTTTTCTTTTGTTGACCTAGAGTCTTAGTCTAGGTACCTTCTTCTTTAAAATTTATAAACAAAGTAATACTGATGTTAATTGCCTACATGAGCAAACACCTTAGGCCCTCATCCAACATTTGTTTTATATGTATGACTTTCTGGGGAAAAGTTATAGTTGCTATATAATTATTTTTTTGCATGTGATAGTAGAAAAGGTATGTTCTTTTCTCTTCCTCTTATTAATGATTGATGTGTATAAATACCTCAATAAACTTGTTTTAACACAAAAAAATGAAATACCTCTCCTGGCTGGGCACTGCTCTACTCTGGACTCCTCAGCATCGCCATCTTCCAGCTCTCTGCACTGACTGTTCAGGCAGAGGGTGCACAGACATGACGTCATCGCGCTCTCTGACCTGAATATCACTGTCAGGAAACGCGGAAGATGTCACAGCGGTGGAACATCGAGAGGTAAGTATTGCAAGTGCTGGGGCCCTGAGGAAGCAGGGGACCCACTCATGGGTGCCGGCACTGGCACAGGGCCCCTCATAGTATGCCGGTGTCTCTGACGGCGGGTAGGCACCCCCACCTGCTCTGGGCCCCGGCACTTGCCCGGGTGTGACAGGTGCTGACGCCGGCCCTGGGGAGAGGGGACAGCCCAGTTAGGGAGGTGGAAAAACTGGCATATGTTGAGGTGTAGGCTGGACGTTCAGCAGCTGAAAATGGAGGAATTGGAGAAGTCGGAGGAAGAGGAGGACAAAGCTAGCCATTTTTCTGGCAACCTATGTGTCATCAGGGGAAGGTGGTACAAAATCCTTTGAAACCCAAGCATGGTTCATTTTAATGAAGGTGAGATCAGTAATATTTTGGGTCAACAGCCGGGTCCTTCTTTAAGTCAGGATTGATCCAGCAGCACTGAAGACTCTTTCTGGTAGCACACTCCCAGCAGGGCAAGCGAGCTCCTGTAAGGCATATTGTGCCAATTCAGGCCAGGTGTCCAGTTTACAGGCCCAGTAGTCAAAGGGGAATGACCTGTGAGGGAGAACATCGATAGGGGAGGAGAGGTAATTTTGAACCATAGTTGACAACTTCTGTATCCTGTCTGTTGCAATCGATTCAGTATTACCAGTCGTGTGAGTATTACTCAAGAAATCAGACCACAACATGGTCATGAAACCCATCTCCAACGCCACTTCGGCTGTGTGCACCACAAACACCTCTTCCATGTTGCCCAGTACTGCTCGTGGTAGAACCTGCACCGCTGCTGTGTGCTGGGAATGCCTCTAACAAACGGTTTACCAGAGTTACTTGTTTGTTCAACAATATTAGCTCTAGGTTCTCCTGTGGCATAATGTTCTGAAATTTGGCTTTATAGCAAGGATCGAGGATGCTGGCCAACCAGTAGTCGTCATCCTTCATAATTTTGGCAATGCGGGGGTCCCTTTTTAGGATCCGCAAGACATAATCACACATGTGGGCCAATGTTCCAGGTGTCAATGATGAACTGTCAGTGGTGGGTGGAGGAGCACTTTCTGCCAAATCCACATCCCTCCAGTCACTCCCAAACCCTGTACCTGACCTTGGCAAGCCAACATTTTCTCTTGCCCCCTATGAAGCATCCTCCTCCCCAAAATAATCATCCCCTCATCCTCCTCCTCTTCCTCTTCTTCCTCTACCTCGTCCAGGACAGTTCCCTGAGCAGACAATGGCTGACTGTCATCAAGGTTCCCTCCTCCTCCTCTTCCTCCTCCGCTGCAGACGCCTGATCCTTAATGTGCATCAAAGTTTGCATGAGCAGACGCATAAGTGGGATGCTCATGCTTATGATGGCGTCTTCTGCAGCCGTGTGCATTCCTCAAAACACTGAAGGACTTTACAGAGGTCTTTCAGCTATGACCACTGCACACCCGACAACTCGATGTCAGCCCTCAAACTGCCTGCCCGTGTATCCTCCCACAAATGCATTACAGCCTGCCTCTGTTCGCACAGCTTCTGAACCATGTGCACGGTGGAGTTCCACCTTGTTGCAACATCTATGATTAGGCAGTGCTTGAGGAGGTGGAGCGATCGCTGCAGCCTCTGCATACGACTGGAGTCTACGGGCGAGCGACGTATGTGTTAGCTGTTATGTTTCGGTAGCTGAGGAGTGCAGGTAAAAAAGGCAATACACCAGAGCAGTTGGAATCTATGGGATTGCAGTACCCTGACTAACCACCACAACTAGAGGCAGCCGTGGAGCGTTCCTACGTTGGTCCTAGACGCCTCGTCACAGCCTGAGAAACTAAATACACCTAAAGATAGAAATAGGAAAGCTATCTGCCCAGGAGCAGAACCCCAAAGATAATAGAAAGCCCCCAAACATGTAATGGCGGTTAGACAAGAGGAAATACTGACACAGAAAGAAAATAGAATGAGCAAACGCTGGGGCCCAAACTATCTAAATAGAAAAGGACAGGAAGGGTACTTACTGCAATCCAGAAAACCCTGAAAAACACCAACTCTACTAATTTCAAAATCACCTGAGATCACACGACCTCTACCACCTAAATTAGCTCTCTGGTGTAACAAAATCAAAACAGCAGCCACTGAAAAAACTGGAAAAAGCAAAAGAACAAAACTCAGTGGCTGAACTAAACTGAGAAGGCAGAAGCCCCCGGAGGGGACCCAGAAGGCCCCCAAAGAAGTGCAGGACAAAATGCAAAAATATAGCAACAACACAAAAGAAGAAAAATTCTTATCTGGTAGCAGGAGATGCAGACACGACACAGCAGGCTACAAGGGAAACTGGAATAAAGGATTAAGACCAGAACAATTGATCACCGGCAACCCTGATGGGAAAATGACTCCCTTATATAAGACCAGTCAGTAACACCTGATTCCCAGTCCTCACAATTTTCACTAGTACCGCTTGTAACCACCAGAGGGAGCCTCTGCTCAGAACTCATCTCAAACCCATTCACAACAGTACCCCCCCCTTGAGGAGGGGTCACCGAACCCTCATTTGAGCAACCAGGTCGGTCAGGATGAGTTCTATGATACGCACAGATTAGTCTCCTAGCATGGATGTCCGAAGCAAACACCCAAGAATTGTCTTCCTGACCATAACCTCTCCATTTAACCAAATACTGGAGTCTTCGTCTAGAAAAACGAGAATCCAATATTTTCTCAACCACATACTCCAGATTGCCCTCAACCAAAACAGGGTCAGGAGGCACAGCAGCAGGAACCACTGGCTCAACAAACCTCTTCAACAAGGACTTGTGGAACACGTTATGGATCTTAAATGTCCCTGGAAGAAGCAAACGAAAAGAAACAGGATTAATAATCTCCATGATCTTATAAGGTCCAATGAACCTAGGCTTAAATTTAGGAGATGCTACTCTCATAGGAATATTCTTTGAGGACAACCAGACCAAGTCCCCCACTTTAAACCGAGGACCATCAGTCCTATGCCGGTTAGCAAACCGCTGGGCCTTCTCCTGAGAGAGGGACAACCTCTCCACTACCTGGTCCCAAATCTGTTGCATATGCTCAACAACAGAGTCAACACCTGGACAGACAGAAGCTTCCGTCTGTCCTGAAGAAAATCGAGGATGAAAACCAGAATTACAGAAAAACGGAGACATCAAAGTGGCAGAGCTAGCCCTATTATTAAGAGCAAACTCAGCCAAAGGCAAAAAAGAGACCCAGTCATCCTGATCAGCAGACACAAAGCATCTTAGATAAGTCTCTAATGTCTGGTTTGTTCTCTCAGTTTGACCATTGGTCTGAGGATGAAATGCCGAGGAGAAAGACAATTGAACACCCAGTTTAGAACAAAAAGTCCTCCAAAATCTGGAAACAAACTGGACTCCTCTGTCAGACACAATGTTCTCAGGAATGCCGTGTAAACGAACCACGTGCTGAAGAAACAACGGCACCAATTCAGAGGAGGAAGGCAACTTAGGTAATGGCACAAGATGTATCATTTTGGAAAACCTATCACAAATTACCCAGATGGTGGTCATTCTCTGAGAAACAGGAAGATCGGAAATGAAATCCATAGAGATATGGGTCCATGGTCTCTTGGGCACAGGCAATGGCATCAACAAACCACTAGAGCGAGAGCAAGGCTTGGAGCGAGAGCAAGTCCCGCAGGACTGCACAAATTCCCTGACATTGCGAGACAAGGTAGACCACCAAAAGGACCGACTAACCAAGTCTCTGGTACCAAAAATTCCGGGATGCCCAGCCAATGCGGAACAATGAATCTCAGACATCACACTCTTTTTCCATTGGTCCGGGACAAACAATTTTCCAACAGGGCAGCGCTCGGGCCTATCCTCCTGACACCCCTCCAGAGCAAGTCTCAAATTGGGCGAGATGGCGGAAAGAACTACACCCTCTTTCAAAATAACAGAAGGATCAGATAACTCAGGAGAGTCCGCAAGGAAACTCCTCGAGAGGGCATCCGCCTTAACATTCTTAGTGCCAGGAAGAAAGGAAACCACAAAATTAAAACGTGTGAAAAACAAGGCCCACCTGGCCTGTCTAGGATTGAGTCGCTTGGCAGATTCCAGATAGACCAGATTCTTATGGTCCGTAAGGACCACCACCTGATGTTTGGCTCCCTCCAGCCAATGTCTCCACTCTTCAAAAGCCCACTTCATGGCCAATAACTCCCGATTACCCACGTCATAATTACGTTCAGTAGGAGAAAATTTTCGAGAGAAAAAGGCACAAGGGTTACTTTTAGAGGTCTCTGGATCTTTTTGGGACAAAACGGCACCTGCCCCAATTTCAGAGGCATCAACCTCCACCTGAAATGGCAGAGAAACATCAGGCTGCCGTAGAACAGGAGCAGAAGTGAATCTCTGCTTAAGTTCCTGAAATGCAGAGACTGCCTCAGGAGGCCAATTCACCACATCAGTACCCTTTCTGGTCAAATCAGTTAATGGTTTAACAATAACCGAGAAATTACCAATAAATTTACGATAAAAATTGGCAAAACCCAAAAATCTCTGAAGAGCCTTTAATGAAGTAGGTTGGACCCAATCACAGATGGCCTGAACCTTGACCGGGTCCATTTCAATAACAGATGGGGACAAAATGAATCCCAGAAATGAGATCTTCTGTACGCCAAAAAGACACTTTGATCCCTTCACATACAGAGCATTATCCCTCAAAATCTGGAACACAGTCCGAACATGTTTTACATGAGAGTCCCAGTCATTAGAAAAAATCAAGATATCATCCAAATAAACAATCAGAAATTTGTCCACAAAATCCCTGAAAATGTCAATCATGAAGGACTGGAAGACGGAAGGGGCATTAGTGAGCCCAAAGAGCATCACTAGGTACTCAAAATGCCCTTCAGGGGTATTGAATGCCGTCTTCCATTCATCCCCGTGCTTAATGCGAATAAGGTTATACGCCCCCCTGAGGTCAAGCTTGGTAAACCAAGTAGCGTTTTTCACCCTGGAAAACAGGTCAGAAATCAAGGGTAACGGGTATTGATATTTCACAGTAATATTGTTCAAGAGACGATAATCAATACACGGCCTTAATGAACCATCTTTTTTGGCCACAAAGAAAAAACCGGCACCTAAGGGTGAAGAGGATGGTCTGATATGACCCTTCTCCAATGATTCCTTGATATAAGACCGCATAGCGTCATGTTCAGGTACAGACAAGTTAAAAAGGCGACCTTTAGGGAATTTACTACCCGGCACTAATTCAATAGCGCAGTCATAGCTCCTATGGGGAGGTAAGGATGCAGATTTACTTTCGCTAAACACATCAGAAAAATCAAACAAAAAGTCAGGAACATCCTGAGCTTGGGGGGAGGCAGAAAAAACAGGAGTGTTGGTATTAACACATTGGCAGCCCCAACTGGTTACAGACACAGATTTCCAATCCAAAACAGGATTATGAGACTGTAACCAAGGGAAACCCAGCACGATAATGTCATGCAGATTATATAGAACCAAAAATTTGCAGCACTCCTGGTGATCAGGTTCAACCCTCATTATCACCTGAGTAGAAAACTGGGGTTTATTCTCAGCCAAAGGGGTAGAATCGATCCCCAGTAGGGGAATAGACTTCTGTAGGGGTATCAAGGGAAACCCACAACGTTTAGCAAAATCATAATCCATCAGGTTAATAGCTGCTCCAGAATCAACGAAAGCCTGAGCAGAAAATGAGGACAGAGAGCATATCAGAGTGACAGTTAATAAAAACTTAGTCTGAACACTACCCAAGACAACTGAGCGTGCAAAACGTCTTCCCCGCTTAGGGCAGACTGAAATAGCATGAGAGGCATCACCACAGTAGAAACATAACCTATTGCGCTTTCGAAACTCATGACGCTGTGCCCCAGACACCACTCCATCACACTGCATGGGCTCAGAAGCTGGCTCAC
This sequence comes from Oophaga sylvatica, assembly GCA_033576555.1. NCBI lineage: Eukaryota > Metazoa > Chordata > Amphibia > Anura > Dendrobatidae > Oophaga > Oophaga sylvatica. Next base: position 478,574,092 of record JARQOD010000004.1, read on the forward strand.
AAGGCAACACCACTCCACGCATACTTCTCTGCTCACGCAAACGTCTGTCAATTTGAATCGCTAATGACATAGAATCATTGAGACCAGAGGGGACAGGGAATCCCACCATAACATCCTTTACATTATCCGACAGACCCTTCCGGAAAAGGGCCGCCAAAGCGTCGTCATTCCATTTGGTCAGGACTGCCCACCTACGGAATCTCTGACAGTATAACTCAGCGTCATCAAGCCCCTGATTTAATGCCAACAAGGCTTTTTCAGCTTGATCAGTGACATTAGGCTCATCGTACAATAACCCCAAAGCCTGAAAAAACGCATCAACATCACTCAAAACAGGATCCCCAGGTATCAGGGAAAAAGCCCAATCCTGAGGATCGCCGCGCAGGAGAGAGATGATAATTTGAACCTGCTGCGCTGCGTTTCCTGAGGACTTAGATTTTAAGGCAAAAAACAATTTACAATTATTTTTGAAATTCTGAAACTTAGCTCAATCCCTAAAAACAAATCTGGCATGGGGATCCTAGGTTCTACAACAGGCAACCCAGCAAGATAGATAGCAATACTCCGAACCTCAGTGGCAAGCTGATCCACACGGCCAGACAACTGTGCAAACTCCATTGGGAGAAAAGATCCTCCCCAGCACCCAGAGATACAGAGGGAAAAAAAAAAAAAAATGCAACAAACAGAAAAATATCTCTGACAACTCTGACAACCTTCTTTCTATCACAATATTTTTTCCCTTCTGTGAGTACCATACAATTTTCAATTTTTAGGCCGGTGATACTGTTATGTTTCGGTAGCTGAGGAGTGCAGGTAAAAAAGGCAATACACCAGAGCAGTTGGAATCTATGGGATTGCAGTACCCTGACTAACCACCACAACTAGAGGCAGCCGTGGAGCGTTCCTACGTTGGTCCTAGACGCCTCGTCACAGCCTGAGAAACTAACTACACCTAAAGATAGAAATAGGAAAGCTATCTGCCCCGGAGCAGAACCCCAAAGATAATAGAAAGCCCCCAAACATGTAATGGCGGTTAGACAAGAGGAAATACTGACACAGAAAGAAAATAGAATGAGCAAACGCTGGGGCCCAAACTATCTAAATAGAAAAGGACAGGAAGGGTACTTACTGCAATCCCAGAAAACCCTGAAAAACACCAACTCTACTAATTTCAAAATCACCTGAGATCACACGACCTCTACCACCTAAATTAGCTCTCTGGTGTAACAAAATCAAAACAGCAGCCACTGAAAAAACTGGAAAAAGCAAAAGAACAAAACTCAGTGGCTGAACTAAACTGAGAAGGCAGAAGCCCCCGGAGGGGACCCAGAAGGCCCCCAAAGAAGTGCAGGACAAAATGCAAAAATATAGCAACAACACAAAAGAAGAAAAATTCTTATCTGGTAGCAGGAGATGCAGACACGACACAGCAGGCTACAAGGGAAACTGGAATGAAGGATTAAGACCAGAACAATTGATCACCGGCAACCCTGATGGGAAAATGACTCCCTTATATAAGACCAGTCAGTAACACCTGATTCCCAGTCCTCACAATCTTCACTAGTACCGCTTGTAACCACCAGAGGGAGCCTCTGCTCAGAACTCATCTCAAACCCATTCACAACAGTTAGCACAGTCTTCAAACCTTATGGAGCAGGGCTAGTAACTCCGGATAATTATTTATGAAGCACTGCACCACCAGGTTCAAGTTGTGAGCCAGGTAAGGTATGTGTCTGAGTTTTGCCAGGGCTATGGCCGCCACAAAATTACGGCGGTTATCACTGACTATCTTGCCTGGTTCAAGATGTAGACTGCCCAGCCATGACTCAGTTTCTCGCTGCAAGTAGTCGGCCAGTACCTCCGCGATGTGTCTGTTGTTGCCCAAAGACATCATCTTTAAACAGCCTGCTGACGCTTACCACTAGCTGTTCGATAGTGGGACAGCTCAACCCTGGCAGCTGTGGATGGAGTACTCATGCGACTGCGCTCTGTCGACAAGCTTTCGCTTCTGCAGGAGGAGGAGGGTCAAACACCTACAGCCAACTGTTGCCTATACCGTGGGCTAGGCAGCACTGTCCCACTGCCACTGTCCACTGTGGAGCCTGCATCCACCACATTAACCCAGTGCGTATTGATGGACACGTAACGGCCCTGGCCATGCCTACTGGCCCATGCATCTGTTGTGAGGTGCACCTTTCCACTCACTGATTGAGTGCATGGACAATGCGGTCTTTCACATGCAGGTGGAGGGCAGGGATGGCTTTTCTAGAAAAGAAGTGCCGACTGGGTAGGTCATAGCTTGGGACAGCGTAGGCCATGAGCTCTCGGAACGCTGTGCTTTCAACCAAACGGAAGGGCATCATCTCTAATGAGATCAGTTTGGCAATGTGGGCATTCAAAGCCAGTGTACGCGGATGAGAGGATGAGTACTTTCTTGTCCTACTCAAAGTGTCTGCTAGGGTGAGCTGGACTTGAGAGCTGCATATGGGGGAACTAGCGGTGGACATGGCGGACTGAGAGGGGGTTGGTGATGGTGATGGTGGTGATGGTGATGGCCTAGATTCAGTCTTTGGTTGCAAAAACATTGTGATTCCCTGACTGCTTTGGCATTGCGACAACACCTCAACATTTCTTGCTGGTGGTGTGCTAACTGGTGGGCTTACAGTGGGGGAAGCGATGTAGTGTTGCTGGCTACCTTCAGTCGGAGCAGGTGCACATGTGCTACCTGAGGTATTGTAGTCCATCCACGCTTGCAAGTGCATGGTGTTTCAATTTCTAAGCTTGCAACTGGTATTCAAATTTCGGAGATTTTTTCCCTCGGCTAAAGGTCCTCCCGCACTTCTTACAGATAACCTTTGCGTCATCAATAGGATTTTTGTCAAAAAAGTGCAACACTGCACTCTTTCTACTATGTGATAACTTTTCAGGGCTTGCACGCTGTGCTAATTTGACCGTCTGGCCAAGCTGTCCTGCAACTCTTTTTGCTTTTTTAACATGTTTTTGGACTGCTACGGGCCTGCCAGATAACCGCAGCTGCGATGTCGATGCCTGCTGCGGATCCTTCTCCTCTTCTGAGCTATTGCCAGCGGCACCCTCTTCCCCCAATGGATGCCAACAACTGGGTCATCTATCACCTACTCTTCAATTTCATCTGCACCTTCCTCTGTGTCACCGTGTAAGGTGGTATAGTGTGCGGGAAGGGGCACCTGAGTTTCATCAGAGTCAGATTCTGGCTCAGTAGACAGCGAGGCAATGTAGTGCTCTGGGTAAATGTACCAGCAGAATCATATAGCAGTGGCTGTGCATCAGTGCACTCCATCTCTTATTCATCTTGGACTGGGGAATTCAGGATTTGACTTGATAACCCAGGCATGGTATGTGAAAAGAGCTCCATGGAGTAATCTGAAGTGTGGCCTGCCGCATCCTTCACTTTTGGTGGGGTGAAGGACACAAGGAAAGGTGTTGTTCCCGACCAGGAGCCTGCACTGACTGCCCAGTGCTTGCATTTTTTGAAACTTCAGAAGAGGAGGCGATAGAGCTGGAGGCTATTTCAGCAACGTAAGCCAAAACCTGGTCCTGATGCTCCAGCTTTTAAAGCGGTTTACCTACTCCCAGAAAAGGGAGCCTTCCAGGCCTTCTGGAGCCAGACGATGACGCAGGCTCAAAACCTCCTGCCTTAGGTGCTATTGTGCTTTTGCCACTACCAGCAGATGCACCACCACCACCATCAGTACCAGCTGCCCCCCCACCCACGTCCGCGGCCTCTTCCACCATACTTCCTCATGTTTAGGAAAATGTACCAAAAATACCAGCAGATATACTGTATGGTACTGTATCAGAAGCGTACAGCTGTATACGGTGAAGGGGACAATTTCAATCTCTGTATATATTTCCAGACTCACACACAGACGCTCTCTCAGTATGGATATGACCGTAATGCAAAAGGCAGAAAAAGAGTACTGTTTCAAAAGATACCAGGTGTATATAGTATAGGGTAAAATTTAAATCTCCGCATATATTTCCGGAATCACACACAGACACTCTCTCACTATGGATTTGACCGTAATAAAAAAGGGTGAAAAAAGGTACTGTATCAGAAGATACCAGGTGTATATAGTATAGGGTAAAATTTAAATCTCCGTATATATTACCGGAGTCACACACAGACGCTCTCTCAGTATGGATTTGACAGCAATACAAAAGGCAGCAAAAAGGGTATTGTATCAGAAGATACCAGGTATATATAGTATAGGGTAAAATTTAAATCTCCGTATATATTTCTGGAGTCACACACAGACGCTCTCTCAGTACTGGCTATTTTAGAGGGGGACCCCAGAACAAAATTGACATAGGGTCCCCCTATAAAATCTAACCAGCAAAGGCTAGGCAGACAGCTGTGGACTGATATTAATAGCCTAGGAAGGTGCCATGAATATTGGCCCCTCCAAGACTAAAAACATCAGCTCCCAGCTACCCCAGAAAAGGCGCATCTATAAGATGCGCCAAATCTGGCGCTTAGTCTCGCTCTTCCCACTTGCCCTGTAGCGGTAGCAGGTGGGGTTCATATTTGTGGGGTTGATGTCACCTTTGTATTGTCAAGTGACATCAAACCTACAGGTTAGTAATGGAAAGACATCTATAAGACACCCCCATTACAATCCCCATTGTGATATTGGATAAAAAAACAGGAAAAAACGGATATAGCGGCGCTAGTGCGTGTATATCTCCAATGAGCAGCAAGTAAAAATAAGCTTTCTACCACAGAGAAATCAAAAAGGGGAAATATATATACTATAGGTATACTCGCGCTACCACTGGAGAATATAGCCACACTGAAGAACCCTTACCTTAAAAGAGGATTTGCAGAATAAATTCAGGTGTAAATGCGCCTTTTTTGTCAGCAAGCTTGAAATGTAGAGGAGGATTTGCAGAATAAACTTTGAGTGCAAATACCCCTTTTTGTCAGCAAGCTAGAAGAAAAAGATATATTTTAAAGAAATACATCCAAAAAAAATTAAATATTAAAAATATATATATATAATATAGTATAAAATAGTAAAAATAGTCGTGTGACACTAGTATTGTATATGAGTATAGCTGCCCCCCGAAAATTAAAATATATGTTGTATCAAATACACATGATATATAGTATAGTCAAAAGTGTATATAGATCCTGCATGTGAATATCATTCGATAAATGAATATACACATATAGTGCGTACTAATCTAAAATATATAAATGATGATCCGATGATATATTAGGTCAAGGGATCCCTGTAAATGTGAAGAACGATAAACTGTATACAAATGACCAGATGTTCTTATATATATATAATGCAAAGAGGACCAATAATGCAATATGATACAGCTATAGCATGTATGGGGATAAGTGGCTAAAAAAGTATAACCAAAAAGAAAGAGACACAATGTGTGTTCTTTAAAGTGTAATACAATAGCAGTCTGGTAAACGTCACTGACACGGCGTTGTGTTGGTGCCTGGGAGATCAACACAGACGGCGGTTGTGAAGGAAGTACTTATCTGAGGGAAGAAAGGATGATCGTAATGCCGTAGTGAGGGGGATCTTGACAACGCAGCGTGGGTTCCAGAAAACGGCCCCGGCCGGTGGCACGCTTCCGGTGTACCCAGATGGAAGACGCTGATCACGGCAGACGGAGGTGCAGTAAAGCAATCCCCTGAGGAAGGAATCCGACAGATTCCGAAACGCGTAGGATTGGTTTTTGGCTCTTCTAGGACACCGTATTTTGTTCCCTGGGCACCACGTAACCGCCAGGGTCACGTGACCCGAATCTTGCCGAGCTCCACCGACGTCATCACAGATTGCTTTACTGCACCTCCGTCTGCCGTGATCAGCGTCTTCCATCTGGGTACACCGGAAGCGTGCCACCGGCCGGGGCCGTTTTCTGGAACCCACGCTGCGTTGTCAAGATCCCCCTCACTACGGCATTACGATCATCCTTTCTTCCCTCAGATAAGTACTTCCTTCACAACCGCCGTCTGTGTTGATCTCCCAGGCACCAACACAACGCCGTGTCAGTGACGTTTACCAGACTGCTATTGTATTACACTTTAAAGAACACACATTGTGTCTCTTTCTTTTTGGTTATACTTTTTTAGCCACTTATCCCCATACATGCTATAGCTGTATCATATTGCATTATTGGTCCTCTTTGCATTATATATATATAAGAACATCTGGTCATTTGTATACAGTTTATCGTTCTTCACATTTACAGGGATCCCTTGACCTAATATATCATCGGATCATCATTTATATATTTTAGATTAGTACGCACTATATGTGTATATTCATTTATCGAATGATATTCACATGCAGGATCTATATACACTTTTGACTATACTATATATCATGTGTATTTGATACAACATATATTTTAATTTTCGGGGGCAGCTATACTCATATACAATACTAGTGTCACACGACTATTTTTACTATTTTATACTATATTATATATATTTTTAATATTTAATTTTTTTTGGATGTATTTCTTTAAAATATATCTTTTTCTTCTAGCTTGCTGACAAAAAGGGGTATTTGCACTCAAAGTTTATTCTGCAAATCCTCCTCTACATTTCAAGCTTGCTGACAAAAAAGGCGCATTTACACCTGAATTTATTCTGCAAATCCTCTTTTAAGGTAAGGGTTCTTCAGTGTGGCTATATTCTCCAGTGGTAGCGCGAGTATACCTATAGTATGGATAAAAAAACAGACACTTCTTTCTTGAATACCATACTCACCGAATGCCTATTACACTGACACCTACGTCTCCTGCAACAAAAATAAAATAATAAACCACAATATTCCTCCCCTATCCACAGAGAAGATAATCCATAATGTCCCACAACGATCCTGATGACTTTGAGAACAGTCACTGATGTGACTGCTCTCAAAGACAGCCGACAACACACTGACAGGAAGTAATCGCTCCCACAGGGTATAGCACCTGAGCTGCCTTGAGAGAGTTCACCGGAGATCATCAGCTGATCAGCTCTGGTGATCTCCCTTATTGCACCACTGCTGTGTGAGAAAGTTCTCATGCAGTGGTGACGTGAGAGCACTGGAGCTGATCAGCTGATGAACTCCAGTGAACTCTCTCACAGCAGCTCAGTGATACACTGCAGTAGCAATTACCTCCTGTAAGTGCATCACAGGCAGCCGTGTAGAGCAGTCACATCTCCCAAAGAAACTGTTCTACACGTGAGATCTCCGTGGGACACTGGATTATGTGGACTTTTACATTTTTTCTAGGAGATGAGGGCATTAGGGATTTGGTGTTAGGTGAGTATAATGTTTTTTTTATTTTTATTTTAACATTTATGTAATTATTTTACTTTTTTTTTAATTGTGAGCACAGGCGCCAGCTGATGATACTACCTCTCCCATCATGTTGTCAGTGACAGCAGACGTAGCCCGATGGGAGCAGTAGTCTCATCAGCCCGTGCCTGTTGACCTGCGGTAAGCTTTTTACTGCAGGTCACCACTGTGGGTCACAATCACAGCAGTGGGGTCACGCTGAAATCTAACAGCATGACCCCGCAGAGCTCTGACTGATGGTCTTAACGGCGGTACCGTTATTGCCGATAAAAACCACCACGCCGGTGTTTCTCACGCTGTCAAACAGATGACAGGCCGTAAAATGCAAACTAAAACTCAGCAAATCCACCGCAAATCCTCAAACATTTTTATACCTGCAATTTTGCTGCTGATTTGACAGACTCAATTGTAATCAATGGGTGAAAAACACTGCAGAAATGCACAAAGAATTGACATGCTGCAGAAAAAAACACACTGCAAATACTCAAGGAAAATTACTGATCATGCGCACAATACTTCAGGATTGTCATTGAATTAGCTTGCATAGTGATTCCATAGCATTTTTGTCCCATTTCCGTGCTAAAAAACACCACGAAAATGCATCAAAATACACAGTACCCCAATTCAACCTATCTCTGGATCACTTTTTGTTTAAAATTGTACGTCTGGTTTATCCTAGTAGGCATTGTAAAGCCATTTAGATCCCTCTTTATTAACAGACCATAGCATTTGATATAAACATTAAATACATTTATTTTTTTTAGAGGTACCGTATATACTCATGTATAAGCCGACCCGTGTATAAGCCGACCCCCTAATTTTGCCACAAAAAACTGGGAATACTTATTGACTCGCGTATAAGCCTAGGGTGAAAAATGATTATGCCCCCAGATGCTCCATAGATTATGCCCCCATATGATGCTCCACAGATTATGCCCCCATATGCTCCACAGATTATGCCCAATATGCTGCACAGATTATGCCCCCATATGCTCCACAGATTATGCCCCCATATGCTCCACAGATTATGCCCAATATGCTCCACAGATTATGCCCCCATATGCTCCACAGATTATGCCCAATATGCTCCACAGATTATGCCCCATATGCTGCACAGATTATGCCCCCATATGCTCCACAGATTATGCCCAATATGCTCCACAGATTATGTCCCCATATGCTCCACAGATTATGTCCAATATGCTCCACAGGTTATGCCCCCATATGCTCCACAGATTATGCCCCATATGTTCCACAGATTATGCCCCCATATGCTCCACAGATTATGCCCCCATATGCTGCACAGATTATGCCCATATGATCCACAGATTATGCCCATAGTATAGTCCCTTATGCTGCCGCACTGCTCTGCACAAAAAAATGACATACTCATCTCTCGTTGCCAGTGTCAGTGCCGGTGTCCTGAGCATGCGGTGACACCGGCGCGCTATGGGACAGTGCCGTGTCCACGCTCGCTCAGACCCGGCACCTGAATATTTACCTGTCACTGGACCGTCACCGCTGCGCTGCTCCTCTTCCGGGTCCTCGGCAGTGAATGATCAGGCAGGGGGCGAGGCGCACTACGACGTATCAGCGCCCTCTGCCAGAACATTCACCAGGAGTCGACGAGGAGCAGAGCAGCGGTGGTCCGGGGACAGGTAAATATCGCTATACTCACCCCTCCGACGCGCTCTCTGCGCTCTCCTCTTCTCCGGCGGTCTCCGCAGTCTTCCTTCCTACAGCGGTCGATGTGGTACGCTCATTAAAAGACAAATACCTGACTGCACTCCAGACAATGTGACTAGTGCAACCCAAGGGAGTACCCATGTAAAACATACAAAAAAGCTGCATCAGCATACTGAAGCTGACAACATAGAAACAGGAAATTTGATAGCATATGGCTTTGGAGTATAAGGAAAATTTGAGACGCTGTATAAACATTGCAAACATTTTAAAGCCCACCAACCATCGTCAAGGTGGTCTCAATTATGTGAGTCCCTGACCTAATGTGAACTACCTCATTAGGCTGATATCTGATTTCTTGGTGATATGCACCTCTGTCGTAATGCCTGCATTTATGGTAAAGTAGGGACCTGGTGTAATTAATCACCACTGGTGGGGGCGAGTGCTCGTCGTAAGCTAACATTCAAAAGACAAAAATACCTGACTGGCACTTCCAGACTAATGTGAACTAGGTGCAAACCAAAGGGAGCTACCCCCATGTAAAACATACAAAAAAAAGGCTGCACTCAAGCATACTGAAGCATGACAACATAGAATACATGAAATTTTGAATAGCAATATGGCTTTGGAGTATAAGGAAAAATTTGAGACGCTTAGTATAAACATTTGGCCAAACATTTTAAAGCCCACCAACCATCGTCAAGGTGGTCTCAATTCTGGTGAGTCCCTGACCTAATGTGAACATACCTCTATTAGGCTGATATCTGAATTTCTGGGTGAATATGTACCTCTGTCAGTAATGCCTGCATTTATGGGTAAAGTAGGGACCTGGTGTAATTAAAATCACCACCTGGTGGGGGCGGAGTGCTCGGTCAGTAAGCTAACATTCAAAAGACAAAATACCTGACTGGCACTTCCAGACTAATGTGAACTAGGTGCAAACCAAAGGGAGCTACCCCCATGTAAAACATACAAAAAAAGGCTGCACTCAAGCATACTGAAGCATGACAACATAGAATACATGAAATTTTGAATAGCAATATGGCTTTGGAGTATAAGGAAAAATTTGAGATGCTTAGTATAAACATTTGGCCAAACATTTTAAAGCCCACCAACCATCTCAAGGTGGTCTCAATTCTGGTGAGTCCCTGACCTAATGTGAACATACCTCTATTAGGCTGATATCTGAATTTCTGGGTGAATATGCACCTCTGTCAGTAATGCCTGCATTTATGGGTAAAGTAGGGACCTGGTGTAATTAAAATCACCACCTGGTGGGGGCGGAGTGCTCGGTCAGTAAACTAAAATTCAAAAGACAAAAATACCTGACTGGCACTTCCAGACAAATGTGAACTAGGTGCAAACCAAAGGGAGCTACCCCCATGTAAAACATACAAAAAAGGCTGCACTCAAGCATACTGAAGCATGACAACATAGAATACATGAAATTTTGAATAGCAATATGGCTTTGGAGTATAAGGAAAAATTTGAGACGCTTAGTATAAACATTTGGCCAAACATTTTAAAGCCCACCAACCATCGTCAAGGTGATCTCAATTTGCTGCTGATTTGACAGACTTAATTGTAATCAATGGATGAAAAACGCTGCAGAAATGCACAAAGAATTGACATGCTGCAGAAAAAAACACTGCAAATACTCAAGGAAAATTACTGATCATGCGCACAATACTTCAGGATTGTCATTGAATTAGCTTGCATAGTGATTCCATAGCATTTTTGGCCCATTTCCGTGCTAAAAAACACCACGAAAATGCATCAAAACACACAGTACCCCAATTCAACCTATCTCTGGATCACTTTTTGTTTTAAATTGTATGTCTGGTTTATCCTAGTAGGCATTGTACAGCCATTTGGATCCCTCTTTATTAACAGACCATAGCATTTAATATAAACATTAAATACATTTATTTTTTTTTTAGAGGTACCGTATATACTCATGTATAAGCCGACCCGTGCATAAGCTGACCCCCCTAATTTTGCCACAAAAAACTGGGAATACTTATTGACTCGCGTATAAGCCTAGGGTGAAAATGATTATGCCCCCAGATGCTCCATAGATTATGCCCCCATATGATGCTCCACAGATTATGCCCCCATATGCTCCACAGATTATGCCCAATATGCTCCACAGATTATGCCCCCATATGCTGCACAGATTATGCCCCCATATGCTCCACAGATTATGCCCCCATATGCTCCACAGATTATGCCCAATATGCTCCACAGATTATATGCCCCCATATGCTGCACAGATTATGCCCCCATATGCTCCACAGATTATGCCTAATATGCTCCACAGATTATGCCCCCATATGCTGCACAGATTATGCCCCCATATGCTCCACAGATTATGCCCAATATGCTCCACAGGTTCTGCCCCCATATGCTCCACAGATTATGCCCCCATATGTTCCACAGATTATGCCCCCATATGCTCCACAGATTATGCCCCCAAATGCTGCACAGATTATGCCCCCGTATGCTCCACAGATTATGCCCCCATATGCTCCACAGATTATGACCCATAGTATAGGTCCCTTATGCTGCCGCGCTGCTGCTGCAAAAAAAATAATATACTCATCTCTCGTTGCTGGGGGTCAGGTGCCGGTGTCCTGAGCAGGCGGTGACACCGGCGCACTATGGGGGACAGGTGCCGGTGTCACCGCTCGCTCAGGACCCTGGCACCTGAGATATTTACCTGTCACCGGACCGGTCCACCGCTGCGCTGCTCCCTCTTCCGGGTCCTAGGCAGTGAATGATCAGGCAGGGGGCGAGGCGCGCACTAACGACGTCATCGCGCCCTCTGCCTGAACATTCACAGCCAGAGGAGTCGGACGAGGGAGCAGAGCAGCAGTGGTCCGGGGACAGTTAAATATCGCCATACTCACCCCTCCGCCGATGCGTCTCTGCAGCCTCTCCTCTTCTCCCGGCGGTCTCCGCAGCTCTTCCTTCCTACAGCGGTCACATGGTACCGCTCATTAAAGTCATGAATATGTGCATATTCATGACTTTAATGAGCGGTACCATGTGACCGCTGCAGGAAGGAGCCGGAGATTGTGGGAGAAGCACGGGGGCTGCAGAGACGCACCGGCGGAATGGTGAGTATGATCCGACACCCCCGCTCCCCCTCCCCCGCTGACCCCGTATATGACTCGCGTATAAGCCGAGAGGGGGACTTTCAGCCCTAAAAAATGGGCTGAAAATCTCGGTTTATACACGAGTATATACGGTAATTGGCCATTAGTTCAAAGTAAGCCAGTATATTATGTAGTCCTGCATTTCCTCCTCTGTGTAATGTGCTGAAAGCTCTGCTTCTCTGCCAAATATCTTATATTTGATTCATTTGAGCAGTTTACATTAGATTCTGATAATAACGTTCACCTTAGGACCAGTCTGTGCGCGGTGCTTAAAGTAAGAACATTTAGCTTTGGCATATTGGTTAACAGAAATTTTGCAACACTGTATTTACGCAGTAGCCTTGGATGGCTAGAAGGCTGAAGTCACCCAAAGGAGTATACGGGTATCTGCAAATGATCAGTAAACACTGCGGGTTGGACGCTGCGTTCTTGTGCAGCATCCAAACCGCAGCATCCAGATGTTACAGCATCGTGGATGGAATTCAGGAAATCCCATGCCCACAGACACCGTGGCTCACCAGCGGAGACGGACATGCGGCGCCTCTCTCCAGACAGCTAATTAATAGAAAATTATACCGCACACTCTAGGAATTCTATGCAAAATTTACAGATTTATTAGTGACACAATAGGGAGCAAACAAATAGAGCGATTAATGGCTGACGTTTCGACTCTCCCGAGTCTTACTCATAGTATCGCTGAAGAAAAAGAAACAAAGTATCAACATCATATATACAGATATTCACAATTATATGGAAAAATAGTACAGAGTAAATAATTTGCCAAAATCCAGAAGTGATTTCATAAAAATAAATAACAGAGAAAATAAAACATGTGAAAATAAAACATGTGAAAATAAATCATGTGAAAATATGTGAAAATAAAACCTCACCATCGAACACAATAGGCACCAATAGTGCAAATGGTAAATCAAATGGAGGTGCACGTCCAAGTATATATAGAAGGCAGTTCGGACTGTCAGAAAGCAATGTCCTAGATACCAGAGGAAAATACAGGACACCAGAAAAGGTTTAAGTATACAAACGAAGAAATGAGATTACCTTTAATGAATAGTCACTGAATTAAATATCTATGAAAAAATAGGTTCCAAGGATAATAGCGTATGATTAGTATTGCAATAGATAGCCCCAGAGATGTATAATAGTGAGACAGGAATAATAGGTACCTTGCAAATATAGTGAAAGCCATATAATCCATGTGGGGTTATCCACTGGAACTCATGGATTGTAATGTACCTAATAAAATGTCAACGATATGAGCATGATCTGAGACATAAAACGGTTATACATTGTATATGGAGTGTATAGAAGAGATATCAAGATGAGATGATATGTAAGGAGAAAATCATCTGTCTGGATATAGATGACAATATGATAGATATTACCATGTCCCCTATGTTATATTCTGGAAAGTTACTTAAATGCTTTTAGATTCCTTAATGGTTAATGGATTATTGGAGATATGTCCTCAGATAAAATATATTATATATTATGGTACAACCAGATTAGTAAACCATATGTCTAGTGTCAGAAATTATTAGGGATAGCAGGTAATCAGATAAACTAAGTTGGACTAGCAGCAAGACTCATAGATACAATGACTTAAAAGCAAGAAAAAGCAATCACATAATGTTAACATCACATCTGGATGTATGCCATGCTTGAATTGATATTATGGGACATGCTCAGGGACGCTATGCAAAAAGGAAGGCTTGTTACCTGAGAGTAAGTGGAGAAAAGCGGCGCTCCCGCGCCCTGCTGTTGGCGGTGAGTGTTTAGGAGGAGGACGCCAGTTAAATGCCAACTCGCGGACCGCCAGACCGGAAGTGCGTCATCCGGTCTGTGTGTCACTTCCTGTGTAAGGATCCAGCGGTACTGCGCCTGCGTTAAGCAGCACAGTGGATCCAATGCTAGAATGGATGTGAGCCAGTGTGCTCACTGGAGGCATAGCGTTCCTGGCAAGGGGCTGATGTTTATTAATATCTAATAATGGCTTATATCAGAATCTAGGTTATTAATGGGGCAACCTAATATAATAATCCAATGAGTACCTGAAATACCAGGTCTTAGAACAAGTCCCACGCCCGAGACGAGGTGGTAACCATATTCGGCTACTTAAATCCAGGGAAACTCATTGGATCTATACACTAGACACATTGTCTCCCCATGGTCTGAACAGGGAGATAGATTGGTCGGTCTAATGTTACTAATTTCCAATAATAAAATTAACTCATTCTATCATCTCTTCTTAGACACGCTAAAGACAAGCTTGTTCAGGTGAGTTTAAGATATTATTTTCCTGATTGACCAAACTATGATTCTCGTTTATTTCCCCGGGCCAGTCAATATACTTATTTTCTCATGTCCGTTTTTGACCCTCCTAGATCCCCTTCCCCTCCTTTTCTTTAGCAAACTCCCCTTTATTATTTTCCTCCATGTATTCCCAAGGTTTATGCTTATAACATGAGAGACAAACTTTAACAAACTCTGCCTTAATATCATTAGTTATTATATTAGGTTGCCCCATTAATAACCTAGATTCTGATATAAGCCATTATTAGATATTAATAAACATCAGCCCCTTGCCAGGAACGCTATGCCTCCAGTGAGCACACTGGCTCACATCCATTCTAGCATTGGATCCACTGTGCTGCTAACGCAGGCGCAGTACCGCTGGATCCTTACACAGGAAGTGACACACAGACCGGATGACGCACTTCCGGTCTGGCGGTCCGCGAGTAGGCATTTAACTGGCGTCCTCCTCCTAAACACTCACCGCCAACAGCAGGGCGCGGGAGCGCCGCTTTTCTCCACTTACTCTCAGGTAACAAGCCTTCCTTTTTGCATAGCGTCCCTGAGCATGTCCCATAATATCAATTCAAGCATGGCATACATCCAGATGTGATGTTAACATTATGTGATTGCTTTTTCTTGCTTTTAAGTCATTGTATCTATGAGTCTTGCTGCTAGTCCAACTTAGTTTATCTGATTACCTGCTATCCCTAATAATTTCTGACACTAGACATATGGTTTACTAATCTGGTTGTACCATAATATATAATATATTTTATCTGAGGACATATCTCCAATAATCCATTAACCATTAAGGAATCTAAAAGCATTTAAGTAACTTTCCAGAATATAACGTATGGGGACATGGTAATATCTATCATATTGTCATCTATATCCAGACAGATGATTTTCTCCTTACATATCATCTCATCTTGATATCTCTTCTATACACTCCATATACAATGTATAACCGTTTTGTGTCTCAGATCATGCTCATATCGTTGACATTTTATTAGGTACATTACAATCCATGAGTTCCAGTGGATAACCCCACATGGATTATATGGCTTTCACTATATTTGCAAGGTACCTATTATTCCTGTCTCACTATTATACATCTCTGGGGCTATCTATTGCAATACTAATCATACGCTATTATCCTTGGAACCTATTTTTTCATAGATATTTAATTCAGTGACTATTCATTAAAGGTAATCTCATTTCTTCGTTTGTATACTTAAACCTTTTCTGGTGTCCTGTATTTTCCTCTGGTATCTAGGACATTGCTTTCTGACAGTCCGAACTGCCTTCTATATATACTTGGACGTGCACCTCCATTTGATTTACCATTTGCACTATTGGTGCCTATTGTGTTCGATGGTGAGGTTTTATTTTCACATATTTTCACATGATTTATTTTCACATGTTTTATTTTCACATGTTTTATTTTCTCTTGTTATTTATTTTTATGAAATCACTTCTGGATTTTGGCAAATTATTTACTCTGTACTATTTTTCCATATAATTGTGAATATCTGTATATATGATGTTGATACTTTGTTTCTTTTTCTTCAGCGATACTATGAGTAAGACTCGGGAGAGTCGAAACGTCAGCCATTAATCGCTCTATTTGTTTGCTCCCTATTGTGTCACTAATAAATCTGTAAATTTTGCATAGAATTCCTAGAGTGTGCGGTATAATTTTCTATTAATTGATTCGGGACAACAGTCCACTATACCTGCACCTCGACTGCTTTCAAACCGAGTGCACACCATTATACCCTCTCTCTCCAGACAGCAGCATGGCAATTTCAATAGAATGTATTGGACACGTTGAATCCGTACGGTACAGTGAACACATGCGGATTCACCTGCGTTCCATAGATGTCAGCGCTTTGGACACAGCGGACAAAGCGATGCCACTTCCGGATCGTGTGCACCAGGCCTACAATCCAAGCCATTAATTACACAAAAGCATTGAAATATGATGGTAATTAAATTTTGACAAAATGTCGCTTTTTTTATTTATGCTGTGTTATTGCATTGTATTTCCATTATTGAGATGTAGATCAGATCTGTCATCAACAGTTTTTATAATACGACTGCATACATTATTAAAAACACAGCAAATAGCAGAAAAAAAACATAGCAGAATAAAAAAAAAACACTCGTATAGTGCTGGGCAGCCCGCCTGATCTAATAGTGTGGGCGTCACTAAAAGGCTGTAAGCCAGACACTGTGCACTTATCTTTGAGACTGGTACCATATACAAGCCTTTTCTGTGTGCATATCTAACACTAGGCAACCACCCCCTCAATGAATTGGTGGGTGTGTGAGTGGTGGTTTCACCAGTATTTTGTACCTTAAAAATTAAAAAATACAGCACTCTCATGTGTACAATGTTTTAATTGGATACAAGAAATTTCCAGAAAATTTCAAATGTGAAATAAAGGAATACAAATACAATACAACATTAATCCTTAACTAAAATTAATGTAAATTTATTTCTATTTTAGTGACTATGTGTGAACAAGGCTCGGGATGAGCCGAAACATTATGTCACAGGTCACAGTTGATATACAACAATTAATATACGATATTCACAGTTGATTATGCATGAATCATTGAAGATTCATGGTGGAATGATCTTGTAAATTCACTATCTGCATGATGTTGAAAAAAATATATTTGGAATTTTTTGTATTCCTTATCTTCACATTAGAAATTTCTTGGAAATTTAGAAAACCATTTTTTTAGGGACCAAATCACATTTAAAGTCACTTTGAGGGGTGTATATGACCGAAAATACCCAAAAGTGACACCATTCTAAAAACTGCACCCCTCAAGGTGCTCAAAACCTCATTCAAGAAGTTTATTAACCCTTTACGTGCTTCACAGGAACTAAAGCAATGTGTAAGGAAAAAATTAACATTTAACTTTTTTTACAAATATTTTATTTCAGAACCAATTTTTTTTATTTTCACAAGTGGTTAAAGAGAAAATGAATCACAAAATTTGTTGTGCAATTTATCCTGAATACGCCGATACCCCATATATGGGGGAAATCCACTGTTTGGGAGGACGGCAGAGCTTGGAAGGGAAGGAGCGCTGTTTGATTTTTTTCAATGCAGATTTAGCTGGAATTTAGATCGGATACCATGTCGCGTTTGGAGAGCCTAAACAGTGGAAATCCCACACAAATGACACTAAACCACTTAAGGAACTTTGAACCCCAAGTGCTTTACAGAAATTTATAACGCAGAGCCGTGAAAATAAAAAATATTTTTTTTCCTCAAAAAATGATTTTTTAGTAATAATAATCTTTATTTTTTATATAGCACTAACATATTCCGCAGCGCTTTACAGTTTGCACACATTATTGTCGCTGTCCCCAATGGGGCTCACAATCTAGATTCCCTATCAGTATGTTTTTTTTTTGGAGTGTGGGAGGAAACCCACACAAACACAGGGAGAACATACAAACTCCTTGCAGATGTTGTCCTTGGTGGAACTCGAACCCAGGACTCCAGCGCTGCAGTGCTATCCACTGAGCCACCGTGCTGCCCGTATTTTTTTACTTTCACAAGGGTGAGAGGAGAAATTGGACCCCAAAAGTTGTTTTGCAATTTGTCCTGAGTGCGTTGATACCCCAAATGTGGGGGAAGAACCACTGTTTGGGTGCATGGCAGAGCTCGGAAGGGAAGAAGCGCCGGTTTGGAATGCAGACTTTGATGGAATGGTCTGCGGGCGTCATGTTGCGTTTGCAGAGCCCATGATTACATTTCCATTTTAGAAACTAGACCCCTTAAGGAACTTATCTAGATGTGTGGTAAACACTTTGAACCCCCAAGTGCTTCACAGAAGTTTATAACGCTGAGCTGTGAAAATAAAAAATAATTTTTTTTTCCACAAAAATTATATTTTAGCTCCCAATTTTTTATTTTCCCAAGTGTTACAGAAGAAATTGGACCACCAAAGTTGTTGTGCAATTTGTCCTGAGTACGCTGATGCCCCATATGTGAGGTTAAACTACTGTTTGGGTGCACGGCAGAGCTCAGAAGGGAGAGAGCACCGTTTGACATTTTGAACGCAAAATTGGCTGGAATCAATGGTGACGCCATGTGGCGTTTGTAGAAGCCCTGATGTACCAAAACAGTGGAACCCACACAATTCTAACTCCAACCCTAACCCCAACACACCCCTAACCCTAATCCCAACCCTAACCATAACCCTAATCAGAACCCTAATGCCAATACACCCCTAATGCCAACCCTTACCCTAACCACAACCATAACCCTAATCCTAACCCTAACCATAACCCTAACCACAAACCTAACCTCAACACACCCCAAACCCTAATCCCAACCCTAACCCTAATCCTAACTCTAACCCTAAAACTTTAGCCCAACTCACTTTAGCCTAACTCTAACCCTAACCCAAACTCTAAAACTTTAGCCCAACTCTAACCCTAATGGGAAAATGGAAATAAATATATTTTCTTACTTTATTATTTTTTTTCCAAATTAAGGAGGTGATAAAGGGGGAGTTTATTTACTATTTTTTTTTATTTTGATCACTGTGATAGGGTCTATCACAGTGACCAAAATGAACCAATAGGAAAAATCTCCCTATTGCTGCCAGATGCTGGCCGGCAGATCTCGGCGGACGTTGTGAGAAGCAGGAGGACCCAGGGACACTGGGCGGTACCGGGGGGATCAGGGACCTTATTTCTCTCTCCTATGATGTGCGATCACATCAGAGGAGAGAGAAAGTAAATGGCAATTCAGACTTTTTTTTTTTTGCGGCCACCGTTATACTGTTAATAACAGCGATCGCAACACAGGGGTCGGTAAAAACTGACCCAAATAATGTTCTCTGGGGTCTCGACTACTCCTAGCAGCCGAGGCCCTGGAGAAATTATGACTCTGGGGGGCGCTATTCTCTTTTTCCACAGTGCCGTGAATTCAAGGCTCTGTGGTTTAAGTACCTTTAAAAGGCATATCGGCGGTCATTAAGGGGTTAAAGTGCTTGCCCATGTTTGTGACAGCAGGCTTCTGAATTCTCACAGCGTATGCACTACACACTTTTAGGATTCTCACTTGCTGGTGACAAGAGTGGACGGTCATGTGAGCACAAGTATGCAATTTGTATACTTTTGGCCACATTCCAACTAGACATGTTTGGCCTCGCTCAATTCATTTTCATTGAGTGAAGTCATGCATGTCCAGTCAGTATGTGACCGTGTGGCGCCCCTGAGGGTCTAGTCGCCACAGAGGTACTGCATCTCAGCCAGAGATGTGGTATCCCACCTTTCAGGTAAGATGGAGACACTGCACCTGGCTCTGACAACATTGCATCTATCACACACACTAGCTGAGTTCCTCTAGCATGTCTGCAGGTAGGAAAGGGTGTTAGATGGTGGGTGGAGCTTTTGGGTCAGAGCAGGAGTTAGAGGGAAGTAGAGAACAGTCTTTCCTTCAGGGAGGAAGAAGACAGATGCACATAGGCAGCTCTCCCATAGGGGAGAGGGGAAAGAGATACAAGCGTGCAGCAGGGTCCAAGTCCTGAGGAGTTGCTCACAAAGAGAAAGATAGAACAGAAAGTTCCCTGGAAGGGAAAAGGGATTTCTCAGAGACATGGCTGAGCAGAAGGGGTCACAGCCATAACCACAAGCATCTTCTCAGGGAAGGAAAGCTATATAGGATCAAGGAAACGCCTGGGTCACGTTGTCCTACAGGATCTGCAGCTACCGGACTGGGACACTGCTTTGCATGGTGCTGGGAAGGAAGAAAGGAGTGGGAATCAGCAGTGAGACGGCCAGTGAAGGAATACACTGACAGGGAGCTTTAGACTGGTGTTCTCCATTTGCCTGGGAGTTGGCTGGACTCCTCACCTGGAGGACTTGGCACCAAGCGGGCACTTGTACTGCATGCACCTGAACTGTGAGTAAAGCCTTGGAAACTGCATCTGACTGTGTCCTCTCAAGTTCTTCCTGAGGCACACACTTCACTCTGCTACATCTCCCAGCACCATTATTCTCTACAACATCTTCCTGCCCTGAGACAACAAGCTCTGCCTATGGAGAGCTATTCCAACTCTGCTGCATCACACCATCAGTCTCAGAGGATCTGCACTGCAGTGCTGGTCATCTCTGACCAGAAACCACAGGTGGCGTCACGAACACTTTACTACAAACTCTATCATCCCCTGTAAATATTCCCCTTTTATAGGACACCCAGGGCCATGGATCGGGTCACTGCTGCCGTGATACATCCCTTTCAGACACTGGCCGAGTATCGCACTGCCTTGGTGGGCGATCCGACTGCATGTATGCAAATTGCATACTTGCAGTTTCGTGACCCGCCAGTCTCACTGCTGGCACCAGAGAATCCTGTCAGCATGCTGTGTGCGCTGTGAGAATTCAGAAGTCTGCAGTCACATAGAATGACTGCAGGCTCATCACAAACTTAGACAACCCCTTTAATGCTCCTAACATAAATAAAAACATAGTAACCATTAATTTGTCACATGGAAAAAGAAAACACTATATTAACATAGTCATGTACCATGTAATCTTACAAGTTATGTATTGTTACATGTGTACAAATTCAGAACCAATAACAACACAAGAATACATCATCACAACCACCATAAGTACCTAAATGCATCACTAGAACTCCCATCAGTACAGAAATACTTCATCAAAACCACCAGCAGCACAGAAATTCATCATCATAACCACTAGCAGTAGAGAAATACATCCGTAAAACCCCCATCAGTACAGAAACACAACATCAAAACCCTCATCGGTACAGGAATACATCACCAGGACCACAGTCAGTACCTTAATACATCACTAGTAGTGATGGTTGAATCCGTAGATGTTCGGATCCGGTGGGTTTGACCGATCATTTAAAAAAACATTCAATTCGGGGACCAGAACAATACCTGAACTTAAACCCAAACCCCATTTAGATTAATGGGGGGGCCCGAATATCCATTGTTTGCCATGGTGTTATCTGAGTGACAGAGCGGCAAACACAGGCTCTGACCAGTTGTAAGATCGTTACCGCCGGTCAGGGAGCTGTGGTTCCCATGATGTCAGATGATAGCATGTGAGCCAGCAGCTGTGACTGGTGGTAAAAAGATTATCGCCATTCACAGGCATCGGCTGATAAGAGTGCTACTCTCATCAGCGTACGCCTGCTGTAGCTGATAGCAGTGAGAGCAGGAGAGGATGATGACAGTACTCATCATCCAGCGCGTGTACTACAAATGAATAACTAAAATGACTTGGGGTCTCTTCTATTTTTGATAACCAGCACAGGCAAAACCTACAGCTGCAAGCTGCAGCACTCAGCTGTCAGGTTTATCATGGCTGGTTATCAAGAATAGAGGGTACCACGCTGTTTTTTAGAATATGTGACATAATGAGTCCATTGGCCTGCCTCACTGCAGATGTTTGGGTAAATGGCATCCATGCCTGATGGGTTTCGATGTTTTTTTGTTGGGGTGCTGGCAGTACTATTGTAGATCCCACTGCTCCCAAGGTCCTGTGCGACTAAGTATTTTGTCATCACTGGGTAAACTACTTGACAAACAATCTGGAGTGTGCCACTTAACAAACGACCATTCTCAACTTCGTGCCTGCCACTATGGTTGATATTAAGAATTCCCACACCACACTTCATTCCAAGCATAAGCTCTATCCTATGGACCGCATTCCATAGATGCCACATCCTCTCGTATGGTCTAAGGTTTCTCTGCTTTGGACACCACTATTTTTCTCCCAAGGGTGTATGCTCGCCAGCTAATGGATACAAGACATATCACCTTCTCGAGTAAGGAGGTCTGGTTCCATGGCAGAGGTTTGAGGGGGACAGTGCCTGGAGGTCAAGAGATTAAAAAAAAAATTTATATATATTTTTTTAAAACCGCTCACCCTCTTCCAGGTTACTTTAA